>JAUMJJ010000468.1:0-23777 GCA_033556795.1 Tapera naevia | reverse complement strand
CATGTAGAAGGTCAAGAGTAATTTAAAGGGGGTACAGCCCCTTTAAAAAAGAAAACAATCTCCCCTAGCGGATAAACACCACACCCACATCCTTACTGTAGGCCTTTAAGCAGCCATCATTAAAGAATGCGTCAAAGCTCGCCTCTTAAAAATACTAAAACAACATGACTCCCTTACCACTAACAGGCTAACCTATCCCTATAGAAGAACTTATGCTAAAATAAGTAACTTGGAACATTTCCCTCCCTAGCGCAAGCTTACATCATTTAATTATTAACAGACCATAATTAATACCTCAATTCTAACAAGACAAAATATTAAACATACTGTTAACCCAACCCAGGTGCGCATATTAGAAAGATTAAAATCTACAAAAGGAACTCGGCAAACCCAAGACCCGACTGTTTACCAAAAACATAGCCTTTAGCCAACCAAGTATTAAAGGTGATGCCTGCCCAGTGACAGAACGTTTAACGGCCGCGGTATCCTAACCGTGCGAAGGTAGCGCAATCAATTGTCTCATAAATCGGGACTTGTATGAATGGCTAAACGAGGTCTTAACTGTCTCCTGTAGATAATCAGTGAAATTGATCTTCCTGTGCAAAAGCAGGAATGAACCCATAAGACGAGAAGACCCTGTGGAACTTAAAAATCAATGGCCATCACCAACACTAACCAAGCCTACTAGGCCTACAACTTACTAGACAATGGCTCATATTTTTTGGTTGGGGCGACCTTGGAGAAAAACAAATCCTCCAAAAATAAGACCACAACTCTTAACTAAGAGTGACATCTCAATGTGCTAATAGTAATCAGACCCAGTACAACTGAGTAATGAACCAAGCTACCCCAGGGATAACAGCGCAATCTCCTTCAAGAGCCCATATCGACAAGGAGGTTTACGACCTCGATGTTGGATCAGGACATCCTAATGGTGCAGCCGCTATTAAGGGTTCGTTTGTTCAACGATTAACAGTCCTACGTGATCTGAGTTCAGACCGGAGCAATCCAGGTCGGTTTCTATCTATGACTAGGCCTTCCCTAGTACGAAAGGACCGGGAAAGCAGGGCCAATATTACCCAACACGCCCTCCCTCAAGTAGTGAACTCAACTAAACTACTATAATGGATATTAACATATAACCAATGCCCTAGAAAAGGGCCGCTAGCGTGGCAGAGCTTGGTAAATGCAAAAGGCTTAAGCCCTTTACCCAGAGGTTCAAGTCCTCTCCCTAGCTTTCATCAACTATGTCAAAACCCTCTACCCTTACCCTCCTCTTTATATCACTGTCCTATGCTATCCCAATTTTACTTGCTGTAGCCTTCCTAACCCTAGTAGAACGAAAAATCCTAAGCTACATACAATCCCGAAAAGGCCCAAACGTTGTAGGCCCATTTGGTTTACTACAACCTGTAGCAGATGGTGTAAAACTATTTATTAAAGAACCAATCCGACCATCTACTTCATCTCCATTCTTATTTATCGTAACCCCAATACTAGCACTACTATTGGCAATCACAATCTGAATCCCCCTCCCACTTCCATTTTCCCTAGCCGACTTGAACCTAGGACTACTATTCCTGTTAGCCATATCAAGCCTAGCCGTATACTCAATCCTATGATCTGGATGAGCCTCCAACTCAAAATATGCCCTAATCGGAGCCCTACGTGCAGTAGCACAAACAATTTCATATGAAGTTACACTAGCTATCATCCTGCTCTCCGTAATTATATTAAGCGGAAACTACTCCCTAAATACCCTCATTACCACCCAAGAACCACTTTACCTTATCTTCTCTTCCTGACCCCTTGCAATGATATGGTATATTTCAACCCTAGCCGAAACAAACCGTGCCCCATTCGACCTCACAGAAGGAGAGTCAGAACTAGTCTCCGGATTTAATGTCGAATACGCTGCAGGTCCTTTCGCTCTTTTCTTCCTAGCCGAATACGCAAACATTATACTAATAAACACACTAACCACCATTCTATTCCTCAACCCAAGTTCACTAAACCCACCCCTAGAGCTATTCCCTATTATTATAGCTACAAAAATCCTACTACTGTCCTCTGGTTTTCTATGAGTTCGCGCCTCATATCCTCGATTCCGCTACGACCAGCTCATACACCTCCTATGAAAAAATTTCTTACCACTAACACTAGCCCTATGCTTATGACACACCAGCATACCAATCTGTTATGCAGGATTACCCCCATACTCAAGACATGCCCAAGGAAATGTGCCTGAACAAAAGGATCACTATGATAAAGTGAATATAGAGGTACACTAACCCTCTCATTTCCTATCTGAACACCTTAGAAAAGTAGGACTCGAACCTACACAAAAGAGATCAAAGCTCTTCATACTTCCTCTATATTATTTCCTAGTAGAGTCAGCTAACAAAGCTATCGGGCCCATACCCCGAAAATGATGGTTTAACTCCCTCCCCTACTAATGAGCCCATATGCAAAACTAATCTTCACACTAAGTCTTATACTAGGCACAGCCATTACAATCTCAAGCAACCACTGAATTATGGCCTGAACAGGCCTAGAAATCAATACCCTAGCAATTATCCCATTAATCGCCAAATCCCATCACCCACGCGCAATTGAAGCTACAATTAAGTACTTCCTAGTCCAAGCTACTGCATCAGCACTAATCCTATTTACAAGCATTATCAATGCCTACTCAAACGGCCAGTGAGACCTCACTCAACTAAACCACCCAACAGCCTGCATTCTACTTACAACTGCAATCGCAATAAAACTTGGACTAGTACCATTTCACTTTTGATTTCCAGAAGTCATCCAAGGATCATCTATAACCACAGCACTTTTATTATCTACAATCATAAAACTGCCACCACTCACTATTTTATTTATAGTATCCCCATCCCTCCACCCAACACTACTAACCTTCATAGCCATTGCCTCTGCAGCCTTAGGGGGCTGAATAGGCCTAAACCAAACACAAACCCGAAAAATCCTAGCTTTCTCATCTATTTCCCACCTAGGCTGAATAACCATTATTCTAATCTACAGCCCTAAACTCACCATAATCAACTTCTATGTATATTCCTTACTAACCATCCCTATTTTCCTTATCCTTAATACAACTAAGTCCATAAAACTATCCACAATAATAATTTCTTGAACAAAAGCCCCAATCCTGATAGCTACCATAATATTAACCATACTATCCCTTGCAGGACTTCCCCCATTAACAGGATTCCTACCAAAATGATTTATCATCCATAATCTTACAAAACAAGAAATAACAACAACAGCAACAATCATCGCCCTCCTCTCCTTATTAAGCTTATTCTTCTATCTGCGCCTCACATATTACTCAACAATCACACTCCCACCAAACTCTGCCAATCATATAAAACAATGACACACCAATAAGACATCTAATATCCTAATTGCTATCACCACCTCCCTATCCCTCACACTCCTACCTCTATCCCCAATAATTTTAACCATTAACTAGAAACTTAGGATAAACTACAAACCGAAGGCCTTCAAAGCCTTAAACAAGAGCTAAAACCTCTTAGTTTCTGATAAGACCCGCAGGATATTAACCTACACCTTCTGAATGCAACTCAGATACTCTAATTAAGTTAGGGCCTTATACTAGACAGGCGGGCTTCGATCCCACAACATCCTAGTTAACAGCTAGACGCCTAAACCAACAGGCCTCTGTCTACACCCTAAGACTCCGGCACGTCTACAACGTACATCGATGAGCTTGCAACTCAACATGAACTTCACTACAGAGCCGATAAGAAGAGGAATTGAACCTCTGTAAAAAGGTCTACAGCCTAACGCCTCAACACTCAGCCATCTTACCTGTGACCACCACTACCCGATGATTATTCTCAACCAACCACAAAGATATCGGCACCCTATACCTAATCTTCGGTGCCTGAGCAGGTATAATCGGAACCGCCCTAAGCCTGCTTATCCGTGCAGAACTAGGACAGCCCGGAACCTTACTAGGTGACGATCAAATTTACAATGTAATTGTCACCGCACATGCCTTTGTAATAATCTTCTTTATAGTTATGCCAATTATAATCGGAGGCTTTGGAAACTGACTAGTACCCCTCATAATTGGCGCACCCGACATAGCATTCCCCCGCATAAACAATATAAGCTTTTGACTCCTACCACCATCCTTCCTACTTTTACTTGCCTCATCCACAGTAGAAGCAGGAGCAGGAACAGGATGAACAGTATACCCCCCCTTAGCCGGAAACCTTGCCCACGCTGGTGCATCCGTAGATCTGGCCATCTTCTCCCTACACTTAGCAGGAGTGTCATCAATTCTAGGAGCTATCAATTTCATCACAACCGCCATCAACATAAAACCTCCAGCCCTCTCACAATACCAAACCCCATTATTCGTATGATCTGTACTCATTACTGCCGTTCTCCTACTCCTATCACTTCCCGTACTTGCTGCTGGAATCACAATACTATTAACAGATCGAAACCTAAACACTACATTCTTCGACCCCGCTGGCGGAGGAGACCCAGTTCTATACCAACACCTGTTTTGATTCTTTGGACACCCAGAAGTCTACATCCTGATCCTACCCGGCTTCGGAATTATCTCACACGTAGTAGCATACTATGCAGGCAAAAAAGAACCCTTCGGCTACATAGGAATAGTTTGGGCCATATTATCAATCGGATTCCTAGGTTTTATTGTATGAGCGCATCACATATTTACAGTAGGAATAGATGTAGATACCCGAGCATACTTTACATCAGCCACTATAATCATCGCAATCCCAACCGGTATTAAAGTATTCAGCTGACTAGCTACACTGCACGGCGGCACCATCAAATGAGACCCCCCCATGCTATGAGCCATAGGCTTCATTTTCTTATTCACCATTGGAGGCCTAACTGGAATCATCCTAGCAAACTCATCCCTAGACATTGCTCTACACGACACTTACTACGTAGTTGCCCATTTCCACTATGTATTATCAATAGGAGCAGTATTTGCTATCCTAGCAGGTTTCACCCACTGATTTCCATTATTCACCGGATATACCCTCCACCCTACATGAGCTAAAGCACACTTCGGAGTAATATTCACTGGCGTTAACCTAACATTCTTCCCACAACACTTCCTAGGCCTAGCAGGCATGCCACGCCGTTACTCCGACTATCCAGACGCATATACCCTATGAAACACCATGTCATCTATTGGCTCTCTCATCTCATTAACAGCTGTAATTATGCTAATATTTATCATCTGAGAAGCCTTCGCATCAAAACGAAAAGTAATCCAACCAGAACTCCCTACCACTAATATTGAATGAATCCACGGCTGCCCTCCACCACACCATACCTTTGAAGAACCAGCCTTTGTCCAAGTACAAGAAAGGAAGGAATCGAACCCTCATATGCTGGTTTCAAGCCAACCGCATCAAACCACTCATGCTTCTTTCTTATGAGATATTAGTAAAACTATTACATAGCCTCGTCAAGACTAAATTGTAGATGAAACCTCTACATATCTCAAATGGCTAACCCATCTCAATTCGGATTTCAAGACGCCTCCTCCCCAATCATAGAAGAACTTGTCGAATTCCACGACCATGCCCTAATAGTAGCCCTAGCAATCTGCACTCTCGTCCTCTACTTATTAACACTTATACTATTAGAAAAACTTTCCTCAAACACTGTAGATGCACAAGAAATTGAACTCATCTGGACAATCCTACCAGCAATCGTCCTTATCCTACTAGCCCTACCATCTTTACAAATTTTATATATAATAGACGAAGTGGATGAACCAGACTTAACCCTAAAAGCCATTGGCCACCAATGATATTGATCCTACGAATACACAGACTTTAAAGACCTAACATTCGACTCATACATAATCCCCACAACAGACCTTTTACCAGGACACTTCCGACTACTAGAAGTAGACCATCGAGTTGTAATTCCAACAGAATCCCACGTGCGTGTCATCATCACCGCAGGGGATGTCCTACACTCCTGAGCAGTTCCCACCCTAGGAGTTAAAACAGACGCAATCCCAGGACGACTAAACCAAACATCATTTATCACTACCCGGCCCGGAATCTTCTACGGCCAATGCTCCGAAATTTGTGGCGCAAACCACAGCTACATACCCATCGTAGTAGAATCCACTCCACTCACCCACTTCGAAAACTGATCCTCACTCCTTTCATCCTAATCATTAAGAAGCTATGCAAACAGCACTAGCCTTTTAAGCTAGAGACAGAGGAACACATACCCCTCCTTAATGACATGCCACAACTAAATCCAAACCCATGATTATCCATTATATTATTAACATGACTTACTTTCACACTAACTATTCAACCAAAACTTTTATCCTTCACCCAAACTAACCCCCCAATCAACAAACCAACCATACTTAATAAAACCACCTCATGAGCCTGACCATGACTTTAAGCTTCTTCGACCAATTTATAAGCCCATCCCTCCTAGGAATCCCACTAATCCTTATCTCAATATTATTCCCTGTGCTACTTATCCCAGCCCAAGGTAACCGATGAATTACAAACCGACTCTCTACCCTCCAATCCTGAGTTATCCACTTAATCACAAAACAACTAATAATTCCCCTAGACAAAAAAGGACACAAATGAGCCCTAATTTTAACCTCCCTTATACTATTACTACTTACAATTAACCTACTAGGCCTACTCCCATATACATTCACCCCCACCACCCAACTATCAATAAACATAGCCCTCGCCCTTCCTTTATGACTAGCTACCCTACTCACAGGCCTACGAAACCAACCCTCAATCTCCTTAGGCCACCTTCTCCCAGAAGGAACACCCACCCCCCTAATCCCCGCCCTAATTATAATCGAAACCATCAGTCTCCTTATTCGCCCCCTAGCCTTAGGAGTCCGACTCACAGCAAACCTCACCGCCGGCCATTTACTCATTCAACTCATCTCAACAGCAGCTGTAGTCCTTCTCCCCATTCTTCCAGCAGTATCTATACTGACTACTACCATCCTACTCCTCCTAACAATCCTAGAAATTGCAGTAGCCATAATTCAAGCTTACGTCTTTGTCCTCCTACTAACCTTATACTTACAAGAAAACATCTAATGGCCCACCAAGCACACTCATATCACATAGTAGACCCTAGCCCATGGCCCATCTCCGGAGCAGCAGCTGCTCTACTAACAACATCAGGCCTTGTCATATGATTTCACCAAAACTCCATACAACTTCTCAGCCTAGGATTATTCTCCATAATTCTTGTTATAATCCAATGATGACGAGATATTATTCGTGAGAGTACCTTCCAAGGACATCACACTCTCCCGGTCCAAAAAGGACTACGATACGGAATAATCCTATTCATTACATCCGAAGCATTCTTCTTTCTTGGATTCTTCTGAGCCTTTTTCCACTCTAGCTTAGTACCAACGCCAGAACTAGGCGGCCAATGACCCCCAGCAGGAATCAAACCACTAAACCCCATAGAAGTGCCCTTACTAAATACAGCCATTCTACTGGCTTCAGGAGTAACCGTAACATGAGCACACCATAGCATTACAGAAGGCAACCGAAAACAAGCAATCCATGCATTAACCCTAACAATCCTCCTAGGGTTCTACTTCACAGCCCTCCAAGGAATAGAATATTATGAAGCACCATTCTCAATCGCCGACGGAGTTTACGGTTCAACCTTTTTTGTCGCCACCAGGATTTCACGGCCTCCACGTACTCATCGGATCATCTTTCCTCACTATCTGCCTACTACGACTAATCATATTCCACTTTACACCAAATCACCACTTCGGATTTGAAGCCGCTGCCTGATACTGACACTTCGTAGACGTCATCTGATTATTCCTCTACATAACAATCTACTGATGAGGATCCTGCTCTTCTAGTATAATTATTATAATTGACTTCCAATCTATAGAATCTGGTTCAACCCCAGAGAAGAGCAATTAACATAATCACATTTATATTCACCCTCTCCCTAACCCTAAGCATTATTTTAACCACACTAAACTTCTGAATTACTCAAATTAATCCAGATTCAGAAAAATTATCCCCATACGAATGTGGTTTTGACCCTCTTGGCTCCGCACGTCTCCCCTTCTCTATCCGATTCTTTCTAGTAGCAATTCTATTCCTACTATTCGACCTAGAAATCGCACTACTACTACCCCTACCATGAGCCACCCAGCTCCAATCCCCTATCACTACCATAACCTGAACATCCACTATTATCCTATTACTCACCCTAGGACTTATTTATGAATGAACACAAGGTGGCCTAGAATGAGCAGAATAAACAAAAAAAGAAAGTTAGTCTAAACACGACAGTTGATTTCGGCTCAACAGATCATAGCTAAGCCCTATGACTTTCTTAATGTCACTCATACACTTAAGTTTCTACTCTACCTTCACCCTGAGCAGCCTAGGACTCGCTTTCCACCGCACTCACCTAATCTCAGCCCTACTATGCCTAGAAAGCATGATACTCTCCATATACGTGGCCCTAACTGTCTGACCAGTCGAAAACCAAACACCCTCTCACACTCTAATGCCAATCCTAATATTAGCATTTTCGGCTTGCGAAGCAGGTACAGGCCTGGCAATATTAGTAGCATCCACACGAACTCATGGCTCAGATCACCTCCATAACCTAAATCTCCTACAATGCTAAAAATTATCCTACCAACAATTATACTTCTCCCAACAGCCCTACTCTCCACCCAAAAAGCCCTATGAACTAACATCACCCTACACAGCCTAATAATCGCCACCATCAGCCTACACTGACTATCCCCCACATATTTCCCACACAAAACTCTAACCCAATGAACAGGTATTGACCAAATCTCATCCCCCCTCCTTACCCTATCATGCTGATTGCTTCCCCTAATAATTATAGCAAGCCAAAACCATCTACACCACGAACCCTTAACACGCAAACGAATCTTTGCAGCCACCCTAATCATAATTCAACCATTTATTATTCTAGCCTTCTCAACCACAGAACTTATAATATTTTATATTACATTTGAAGCAACCCTCATTCCAACCCTAATCCTCATTACCCGATGGGGCAACCAACCCGAACGCCTAAGTGCTGGCATCTACCTCCTATTTTATACCCTAATTAGCTCCCTCCCACTATTAGTAACAATCCTACACCTTCACACACAAACAGGGACTCTTCACTTAACAATACTAAACTTAACCAACCTCTCACTCCCAAAATCATGAACCACTATCCTCTCAGGAATTGCACTACTAATAGCATTTATAGTAAAAGCCCCACTATACGGCCTACACTTATGACTACCAAAAGCACATGTAGAAGCCCCAATTGCAGGCTCCATGCTTCTAGCAGCACTACTTCTAAAGCTCGGAGGATATGGCATTATACGGATTACTATCCTAATAAACCCCACATTAAACTCACTACAATACCCATTCCTTGCTTTATCTTTATGAGGAGCACTCATAACCAGCTCAATCTGCCTACGCCAAACTGACTTAAAAGCACTCATCGCCTACTCATCTGTCAGCCACATAGGCCTAGTTATCGCTGCAAGCCTAATCCAAACTAACTGATCCTTCTCAGGCGCAATAATCCTCATAATCTCCCACGGCCTCACCTCCTCAATACTATTCTGTCTGGCCAACACAAACTATGAACGTACCCATAGCCGAATCTTATTATTAACACGCAGCCTACAGCCACTCCTACCACTAACAGCAACCTGATGACTACTAGCCAATCTATCAAACATAGCCCTGCCACCAACAACAAATTTAATAGCTGAACTCACCATCATAATTGCCCTATTCAACTGATCAATACTTACAATCATCCTAACTGGACTCGCAACACTACTTACCGCAGCATACACCCTATTTATACTACTGACTACCCAACGAGGAATTTTACCAACCAACATCACATCTATTCAGAACTTTACCACACGTGAACACCTCCTAATAACCCTACACATCATACCTATACTCCTCTTAATCCTTAAACCAGAACTTATCTCAGGAGCCTTCCTATGCAAGTATAGTTTAAACCAAACATTAGACTGTGATTCTAAAAATAGAAGTTAAAACCTTCTTACCTGCCGAGGGGAGGTTCAACCAACAGGAACTGCTAATTCCTGTATCTGAGTCTAAAATCTCAGCCCCCTTACTTTTAAAGGATAACAGTAATCCGCTGGTCTTAGGAACCACTAATCTTGGTGCAAATCCAAGTAAAAGTAGTGGAAACCATCCTAATTATTAACACCTCTATACTTCTCACACTAGCATTAATCCTAATCCCCACACTACTAACCCTATTAACAAAAAATTACAAGAACTCCCCCAGCTCAATTACCAAAACCGTCAAAACTGCCTTTCTCACCAGCCTAATCCCCACCACACTATTCCTATACTCTGGCATAGACAGCATTATCTCCATCTGAGAATGAAAATTCATTATAAACTTTAAAATCCCAATAAACCTTAAAATTGACCAATACTCAATAATATTTTTTCCCATTGCACTATTTGTAACATGATCTATTCTACAATTCGCCTCCTGATATATAGCTACAGAACCATACATTACAAAATTCTTCTCATACTTACTAATATTCCTAACTGCAATATTAACACTAACAATCGCCAACAACCTATTTTTACTTTTCATCGGATGAGAGGGGGTAGGAATTATATCATTTCTCCTAATCGGATGATGGCAAGGCCGAGCAGAAGCCAATACAGCTGCTCTACAAGCTATCCTATATAACCGAATCGGAGATATCGGACTCATCCTAAGTATAGCCTGACTCGCATGCACCATAAACTCATGAGATATCCAACAAACCATGCCCAACCATACCCAAACCCCAACACTCCCATTACTAGGCCTCATCCTAGCCGCAACCGGAAAGTCAGCTCAATTTGGCCTACATCCATGACTACCAGCTGCCATAGAAGGCCCAACCCCAGTTTCCGCCCTACTCCACTCAAGTACTATAGTTGTAGCAGGAATCTTCCTCCTAATCCGAATACACCCTATACTCTCCAACAACCAAACCGCCCTAACCCTATGCTTATGTCTAGGAGCACTATCCACACTATTTGCCGCTACCTGTGCTCTAACACAAAACGACATCAAAAAAATTATTGCCTTCTCAACATCTAGCCAACTAGGACTAATAATAGTAACAATTGGACTAAACCTTCCACAGCTAGCCTTTCTACACATTTCAACCCACGCCTTCTTCAAAGCCATACTCTTCCTGTGCTCTGGATCAATTATCCACAACCTCAGTGGTGAACAAGACATCCGAAAAATAGGCGGCCTTCAAAAAATACTTCCAACAACCACCTCCTGCCTAACTATCGGAAACCTAGCCTTAATAGGAACTCCATTCTTAGCCGGATTCTACTCAAAAGATCTCATCATTGAAAGCCTAAACACATCACACCTTAATACCTGAGCACTACTCCTAACACTACTCGCCACAACATTCACCGCAACATATAGCCTACGAATAACTATTTTAGTACAAACAGGATTCCCCCGCATCCCATCAACTACCCCAATAAACGAAAACGACCCAGCAATTATTAACCCAATCACTCGACTTGCACTAGGCAGCATCCTAGCTGGCCTACTTATCACAACTTACTTCCCACCTACGAGCACCCCTCCAATAACCATACCTACATACATAAAAATTGCCGCTATACTTCTAACGATCCTAGGAACCATTCTAGCCCTCGAACTATCAAACATAACTCACGCCCTATCAAAGCCCAAACAAAACATGGCAATAAACTTCTCATCTACATTAGGCTACTTCAACCCATTACTCCACCGCCTAACCTCTACAAACCTCCTAAACACAGGACAAAAACTATCCTCCCACCTAGCCGACCTATCCTGGTACAAAAAAATAGGCCCAGAAGGACTTGCCACCCTACAAGTCATAACAACCAAAACCTCAACCAACCTACACACAGGCCTCATCAAAGCCTATTTAAGCTCATTTGCCCTATCAATCCTAATCCTCTTACTAATATACAGAACCAACACCCTAATGGCCCCAAACATACGAAAACATCACCCCCTACTAAAAATAATTAACAACTCCCTAATTGACCTCCCAACACCCTCAAATATCTCCGCCTGATGAAATTTCGGCTCTCTTCTAGGTATCTGCCTAGCAACCCAAATCCTTACAGGATTAATGCTAGCCATACACTATACCGCAGACACAACCCTAGCATTCTCCTCCGTAGCCCACATGTGCCGAGACGTCCAATATGGTTGACTACTCCGCAACCTACATGCAAATGGAGCATCAGCATTTTTCATCTGCATTTACCTTCACATCGGACGAGGCTTCTACTACGGCTCCTATCTATTCAAGGAAACCTGAAACACAGGAGTTATCCTCCTCTTAACCTTAATAGCAACCGCCTTCGTAGGATATGTTCTCCCATGGGGACAAATATCGTTTTGAGGCGCAACCGTCATCACTAACCTATTCTCAGCCATCCCATACATCGGACAGACCCTAGTAGAATGAGCTTGAGGAGGCTTCTCAGTAGACAACCCGACACTAACCCGATTTTTTGCCCTACATTTTATTCTTCCATTCATAATTGCAGGTCTCACACTAATCCACCTCACCTTCCTCCACGAAACTGGTTCAAACAACCCACTAGGACTAGCATCAGATTCAGACAAAATCCCATTCCACCCCTACTTCTCCCTAAAAGATATCCTGGGATTCATCACAATACTACTCTTCCTGACAACCCTAGCCCTCTTCTCACCAACACTACTAAGCGACCCAGAAAACTTTACCCCCGCAAACCCACTCATCACACCCCCTCATATTAAACCAGAATGATACTTCCTATTTGCATACGCTATCCTACGCTCAATCCCAAACAAACTTGGAGGAGTCCTTGCACTCGCTGCATCTGTCCTAGTACTATTTCTAGCCCCACTCCTACATAAATCTAAACAACGCACAATAACATTTCGCCCTCTATCCCAAGTATTATTCTGAATTTTAGTCACCAATCTAATCATCCTAACATGAGTAGGCAGCCAACCAGTAGAACACCCATTCATTATCATCGGCCAACTAGCATCCCTCACCTACTTCTCTATTATTCTAATCCTCTTTCCAATCACTGCCACCCTAGAAAACAAGTTACTGAACTACTAAAATACTCTAATAGTTTATCAAAAACATTGGTCTTGTAAGCCAAAGAATGAAGATCCCACCTCTTCTTAGAGTTTTTCTTCCTCCGGGCCCCCCCCCTCCCCCCCCGGAGGATTTTTTGCCGGGATCTATGTACTCTAGCATACTATTCTCGTACCACATTATACATTATATCCATGTCCTAAATACATTAATATACACCTGGACACAAATCGCATTTTTCACATCCTACTTTCAAGCGCTATCCGCGTGTAACTTATTAACGGAATTTACACTCTGCCCGTACTAAAACCATGACATGCCATTCTATACATTAACGGACTTTCCCTGGACACGAGGCCTCCCGGAGGGAATGACCTTAATGGTAGCAGGACTATTCCGACGAAACTTTGTTCCGGTACAGCTTTCTAAAGTACCCGATGGATTTATTGATCGTTCACAGCACGAGAAATCCGCAACGCCTTGCACGAAGTACCTCCTCATACTAGCTTCAAGCCCATTCTTTCCACCATACACCACTGACACTACTTGCTCTTTTGCGCCTCGGGTTCCTATTTCAGGGTCATCAATTGGTAGTTGGATATATATTGGTTTTCACAGATGCAACCGAGCTCTGTCAGGGGCACTTTGCCTCGTAATCCCGACATCTTTCTGCCTTTTGTCTACTGGTTCCCTCTCTTCCCTTCGGGAGCCTTCACAGGTTGCCCATGGTAGTTAGAGCAGGAGCTTACAATCTATTTACCTGGGCTACAATGGTCCACGGGCCTTTTTATCACTTTCAGAGAATCACTCAATGAGACGGTCGACGTATCCGGGGAATCATCTCAACACTGATGCACTTTAGATAGCCCTCACATACTTGATCCGACTAGCTTAACTCCCGTGTGGCAGGATAATGCATGCATAGGGTATATGATTTTTCGATTTTCGCCCCCCCGGGCGATTTTAACAACACTAGGAATTTCCGACTAAACCATAATTTTCCACCCATCACAATTTTTATCATCACATTTCACATTTTCCCACTCTAGACAAACTACATTAATAAACAAATTCGTTACTTAACAAAAATTTTTTTACATCATACATCACAAAACATCATCAAACAATCCAGTAAAAATTCATTAAATAAACAAACACTTACATTTGTCACCATCACAAACATAATACATCAAAACATACCTCAGAAAAAAAGGAATTAAACCTTTATCACCAACTCCCAAAGCTGGTATTCTAAATTAAACTATTTTCTGATAACCCCACTAAACTGCCCGAATAGCCCCACGCGACAACCCCCGCACAACCTCCAAAACTACGAACAACGTCAACAACAAACCTCACCCCGCCACCAAGAACATCCCAAACCCCAAAGAATAAAACATTGCCACACCACTAAAATCCAACCGCACCAAAAACATACCTCCATTATCAACAGTAACTAACCCAACCTTTCAACACTCAACCACACCTCCTACAACCACACCAACAACAACAACCAAAAATAACCCAACCCCATACCCCACTACTCCCCAATCCCCCCAAGCCTCTGGAAACGGCTCCGCTGCCAAAGAAACAGAGTATACAAACACCACTAACATTCCCCCTAAATACACCATAAAAAGCACTAAAGACACAAACGAAACTCCCAAACTCAACAACCACCCACATCCTATCACAGATGCCAACACCAAACCAACCACCCCATAATATGGCGAAGGATTAGACGCAACCGCCAACCCACCCAACACAAAACCTACACCCAAGAAAAAAACAAAATAAGTCATAATAATTCCTGCTTGGCCTCTCTCCAAGATCTATGGCCTGAAAAACCATCGTTGTAAACTTCAACTACAAGAACACCCTACAAACAAACCATACATCATCATTATATTGTAAACATCATCTTTTATTACTTATCTTATACACATTTTTTTCACTTTTTACACTCCACCGCCGCTGGAGTTACATTAAAATAATTCCACCACTTTGTACACCACATCACTTATTATTTACATATTTATTATATATATTTTTACCAAATATTAAAAAACCCACCTACAACAAAACAAACAACAAACAACAAACAACAAACAACAAACAACAAACAACAAACAACAAACAACAAACAACAAACAACAAACAACAAACAACAAACAACAAACAACAAACAACACAAGCCCCTTTCACGTCCTCGTAGCTTAAATAAAAGCATAGCACTGAAGATGCTAAGATGGTTAGCCCTACCTCCCCGAGGACAAAAGACTTAGTCCTAACCTTACCGTTAGTTCTTGCTAGATATATACATGCAAGTATCCGCATTCCAGTGTAAATGCCCTTAGCCTTCTTGTCAAGATAAAAGGAGCAGGTATCAGGCACACCCCATATCAAAGTAGCCCAAGACGCCTTGCTTAGCCACACCCCCACGGGCATTCAGCAGTAATTAACATTAAGCAATAAGTGTAAGCTTGACTTAGTTATAGCAACCAGAGTTGGTAAATCTTGTGCCAGCCACCGCGGTCATACAAGAGACTCAAATTAACGGTAATACGGCGTAAAGAGTGGTACATGCAGTATCTTGACATTTAAGATCAAAATGTAACCAAGCTGTCATAAGCTCAGATTACAACTAAAGCCGCCCTAAAAGAGATCTTAAATCCTTAGACAAACTAGATCCACGAAAGCCAGGACCCAAACTGGGATTAGATACCCCACTATGCCTGGCCCTAAATCTTGATATCTTCCCATATACAAAGATATCCGCCTGAGAATTACGAGCACAAACGCTTAAAACTCTAAGGACTTGGCGGTGTCCCAAACCCACCTAGAGGAGCCTGTTCTATAATCGATAACCCACGATTTACCCAACCGACTCTAGCCCTAAGCCAGCCTACATACCGCCGTCGCCAGCTCACCTTTTTGAAAGAACAACAGTGGGCACAATAACCATACTTCGCTAACAAGACAGGTCAAGGTATAGCTTATGAGTCGGGAGCAATGGGCTACATTTCCTAACACTAGGAAACACGGAAGGGAGTGTGAAACCATTCCCGGAAGGCGGATTTAGCAGTAAATAGGGACAATGAGAGCCCCATTTAAATTGGCCCTGGGACACGTACATACCGCCCGTCACCCTCGTCACAACCACATTCCCTTAATAAATTAATACTACATTACTAGGTAAAGATGAGGTAAGTCGTAACAAGGTAAGTGTACCGGAAGGTGTACTTAGCATACCAAGGCGTAGCTACAACACCAAAGCATTCAGCTTACACCTGAAAGATATCTGCCATCACCCAGATCGCCTTGAAGCCAAACTCTAGCCCAACCCTTCATATCTAATTAACCAAAAAACTAACTTCATCACTTAACTAAAACATTCAATAAACCTAGTATAGGCGATAGAAAAGGACATCATCCGGAGCGATAGAGCCCCTGTACCGCAAGGGAAAGATGAAATAATAATGAAAACCTAAGCATATAATAGCAAAGACAAAATCTTGTACCTTTTGCATCATGATTTAGCCAGAACCACCAAGCAAAACGGATTTAAGCTTGCCCCCCCGAAACCCAAGCGAGCTACTCACGAGCAGCTATACATGAGCGAACCCGTCTCTGTCGCAAAAGAGTGGGATGACTCGTTAGTAGAGGTGAAAAGCCAACCGAGCTGGGTGATAGCTGGTTGCCTGTGAAACGAATTTAAGTTCTCTCTAGACCTCCCTCTAAGGAAACCTAACCAAACCCCCATGTAGAAGGTCAAGAGTAATTTAAAGGGGGTACAGCCCCTTTAAAAAAGAAAACAATCTCCCCTAGCGGATAAACACCACACCCACATCCTTACTGTAGGCCTTTAAGCAGCCATCATTAAAGAATGCGTCAAAGCTCGCCTCTTAAAAATACTAAAACAACATGACTCCCTTACCACTAACAGGCTAACCTATCCCTATAGAAGAACTTATGCTAAAATAAGTAACTTGGAACATTTCCCTCCCTAGCGCAAGCTTACATCATTTAATTATTAACAGACCATAATTAATACCTCAATTCTAACAAGACAAAATATTAAACATACTGTTAACCCAACCCAGGTGCGCATATTAGAAAGATTAAAATCTACAAAAGGAACTCGGCAAACCCAAGACCCGACTGTTTACCAAAAACATAGCCTTTAGCCAACCAAGTATTAAAGGTGATGCCTGCCCAGTGACAGAACGTTTAACGGCCGCGGTATCCTAACCGTGCGAAGGTAGCGCAATCAATTGTCTCATAAATCGGGACTTGTATGAATGGCTAAACGAGGTCTTAACTGTCTCCTGTAGATAATCAGTGAAATTGATCTTCCTGTGCAAAAGCAGGAATGAACCCATAAGACGAGAAGACCCTGTGGAACTTAAAAATCAATGGCCATCACCAACACTAACCAAGCCTACTAGGCCTACAACTTACTAGACAATGGCTCATATTTTTTGGTTGGGGCGACCTTGGAGAAAAACAAATCCTCCAAAAATAAGACCACAACTCTTAACTAAGAGTGACATCTCAATGTGCTAATAGTAATCAGACCCAGTACAACTGAGTAATGAACCAAGCTACCCCAGGGATAACAGCGCAATCTCCTTCAAGAGCCCATATCGACAAGGAGGTTTACGACCTCGATGTTGGATCAGGACATCCTAATGGTGCAGCCGCTATTAAGGGTTCGTTTGTTCAACGATTAACAGTCCTACGTGATCTGAGTTCAGACCGGAGCAATCCAGGTCGGTTTCTATCTATGACTAGGCCTTCCCTAGTACGAAAGGACCGGGAAAGCAGGGCCAATATTACCCAACACGCCCTCCCTCAAGTAGTGAACTCAACTAAACTACTATAATGGATATTAACATATAACCAATGCCCTAGAAAAGGGCCGCTAGCGTGGCAGAGCTTGGTAAATGCAAAAGGCTTAAGCCCTTTACCCAGAGGTTCAAGTCCTCTCCCTAGCTTTCATCAACTATGTCAAAACCCTCTACCCTTACCCTCCTCTTTATATCACTGTCCTATGCTATCCCAATTTTACTTGCTGTAGCCTTCCTAACCCTAGTAGAACGAAAAATCCTAAGCTACATACAATCCCGAAAAGGCCCAAACGTTGTAGGCCCATTTGGTTTACTACAACCTGTAGCAGATGGTGTAAAACTATTTATTAAAGAACCAATCCGACCATCTACTTCATCTCCATTCTTATTTATCGTAACCCCAATACTAGCACTACTATTGGCAATCACAATCTGAATCCCCCTCCCACTTCCATTTTCCCTAGCCGACTTGAACCTAGGACTACTATTCCTGTTAGCCATATCAAGCCTAGCCGTATACTCAATCCTATGATCTGGATGAGCCTCCAACTCAAAATATGCCCTAATCGGAGCCCTACGTGCAGTAGCACAAACAATTTCATATGAAGTTACACTAGCTATCATCCTGCTCTCCGTAATTATATTAAGCGGAAACTACTCCCTAAATACCCTCATTACCACCCAAGAACCACTTTACCTTATCTTCTCTTCCTGACCCCTTGCAATGATATGGTATATTTCAACCCTAGCCGAAACAAACCGTGCCCCATTCGACCTCACAGAAGGAGAGTCAGAACTAGTCTCCGGATTTAATGTCGAATACGCTGCAGGTCCTTTCGCTCTTTTCTTCCTAGCCGAATACGCAAACATTATACTAATAAACACACTAACCACCATTCTATTCCTCAACCCAAGTTCACTAAACCCACCCCTAGAGCTATTCCCTATTATTATAGCTACAAAAATCCTACTACTGTCCTCTGGTTTTCTATGAGTTCGCGCCTCATATCCTCGATTCCGCTACGACCAGCTCATACACCTCCTATGAAAAAATTTCTTACCACTAACACTAGCCCTATGCTTATGACACACCAGCATACCAATCTGTTATGCAGGATTACCCCCATACTCAAGACATGCCCAAGGAAATGTGCCTGAACAAAAGGATCACTATGATAAAGTGAATATAGAGGTACACTAACCCTCTCATTTCCTATCTGAACACCTTAGAAAAGTAGGACTCGAACCTACACAAAAGAGATCAAAGCTCTTCATACTTCCTCTATATTATTTCCTAGTAGAGTCAGCTAACAAAGCTATCGGGCCCATACCCCGAAAATGATGGTTTAACTCCCTCCCCTACTAATGAGCCCATATGCAAAACTAATCTTCACACTAAGTCTTATACTAGGCACAGCCATTACAATCTCAAGCAACCACTGAATTATGGCCTGAACAGGCCTAGAAATCAATACCCTAGCAATTATCCCATTAATCGCCAAATCCCATCACCCACGCGCAATTGAAGCTACAATTAAGTACTTCCTAGTCCAAGCTACTGCATCAGCACTAATCCTATTTACAAGCATTATCAATGCCTACTCAAACGGCCAGTGAGACCTCACTCAACTAAACCACCCAACAGCCTGCATTCTACTTACAACTGCAATCGCAATAAAACTTGGACTAGTACCATTTCACTTTTGATTTCCAGAAGTCATCCAAGGATCATCTATAACCACAGCACTTTTATTATCTACAATCATAAAACTGCCACCACTCACTATTTTATTTATAGTATCCCCATCCCTCCACCCAACACTACTAACCTTCATAGCCATTGCCTCTGCAGCCTTAGGGGGCTGAATAGGCCTAAACCAAACACAAACCCGAAAAATCCTAGCTTTCTCATCTATTTCCCACCTAGGCTGAATAACCATTATTCTAATCTACAGCCCTAAACTCACCATAATCAACTTCTATGTATATTCCTTACTAACCATCCCTATTTTCCTTATCCTTAATACAACTAAGTCCATAAAACTATCCACAATAATAATTTCTTGAACAAAAGCCCCAATCCTGATAGCTACCATAATATTAACCATACTATCCCTTGCAGGACTTCCCCCATTAACAGGATTCCTACCAAAATGATTTATCATCCATAATCTTACAAAACAAGAAATAACAACAACAGCAACAATCATCGCCCTCCTCTCCTTATTAAGCTTATTCTTCTATCTGCGCCTCACATATTACTCAACAATCACACTCCCACCAAACTCTGCCAATCATATAAAACAATGACACACCAATAAGACATCTAATATCCTAATTGCTATCACCACCTCCCTATCCCTCACACTCCTACCTCTATCCCCAATAATTTTAACCATTAACTAGAAACTTAGGATAAACTACAAACCGAAGGCCTTCAAAGCCTTAAACAAGAGCTAAAACCTCTTAGTTTCTGATAAGACCCGCAGGATATTAACCTACACCTTCTGAATGCAACTCAGATACTCTAATTAAGTTAGGGCCTTATACTAGACAGGCGGGCTTCGATCCCACAACATCCTAGTTAACAGCTAGACGCCTAAACCAACAGGCCTCTGTCTACACCCTAAGACTCCGGCACGTCTACAACGTACATCGATGAGCTTGCAACTCAACATGAACTTCACTACAGAGCCGATAAGAAGAGGAATTGAACCTCTGTAAAAAGGTCTACAGCCTAACGCCTCAACACTCAGCCATCTTACCTGTGACCACCACTACCCGATGATTATTCTCAACCAACCACAAAGATATCGGCACCCTATACCTAATCTTCGGTGCCTGAGCAGGTATAATCGGAACCGCCCTAAGCCTGCTTATCCGTGCAGAACTAGGACAGCCCGGAACCTTACTAGGTGACGATCAAATTTACAATGTAATTGTCACCGCACATGCCTTTGTAATAATCTTCTTTATAGTTATGCCAATTATAATCGGAGGCTTTGGAAACTGACTAGTACCCCTCATAATTGGCGCACCCGACATAGCATTCCCCCGCATAAACAATATAAGCTTTTGACTCCTACCACCATCCTTCCTACTTTTACTTGCCTCATCCACAGTAGAAGCAGGAGCAGGAACAGGATGAACAGTATACCCCCCCTTAGCCGGAAACCTTGCCCACGCTGGTGCATCCGTAGATCTGGCCATCTTCTCCCTACACTTAGCAGGAGTGTCATCAATTCTAGGAGCTATCAATTTCATCACAACCGCCATCAACATAAAACCTCCAGCCCTCTCACAATACCAAACCCCATTATTCGTATGATCTGTACTCATTACTGCCGTTCTCCTACTCCTATCACTTCCCGTACTTGCTGCTGGAATCACAATACTATTAACAGATCGAAACCTAAACACTACATTCTTCGACCCCGCTGGCGGAGGAGACCCAGTTCTATACCAACACCTGTTTTGATTCTTTGGACACCCAGAAGTCTACATCCTGATCCTACCCGGCTTCGGAATTATCTCACACGTAGTAGCATACTATGCAGGCAAAAAAGAACCCTTCGGCTACATAGGAATAGTTTGGGCCATATTATCAATCGGATTCCTAGGTTTTATTGTATGAGCGCATCACATATTTACAGTAGGAATAGATGTAGATACCCGAGCATACTTTACATCAGCCACTATAATCATCGCAATCCCAACCGGTATTAAAGTATTCAGCTGACTAGCTACACTGCACGGCGGCACCATCAAATGAGACCCCCCCATGCTATGAGCCATAGGCTTCATTTTCTTATTCACCATTGGAGGCCTAACTGGAATCATCCTAGCAAACTCATCCCTAGACATTGCTCTACACGACACTTACTACGTAGTTGCCCATTTCCACTATGTATTATCAATAGGAGCAGTATTTGCTATCCTAGCAGGTTTCACCCACTGATTTCCATTATTCACCGGATATACCCTCCACCCTACATGAGCTAAAGCACACTTCGGAGTAATATTCACTGGCGTTAACCTAACATTCTTCCCACAACACTTCCTAGGCCTAGCAGGCATGCCACGCCGTTACTCCGACTATCCAGACGCATATACCCTATGAAACACCATGTCATCTATTGGCTCTCTCATCTCATTAACAGCTGTAATTATGCTAATATTTATCATCTGAGAAGCCTTCGCATCAAAACGAAAAGTAATCCAACCAGAACTCCCTACCACTAATATTGAATGAATCCACGGCTGCCCTCCACCACACCATACCTTTGAAGAACCAGCCTTTGTCCAAGTACAAGAAAGGAAGGAATCGAACCCTCATATGCTGGTTTCAAGCCAACCGCATCAAACCACTCATGCTTCTTTCTTATGAGATATTAGTAAAACTATTACATAGCCTCGTCAAGACTAAATTGTAGATGAAACCTCTACATATCTCAAATGGCTAACCCATCTCAATTCGGATTTCAAGACGCCTCCTCCCCAATCATAGAAGAACTTGTCGAATTCCACGACCATGCCCTAATAGTAGCCCTAGCAATCTGCACTCTCGTCCTCTACTTATTAACACTTATACTATTAGAAAAACTTTCCTCAAACACTGTAGATGCACAAGAAATTGAACTCATCTGGACAATCCTACCAGCAATCGTCCTTATCCTACTAGCCCTACCATCTTTACAAATTTTATATATAATAGACGAAGTGGATGAACCAGACTTAACCCTAAAAGCCATTGGCCACCAATGATATTGATCCTACGAATACACAGACTTTAAAGACCTAACATTCGACTCATACATAATCCCCACAACAGACCTTTTACCAGGACACTTCCGACTACTAGAAGTAGACCATCGAGTTGTAATTCCAACAGAATCCCACGTGCGTGTCATCATCACCGCAGGGGATGTCCTACACTCCTGAGCAGTTCCCACCCTAGGAGTTAAAACAGACGCAATCCCAGGACGACTAAACCAAACATCATTTATCACTACCCGGCCCGGAATCTTCTACGGCCAATGCTCCGAAATTTGTGGCGCAAACCACAGCTACATACCCATCGTAGTAGAATCCACTCCACTCACCCACTTCGAAAACTGATCCTCACTCCTTTCATCCTAATCATTAAGAAGCTATGCAAACAGCACTAGCCTTTTAAGCTAGAGACAGAGGAACACATACCCCTCCTTAATGACATGCCACAACTAAATCCAAACCCATGATTATCCATTATATTATTAACATGACTTACTTTCACACTAACTATTCAACCAAAACTTTTATCCTTCACCCAAACTAACCCCCCAATCAACAAACCAACCATACTTAATAAAACCACCTCATGAGCCTGACCATGACTTTAAGCTTCTTCGACCAATTTATAAGCCCATCCCTCCTAGGAATCCCACTAATCCTTATCTCAATATTATTCCCTGTGCTACTTATCCCAGCCCAAGGTAACCGATGAATTACAAACCCGACTCTCTACCCTCCAATCCTGAGTTATCCACTTAATCACAAAACAACTAATAATTCCCCTAGACAAAAAAGGACACAAATGAGCCCTAATTTTAACCTCCCTTATACTATTACTACTTACAATTAACCTACTAGGCCTACTCCCATATACATTCACCCCCCACCACCCAACTATCAAT
>JAUMJJ010000467.1:3952500-4342306 GCA_033556795.1 Tapera naevia | reverse complement strand
CCCACGGTTTCCTTCCTCTTCCATTTTCTAATACTGTTATGCAGATAAAGATTTATAACGTGTAGGCTTAATAACACTAAACACTTGTTTAATTGGTGTAGATTTGGGAGAAAGCCCAGACTAATTAACACCAGTTCCTGCTCTGTTGCCAGTTTTTAATGGATCTTAGGACCAGATCCTTTTGGAACTGAAGTTATATTAAAAGCACATTGCAAAGAGAAAGTAAAGTTTTATATGACTGCCTTGAGAAACCATCTGTTGCCAGTACAGTGCTTGCTTTTTATGAGTAACAAGATATACACAGTATAAACAGTGAGTTTCCCTTTTGAAGCATTAATCATAATTACATAAACTCTCTTGGGAGTCTCTCCAATTATATCCATACATCTTTCATGCCACAAAACTTTCTCTGTCTTTAGAATTTAATATTTAGTGATTAATGACCAATTTTACTATGGGAAGTCCTGTGAGTGATATTTATTAAAATTCAGAACTACTTTGGTGCTTATAAAAATACAGAAAATAGAAAAAGGAGCTAGAACTCTATAGAAATACTGACTAAAATATCTGAAAGACACTAAAGAGGAAGGGATAATTACAGTACAAACAGGATGAGATTTAAGCTCCTTCCTTCATGGTGTCAACAGAGAACAATGCTTCTCACTGGAGGTCTGTCTCTGTTAACAACAGAAGGTGACGATCTTGGATGGCATTGATAACTTGTAGAGAGTTACGCCAGGTAAGATGAATCCAGCCTGTACTCAGCGTCGCTTGGATTGTTTTCTACAAAGACCTTTAAGAGAACAAGATCATGGAAGAAGTTTAGCATCATTGGAATTTTTTGAGCCTCTTCACTGTTTGGCTTTGATTTCACCAGCTAAACTGGTATGAGCGTAATTCTCAACTTCTTCAAAGTGTCTGCTTGAAACTGTGTTGGTTTAGGACCAGAATACGCTGAATATTAAAACATTATGCCCTGTGATATAATACCCTGTTTTTCTGAGTTTCTCTCCCTTCTCTTTTCCTCTCTGCCATAGAGATTGTCTTAGATAGCTATTATTTTGTATTACTCTTGTCATTGCAGCGTATTTCTGGTCAGAAATCACAAGTTATTGTTGTCTGTTTTTCAATGTTAAACAAGAATCCCTTATTAAAGCCCTCTGTTTGCCCTTTGGAGTACAATGCTGTCAGTAGTGTCAGGGGAATGTAAGCTTAAGTGGCCCATCGTGGTACGCTAATGCGAATCCTTTGTTGGTAATCTTAGTGTAAGGAAATATAAAATTGCAATTACTTGATATAATTCTACTAAAATACTTGACATTGGGTGTCTTGTAGCTCCTGCTGGTGTCTGAAATTTTAGCCTATTGACATGTACCAGGCAATGTTTCCTTTCAAATAAATTATTTAAAATGTCTAATATATTTTTATATAATGATTTCCTTGTTTCTTAAATTAAAGCATCACATACACTAACGTATTTGGACAGAGTACCTAAAGAGATGGTGGAATTCCTGTCACTTCTGTTTTCTAAGAAAAAAAATTCAATAAGGATCTCTCAAGATGCTTGATGCCTGTTTGATTTTCCTTCAGAGACGTTGCAAGATCTCAAGACTTCCAAGCAGAACTAAGAGCTGGTTATTTTATATTCAAAATGAATGCTTTGTTCCTATTTGCAGAAATTTAAATTCTGATTTCTTATGGAAAAAAAAAACATAAATTTTCAGCCCAGAAGCTGCAAGGTATAAATGCATTTAGTACGACTTCATCTTAAATTTTATAGTGTCAAGTTGCATGGAAAGCATTGGAGTAGAAATAATTTTGGATGTTGGCCTGATTTTAATCTTTCACTGCCCCAATATTTTTCACATGTTTATTTATCTGATGACGAGAGGATACTAACAAGTTAGCATAGGGCTATGTGAAACACAGCACATATTCCAGTTGGTAGAAAAATGATTAAAAAGTGTTATTTGTCATCAAGGTGCATGATATGTGACTGGCTTTTAAATGGCTTTTAGAAATATGCTTCACATAGTTTGAAACAAGCTTTCTTATCAGTATGTCTTGCAATTAATTTAATCTTGTTTCTGTTATTTCCACAGTATTTTTCAATTCAGTGAACCTCATTACATTTGCAAGTGCATTAAATTAGAGTCTGGATAGAAGAAGAGAGATTATTATCAGTTAATTTAATTATGTTTCTACGTTTTGCCCATTCAATGATACGTCTGCCATTGTTGTTGCAAGCCTTTAGTGCAGTAGCACTATGCAGAAATTGGTTCCAATTCCATGTAAAGTTTATGTTATCTGATAACTGACAACTAGTGGAGGCACATGTTCAGATATTTGAGTCTAATCAGACATCATTTACTTTAAGTCAAATGGCCACAATACAGAATAATACACTACATTATTACTATTTTTTTGAGTTTGCCTATGTGGTAATGTTTTTACACAACTTTTCATCATTAATTTAAACAAAGCTTTACGTTGTTATTGTAACTGAAGAAGCAAGAAGTCGTGCCATTGCACGGTTCTCTTAAGACAGTTAAGCAGTGTGGCTGAGGATTGTTCTTTTTTCCAAAGAGGAGGAAATGAGCAAAGTAAGCAAACTCCAAAATTCACTGTTACACAGTCCTTCGTACAAAATGCTCTTTACTTTTATTAATAAAATTATATGGTCATTTAGGGAGGTGCTAAAACCTGAGTTCTAGTTCTTATCTTCTAATGTGGTGCTTGTCAATGTTACTGCTTTTGGCAGTAACTACTATTTTTATAGTCTTTTGCAAGTCTGCAGGTTTTTTCCTTAAGGTTTTTGCCATATGTTTGAAATTTCAAGATTATGACATTTGCCCTGACATCTGGAAAAAAATCCTAAGGATGTGGCTACTGAGGCTCTCCAAAGCAGTTCTGTTTCATATATAGCGTGTACCATTGCATAACTGGCAGATCTGTTAAGGCAGCACTTTCGATTTGTAGACATTTATATATCCAGTATTAAAGTGAGAGAAGAAGAGGTTAAGCTGTGGAGTACAAAATGTTTGAAGTTTTAAAATAACCATTTCCTGGGTTATTGGTGTTGTAAGATCTGGAAGTAAAAGGGAAAAAAAATTATGAAATGATACCAGAAATAGCCTGCAAATGAGAAAGAAAAATTAAAGTGAAATCTAAATTTTACTAATGTCCAAGAACTGTTCTTTTGTTCCTATGTTTTGGAAGTTTTTTAAAAAACAGATTTATGTTTATATTTACTATTTTATGTGATGAATCTCTGTGAACATCACTGGCTGCAAGGTAGATAATGCACATGTGTACATTAGCTTGTTTCTTGTTCTAAAAGTACTTGCTGCTGGTAAAGAACACTCTCATGGTAGAGTTGAACAGGATTGGTGTATTTTAAAACACTGGATGTCTGGATGCCCCACAGCCCACTTCTGTTGGTCTTCCAATATGGAGAGATGGTGGACTGTTTTGCGATGGAATAGATAAACCAAGCTGTTTCAAGATACACACCAGGCTAACTCCAAGTATTAATAATAATAATTAAAGAAAATCACAAGGCATTGTGAATTATTGAAATCCAACTCAGCTGCTTTTTTCACTTGCAGACATGAATACTGGTAGTTCACTCAACACTCATTTCTTCTGCATACATCTTTACATTTTGGTCCTTCCATCTCAGATTTGAGGTAAAAAGTGCTTTTTTAGAGCCCAGGGTCATCATGGGAAATACCATGGTGCTAGGAGGTCTTCCAAGGTATAAAGCCATCACAAATTGTGTTTTGTGCCTGAACTGGCCAATCTGCATAGCAATAAATCTAGATTTTCTCAAATGTTAGCTGTTAATATATAAAACCACTGTAGTATGGAACTGCCTGGTATTGGTATCTTAAGAATACATAAAACGACGGGAAAATAACCTAACCTCTATCTGCATACATGTGTGAGAAATTACATGAAGACTGTAAAATAATTGCTACATTTCTGACATGATAAAAAATTACCATTTTGTTTGTATGTTAATATTTTAGTACTTCTGACACACTTAAGGGGAGCAGGTACTTGTGCCTGGAGAAGAGACTGAGAGGGGATCTCGGAGATGTTCACTGCCTTCTCACAAGGGAAGAGGGTGAGACAGATGCTGATCTCTTCTCTCTTGTGACCTGTGATAGGACCAGAGGGAATGGCAGGAAGATGTGCCAGGGCAGGGTTAGACTGGATATTAGGAAGAGGTTCTTCCCCCAGTGGGTGATGGAGCACTGGAACAGCTGCCCAGGGAATCAGTACCAGCACCCACTCTGCCAGCATTCCAGAAGCATTTGGTCAATGCCCTCGATCACACAGTGTGAGTGTTAGGGGTGTCCTATGTGGGGATGTACTTGATCCTTTTGAGTCCCTTCCAACTCAGGTAATTCTACGATTCTACTTTAAAAAAATTAATGTCAAATTTAGTATATGTTTGAAGTTGAAGCTGTGTGTGATTGCAGAGTGGGAGAATCAGACTGTGTAAAGTCCAGAAAGACTAGATTTATTAAGTTGTCATTGCAGAAGACAATCATATTCTCACAGCTGTTAACTTAAGTGATGATGGGTGAACTGATAACCCAGGGGATTATTACTGACTCAGTGTAATTATTGTAGAGCTTGTCATGTGTATAATACCAGTTTGAGTAGTGTTCAGATTAGCAAGAGGTGTATACTACTTCTCTTACTTTTTTATAAGGGTTCAGTGGTCTATATCTTGCTTGAATTTGATGAACCCTGTAGCCTGTGACACATTACTGTTCAAACCTATTAGATGTTTTTTTCCAATTATGCCTTATTTTACAGTAAAGTAAGTTTTGACAAGAATGACTGATCTGCAGAAGCTGTTATTTGTACAGTGTAATGCAGGGATTTGATATCAATTGCATCCACTGGACTTTGTGAAAACTAAAAATATTATTTTATAGCTTATTTTTTTGTGAGCAGCTAAAGTCAGAAGACAAACTACCTTCTCTGTTTATCTTAGGAGTATCCATTTGAGGTTTGGGGACTAACCAGCTGTTTGTTTTGAATTGAAACTCATTATTTTCTAATATTTGACACTTTTCAAACATCAGCTCCTCTGGAAATAAGTAGTTTGAATATCTGCCATTACCTGGTGCCTCTCGAAGAGTCCCTTGAACAGAGTCCTTGGAAAAATTCCCATGTATCCAAATGTAACGTTATGCTCTTTTATACTGGCAAAATCATTTAGGGACTGCAGGGCAGGGATAAATCAAGCTGTTTGTCCAAATACAGGAATAAGGCAAATATTCATTAACTGGTTCTGACTGTAGTAAATAGTGTCTGATTACAGCAGTCCACAACTATTGCTAAAGGCAGAAAAATAGAGATGCCATGACTACATACAGCAATTTGGGGAATTAAATAGACTTCTCTAATAGATCAGAGAAAATTTTGGTTAGTCATTTGATACATTGGAGAATAAAGTCTGTCCCTAAATGAAGATAAATCCTATGTTGCAATAGTTCTGCATTCTCTGCTCAACTTTTCAAGAAGATGTTTTTTGAGGTTTTGGGGGGGGTGTTTTCCTTTCCTGTGTTTTAAAATGAGGGAACTTGGTAATTGATTATGACTGTAATGATGCTTGCTGTACAGTGAATTATTTCTGCTGTCCTTGTTCATCTCAGTTCAGTTTTGCCATTCCCCCCCCCCTGGTATTTTTGGAGGGACTGAAATGGAAAAAATTAAATCCCTTAATATTCTGTGTTTGAAAAATACTGTGTGTTTCTTTCTGTCAGGAAGAATGCTTTCAAATCCCTCCTTGGTCTAAGCTGCTGTGCTTGACATCTCATTATTTGACTCAGCTGTTTCAGTTTCACCTTCACCCAGCTAATTAAGTAACTCTTGGAATGTATTATTCAGTATTTGATTCCCCTATCTGAGTCGGTGAGAGATGGAGTTTGGAAAAAAAAAATCCCCTTGATGGGATTAGTGAAAGGATTGTTACTCTGACATGGTGGACTAAAATGAGAAGGAGCTAATGAAACTGGCAATATATGAATCACATTCTGTCATTTTAGTGAGTGTTTGCTGCCAGTGAAAGAAGCATTAGGATCAGGGTTGCTTTAAAGTGATCATTCCTTAACTAACCGGATAGTGACCTGTTAATTGTTTCAAGACATCTGTAGTGGGAAAGAGGTTCTTCAGCTTTGTTTACGTTCTTGTTTCCCTCTCCCTGTTGTCCTGCAGGGTGTTGTATCATCATGTGTCAAGTCTAGATATGGGCTTTAGCTATTTATGGAACTTGGCTTTGTTCATCATTTTGGCTCCGTTACCAACACGTATTACTTTCCAGTGTTTTTTGGCAATTTTTTAATAATTTATTTCTTTTTCTTGGATTATAAATATAAACAGGGGTGTTCTACAAATGAACAATCCAGTATTCAGCTATAGATTGTCCAATTGCATTCATGTTCCTCTGACTTTCATTGCATTTGTGACTAGTCTTTTGTATTAAAATGGGAGTTTTATTACAATTAAATTAATTTCCTTTATGCTTTAGACTTTTTTATTTGATATTTACATTAAGCCTCCTGAATTAAACATGATCATATTCTCATTCACTTAAAATTTGTGTTATTTTATCATATTGGTTAAAACAAACCTTTTAAAATAATATTTTTCTAAGTGCAAATTAACACAAAAATAGAATATCACCAGAGAAATCTAGCCTAAGAGTAAGATAACTGATTTTTGATACAAAAGACTCTGGTGTAAGAATTGGTTATGTAAGAATTTGAGTCCTTTTCTCTAGAATACCAGAAAAACGTTCTCATCAATCTGCTGTTTGTTGTTCTCATGCAGGTGTTTCCCTCTCCTGCCTGCAGGACTGGATTGTGCTTTTTGCTTTGAGCAGAAAAGCATAATCAAGTCTTATTGAGTACATCCGATATTTTGTCTTTAAAATAGTTCTTACACTGTTTATATTCAAATGAAATAGTTTGAGCAAATCACAGTGCAAAAACAATAGCTAGAAAATTATTTTTTCTGATTTTAGATGATCAATATTTTTTCTAATGAAAACCGCAAAGGATACCATTCTGTAGTGATGCAGAAAGCTGAACTACATTCTGAACAGTTTCAAGACAAAACAAGAAGCAAACTGTAGCAGCTTCTCTTTTTATCTAATGAATGCTGCTTGTACAATTCGTTTTAAGGAACAGGAGAGTTCCTAGAGCAAAGTTGTAGAGCTTTTAGAATAGACATGCACTCTAAATTTAGGGTAAAAAAGTGAAGTCCAATCACTTTTCTTGGTTAACTATGCTTTTTTTTTTATTCTCGAATAAGTGTACATTTTGTCTGTTTACCTTAATCTGTTTTAGCTCTGAGCAGATTGCTCTTTTGGATCTTGGTGTATCAAGGGAGATTGCAGACTTCTGGTAGGAAGTGATAACTTTGCAATTGACTTCAGCAGCTTTGCCTTGCTTTTGCAGATAGTTTTGTTTGTCCAGAAGGTTATAGGTATTTGCAAGAACAAAATAAGTAATTGGAATGGGATATCTTTAGATTAGTATTCTGACAGATACCTTTTCATACTCATCATCTTGCTAATGAGAAGTTGCGTAAATATTTTATTAAGCTACTAAAAGATTGAGAACATTGTCCTTAATGAGACATGAATTAGAAGAAATTGGACTATCAGTCTTTTAATAATTTGAAACAGTGAAAAGTGCTAACTGACTTATTCTAACAAGGGTTCATAATATTTGTGATTGTATAAATGTATAATTATCAGCAAACTAAATTTGTATTCAATATTTTCTTGTCTTAAAACCTCTTTTGGATATGTGCTTTTTGCTTGCTTTCCTATAGAAATGCTCAATCTTCTAATGACTTGAGAATTTTTTCTTAATATGTACTTCGTTAGTATATGTGGTTTTAATTCATTTCAGTGGTGCTTATTTTAGCGATTTTATTTTTTTCAGTTTAAATATGAAGTGATTTATTTGTATTAAATGCTCTAAAATGTCTCAATCCTATTTTTTAAAATGTAGATTACTATTATATATTATAGTAATTATTATATTGTATATATTGAATATTATATATATAATGCCCCCCTCCAGTTTGTAGGAACAGTGCTGGTCTTTTTAATATGATGTGTTCTAATATAGCCTCTTTGCTAAAGGTAACTTCCTTTCATGTCTTTTAATATCTTTTATATCCAAGTATCTTCCAAGACAGTTTTTCCACACAAATGTGTGTACAGATAGAAAATATGTCTGAGATAAATCTGCTAATCTAAGTGTTCAGTCTACAATAGCAAGATACACTCATGGCAGTATCACATTAGATCATTTATAGCTCTCAAGAGGGAGAGGTCAGTGTGGTACAATGAACATAACTTTGTACTGCATGTTTGGAGATGGGATGATTCACAGTAATTATGAACAGAGAAGGTAAATATCCAGGTTTTGCTAGTGCTTCCTATGTATTTTCATTGATCTTAGAAATCTGACATTGTTAATATTTTTCAGATGCATAGTACTCCAATTTCTGTAAAATTGAAAATTTCTTTAAATATTAATGACTTTAAGCACAAGTTATGATAATGAAGCAGTTATGTCTTTTGGGTTTAAGTATCATTAATTTTAGGAAACTGTTTCTCCTGTGAGTAATCAGAAGCAGCTGTTGCTTTTGCTGCAGAATATTGCATAAATGAAAGAAGTAGTGAATGTTTGCATTAGTCACTTTAAAGAGCTTGCTGTAAGGACACCTTCCCTACGCCTTTCTGTGGTCATATATATTCCCAAATTCAAACCCTCTTGTGTCCTGAATGTACTACATCTTTAGCTTTCACTGTGACTTTTTAATACACACTTTTGCGGTTTGTTGAAACTGTTCATGCTAAAAGTTTCTGAAATGTTCTTGAAATACAAGACCTCAATTATTCTAGTAATATTTAATCTTACAACTAATCTACTACTGTTCAGCTGTTTTCAATATGCAAAGAGTAATTTTAATGACAGAGTTGCTGTAAGTTATTTTCTCACTGACTTATTTGTCCTCTGGAAAATTTACAATGTCTGTCTCTAGCTCGAAGTAAGCTAAATTGCAGCAAGGCACTGTATGCTGAATTATATTACATACTAGATTATATACACCTTTTACTGACTGGAGGAGACTTTCTTACCTGGGCAACATAATTTAGCAGAGGAAATTAATGCCCTAAGTTCTGATTAACAGCTCACAAAGAAGGTATTTAAGGAAAATCATCATCTGTTCCAGACAGCCCAGCCCAGCCAGTCACGCTGAGATTAAGGGAGATAAGTTTTTGCTGATGTGCTCACCTACAGCATATTTAGAAGTAACTATTTCAGAGAGATCTCAGAATAGCTGAATTGTTTCCTGTTGTACCAAGTTATGCTGTATGAGTTTTGCAGTCTATGCTCTCCTATGCTTTTGTGGAATGGCTTGGGTTGGAAGGGATTTCAAAGCCCACCCAGTTCCAATCCCCTGCCATGGGCAGGGACACCTCCCATTGGATCAGGGTGCTCAAAGCCCCATCCAACCTGCCTTTGAGCACCTCCAGGGATGGGGCAGCCACCATTTCTCTGGGCAACCTGGGCCAGGGCCTCACTACCCTCACAATAAAAAATTTCTTCCTAATACCTAATTCAAATATCCCCTCTTTCAGCTTCAAGCTATTACCCCTCATCCTATTACTACACTCCCTTATAAAGAGACCTTCCCCAGGTTTCCTGTGGGCAAGAATGCCTTTGTCATGTTTTTTTAGCTTCTTTGAATCCAAGCCAGTCTCATTATAAGTTTTCTCTTATGGAACTTATGCTGAAATATTTTCAATGTCAGGGGGTTTCTCTAGAATTTCCAAAGCGAATTGTTGGAATCTGTTTACTTGCTCTACTATCAATTGACTGAAGTAGCAGCCTTCCAGCATTATTTAGCAAACAGACCTCTGGCACGTACTGTGCCAGGGAATTCTAGGATTGATGATGTCAGATAACTGTTCAGATATTTAAGCCTCTGAGAATTTTTTGATTGCAGGCTCTGAACATGTTTTCTGAATGTTTGGAATATGCCATACTGTGTGTAATTGAAAGGATTGTCTGGCTTGCGTTCACGTAAAGATAGCAGTGGCCCTGATCCAGCTCAGAGTGGTGCAGTTGGAAATGCGTTCTGTAGAAGGGTGGGCTAATTTTCTTCTCCCCAGAAAATGCATGTGTTTTCAAGATCTCCCCACTTGTAAGCTTTGCCCCTCACTAAGTTAGCAGGGAGGGTTAAATGTGAACTCGTAGGCTAAGCAAGGACTGTGAGAAGCTTTAACCTGTCCAGGGAAGCTACCAAGGAAGGAAACTTTTTTTTCCCCCCATGATGATGAATTTGGTGAGTTTGTTTTCTTTCCCTCTTTTTTGTCTTTTTATTTTTTTCTGGCAGTACTTGAAATGTAAGCCTTTGTTGCATGGATTTGAAATGACTCTTGTTCAGTATTTATGATGGTGAGTGCAACCATGATGGTAGGTAAAGCTGAAAGTAATAGAATTACTGTAATTTCTTTTTTATTAACAAGAAATTACTTTTTTTTTAGAACATGGAAACATTCCTACAGTATTTTTAGATTATTATAGATCACTCAAGCTAGAAGGCATGTTCTCCCATCTCTGCTATTCCGTCTTCATCATTTATGGAGCCTAGTTTATACAATTTCTCCACACTATCATCTTTTGGTACTGACACTTATCCTATCCAAATATAAATCATACTATCTTGCTTTTCTCTTCTTTTACTCCACTGCATGAAAACATAGCTTTGAAATTCCAGTGCTATTAATATAATGTTCCCTGTGCATGTATTTGTGTGCATCATGTCCAGACTCAGATCTATCTGCAAGTGTGTAGAACTCTTCTCACAGACAGAGCCTGTTCTTCTGCATCTCTGTTCATGATATTTGTGCTGCTATTATCAATAGCTTGTAATGTCCTTAATTACCAGGTACTTATTTTCTCAGTCAGCCAAAATACCATTTTCTGAGTTCAAGTCTACTTGATCTCTCTAGGCTTGAGCCTATCTCATATTCCTGGATGTGGAGTTGGAAACATTTTTCCTAGATTCAAATAAACAAATCATTCATCTCTCCGAGTGTAAAAATATAACAGCAGTTAACTAAAGTATCTTCACATCTCGTGATTGCTAACATTTCAGTGGAGGATATAAACATATGGCATATTCTAAAGTGGATTTAAAAAATACTCCTTTTTAATGCTGTAGGTTGTCGTTTTCCCATTAATTCTTCCTTGAAACATTTATATTTAAGTCATATTTGCAGTTTCTTGTTCAGTAGTATTTCTTGTTAGAACAGGAAATACTGCTTTGTAGAGAACAGCATAGCTGAGAGCTATCTTGCTGGAATGGTGGTGGATAGCTGGAGTATCTGTTGCGGTGAGTGTGGAAAATCTCAGCAAAAAAAAAAGCCTGCAGCAGCTTCAGAGATTAGCCAGATTCCTTAGTGTGTCTTTCTCACCTTTGACGTTGGTGCTTTTTTATTATTATTATTTGGGTGTATCAAAAGAGCAAGTGCAGATTTGGGGGCTTTTATTCAGCTGTCACAAATCCTGTGTGAGACTCAAGTACTGACGTTCTTCTCTGCAGATTCAGTTATACGGAAAGGACTTTATGAACTTGAGGGTAATAAGAAGCTGGACTGGGAAAGAGCATTTCTAGATGTTGGCCTACAGAAACCTCAGCTCTCGGTCCTCCTTATTCTGTCCTAGTGGCAATCTCAGTCTGTGATTTTGGCTTACAATCGCATACCTTGTGTGCTCCATATTCAGGAGATGAGAGTTTCTGCGTCTGTTGATATACAGTTTGCTGTTATCACTCCTACTGTCATTACTGGCTCCATTTACCTCGTGGTGTTATTTAAATATTGATTTTAGACATTATATGTATTACAGTAAGTTTTTATATAGTTACAGAATTGTGCCTGAATTATCCATGATAATTTTCTAGTCGTATTTAGACTCTGAAAAGTGTTTCATTAGCTTTACTAGTCTCATGTATGAAGTGCCTTCTGTACTTTTTTGTGGAGTTCCTTTTGCACTTTATAATTCTTTAAAAGTAGCAGACAGTTGCTGATAAAGTAGTTGCCCTGAGTGACAACTGAGAATACTGTTATTTTTGCTTTGGAGGATACCAGATGGGAATTATGAAAAGTGTAGTTGACTGAAGCCTTCAAAAGACATTTGGGTAGCTAATTTTGAACGTGCTTTTTTGTTATTGCTGTTTCATGTTTTCAGCATTGCAGGAGGGCTGAGGACAAAAGAAAGAGATCACGCATGCTTCATCTGCTCTTTGATTAGAGTCCTCAAGTCTGTGATAATTTTGATATTTGTTAAATATAAAAGTTGCAGCTTGTTTATATTATAAAGGTGATTTTTTCTTCCCCTCATTTTAATCAATAATTAGAGCTGCCACTGTAAGATCCTTGCATTGATAAAAAAAGAAACACATTATGGGCATATTTTTTGCCAAATTGATATTCTGAATATACTACTATTGTTTCAAGCTGAAATTTTTAAATAGATCTGCCAACCCATCACCCCCTCTTGCTTGGTAAAGAGTATTGGATTTTACAGTTCATGAGTATCTGTGAATCAATCAGTATCTTTATCATTCCTGTGCAGTATTGTAGTTATTGTTAATGGTTGTATGAACAGCCAAATAGAGAACATATATCACCTGTCAGCCTATGTTTTGTATACCTATTTTTGGGCTGAATTATTGTAGGATTGGTAAGCAGAAGCTGCTAAAACTAGGGTTCCATAAAGAAGTTGCAGATTTTTTTCTTTAAGGTTCAGAATTTGTGTTCAGTCTTTAAAGAAAAGTTTCAGTACATTAGGATCATAAATTTTAAATTGGCCTTGCCGCAAGGTAGTTTGAAAAATTTACCAGATCAAATAAAAATGTGTTAACCTGGTTTATACAGAAAGGAAGAGAAATATTTTTTTGTCTACTATAATGTGATTGTAAAAACTTTCTAGTTTAAGGAAAAATGTGTCTCGTTATACTTACCTTGGGTTGATAGTAGTTCCTCAATTCAGGAACAGTGCCATTCGTGCTCCTTCAAAATTTAGCTTTGATGTAATCGTTTTTTTAGCTTTTGAAACTGATCTGCTGGCTCTTTTTTACTTTATTTTCAGTTGTGCATCTTAGATCTTATTCTGTCTTCGTGACTGAGTAGCGTGATTGAACTGGAAGTAAAATGTCATAAAAAGCACAGAATTGTGTGTTTAGTCTATACTGTAGAAAGAATATATGGAAAATGTAATGTGAGTTTAGGAGGTGACAATCAAAGCTTTGATATACTTTCTGTCCCTCAGATTCCTTTGGCCATTCTGAGTTGGCATTTCAGAATATGCAATACTTTATTTTCTGCAGTTGTTCTTTTTTCTTTAAATGATAATACCATCAGATCTCATAAGATAATCTTTTAAATAGAAGGTTGAAATAAGTGCAGCACATCATTTTTTAACCAGGTCAACACATCACCTACTTTATTAATTAAACTGGAATATTCAGATTTTATCAACTGTCAAGTAGTTGAAGGTTACTACTGACAAGATGAAGGATTCTCTTTAGAATTGAGAGGTACAAGGTATAAATTCTAACATTTGAGAGAGACACCTCTCTAAAGCATTTTAAACACTGATGTAATTATTCGGTTTTTCACTGGTGAAAGTAAGTGCTATTGACATCCAATCAAATCTTGATTAGCAAATTAAAGCCAAACAAAAGGGTATGTTTTTCCATATAATATGTAATTAAACTGTGGAATTGCAATGGGATATTTCAGAGACCCAAAAACAGAATGGATGAGATCATAAAAATGTCTGGCTATTAAAGGACCTTGTAGATCAGAGTGTACCTCAACTGCTGGTTTGTAGAGCCTGGTACATCAGGTTGGATGGGGCTTGAGATTCAGGGTCCTGAGGTAGCATAGTACTGATGTGTATACAAAATATAGTTTGTCCACAAGACATTATACACCTTCCCTAAGCTTTTGCTACAGGCTGCTTTCCAGCTGTCTCACTTGTTTGTTACTCTATTCCTTGGGCTCTGATTCAGTCCCTCAGAAGTCAGAGGAAGGTCTTAGTGAACAGTGCCCCAGAGACAATATTTCAATGCAAGACAAGATTTTAAGGGATATGAACTTCTTATCTTGTCCAGTATGGCAGAGAGCCTGCAGCCTAAATCTTAAGGCTCAGGTCATGGTTGGTGTATTTAAGTAGAAAAGCTTTCTGTTTAGACATGAGGGAAAAAGAGAGATACAGAGATTCATTTGAAGTTTAATTCCTGTATAGCTCCTATGTTCATAGTTTGATGCTTGATGCTTCATTCTTGCTGAGTTTTCTCTGTTGGACGGATGATTTAGCTTGTCTAGGGAGTGAGAAATTGTAGATGAGACTAATAAAGATAGTAACCTTAGAAAAATTGTGTTTAGATGGCTAAGTTGTTCCTTTCATTTCTCTACTAGTTTAAGCAAAAGAGGAAGAAACTGATTTTCTTACTTTTTTGATGGGTCCAAATCCATTTATAAATTAACTTCTTGTTACACTGACCTTTTGCCTTGATATTATTTTGGCACCTCTTCTTTTCCAAATACAGTAGCTCATTTTATATGTTCATCTATCATACACATCAGGGAAGGGGAAATTTGGCAGTCACTGTACAGTGAAATCGGTTTTAAAACAAACACAGTAACTGTTGTATTTCAGTGGTATACTGAAATATCACATGCTTGGTGTCTGAAACTGAAGATGGATTTAGATACAACTGTGTTTGTCTTTTTATTAAGCATGGCAACTTTTCAACCTTAAAAATAGAGGGTTGTGTAGTAAAGGAGTTTCTTATTTGACCTGTAGATCAAAACAGTGTTGGAAACTTAAATGTTTTTGCGCTATTCAAACTGGTAACTTTATCTAATATAAATTGAGTTTGCTATCTTTGAAAATTAAATGTTTACTAGCCCCTAAATTAAATTTTAGCCTGATATTTTTCTAGCCTTCAACAGCAAATTTCTACAGATATAGATAAATACTTCTACAAGGCAGATTCAAGTCTTGAAATTTTATGCATCTTTTGTGAAAGTGCTACATTTTTATGTTGGTTTTTTTTACAGTTGTGATAATCTAAGAACAGAGACAGAAAAATTAAGCTCAGGTAGTTCTGCATCATTGGACTACTGAAAATGTATGTTTGGAGAAATGAGATGAGTTGAGAGACACAACAAAAGCTTGCCTTTTGTTCTGTGAAGGAACATGTGTTAGCATCTCTGCATACATGGAGTGTATCTCCTCATATATATGTGGTGTAATTAAGGAAATAAAATCTAGTAGAGGCTTTGACACCATTTCCCACAGCATTCTCCAAGAGAAACTGGCTGCTGGTGGCTTGGGCAGGGATACTCTTTGCTGGGTAAGAAACTGGGAAGTGGCTGCTTAGTCTGGAGAAGACGAGGTTGAGGGGAGACATTATTGCACTCTACAGCTCCCTGAAAAGAGGCTGCAGTGGTTGTTGGTCTCTTCTCCCAATGAACAATTGATAGGATGGGAGGACACAGCCTCAAGTTGTGCCAAGTATGATTTAGGCCCCTCAGTTTGGGAAAGATGTCAGGATGCTGGAGTGTGTCCAGAGGAGGGCAATGAAGATGGTGAAGGGGCTGGAGCACAAGCCCTACGAGGAGCAACTGAGGGAGCTGGGGCTGTTTAGTCTGAAGAAGAGGAGGCTCAGGGGAGACCTCATTGCTCTCTACAACTCCCTAAAAGGAGGTTGTAGTCGGGCAGGGGTTGGTCTCTTCTCTCAGGCGACCACTGACAGAACTAGAGGGCATGGACTCAAGCTTGGTCAGGGAAAGTTTAGACTTAGTGTTAGGAAAAGGTTCTTCACTGAAAGGGTGATTGGCCATTGGAATGGGCTGCCCAGGGAGGGGGTGGAGTCGCCGACCCTGGAGGTGTTTAAGGGGAGACTGGATGAGGCACTGAGTGCCGTGGTTTAGATGATGGTGTTAGTGTTGGGTTATAGGTTGGACTTGATGATCTCAGAGGTCCTTTCCAACCTTGTGATACTGTGATTACTGTGATATTACTTCAAGGAAACGGTTGTCAGGCACTGGCAGAGGCTGCCTAAGGAAATGGTGGAGTCACCATCCCTGGAGGGGTTTTAAAGATGTGGCACTTCAGGGCAGGGTTTAGTGGAGGTCTTGGCTGAGTTAGGTTTGTGGTTGTACTCGAAGAACTTGAAGGTCTTTTCCAACATAAACAACTCTGCAAAAAGGACAAGTACCTCATAAAGGTAAGAAAATGAATAGGATGAGAAATGGGAAAGGTTCATACACTTTAGTCCATAAAGCTTTATCAGTAAGTGGTATCTATTCCCTCAAAGGGGTCTTTGTCCATGAAAAAAAGTCAACCTTTTTTTTTGGAAAAAAAAAGAAATTCGGGTCTTAATAGCCTTGGAAATTGTAAATGAACAGAAGCAAAACACTAGAAGCATTGGGTATCCACTGACACAGCCGGATGGTGGGTGGATATGTGGGAGGGCACACACAAAAGCCCCTTGAAATCTACATTAAAAATACAGCAGTATTTTTACAAGCAGTGTTTTATTTATTATAAAATTTGTCAGTTAAGATTCCAAGAGTCTTGTAAACTTTCCCCTTAAAGTCTGTCTACTTTTAGCTAGAAACAACGCAAGTGAGCTCCTCAGAATATTGAGAAACTTAATTTTAAATCCCTGATCAGATGGATTTCCTTTTTGACTGTAGACAACAGCCTTGAGGCAACAGAAAAAGACACAGATGACAGAGTCTTTTCCTGGTTGTGCTGGTAGCTTTTAGACAGAAGTCTCTTTTGGTCCAGAAATGCTAGTAAATAGAGATAAAGCTGTCGCATTCATAAATCTTATATCTTTGACATTGCAACTGTTGAAGCCATTAAAATCCTGGAACTGGTTTCTTAATTTGGTGAGGCTTCTGCAGGAGTCCTTCAGTTGCTGGGCACAAACTTAGTAAAGACTTGAACGTGACATTCTAAGGTTTCATTTTTCATTTATTTTCTTCTTCAGTAAGTATTACTGTGTGGTTAATTTGTTCTGTGGGATGAATAAAATAGAACTAATATGAAATTCAAATGAATTCTTCTGCTGGCAGCCTCTGTTTGTTAGCAGCAATAACGAAATATAATGGCTAATGGATAGTGAAAAAGATTAAGTATTTTCCTCAGTAATTCAGAGCATTGATGTATTTAAGCACTTAATAAAATATCCAGAGAAAATAAATAACCTAGGATTTGAGAGTGTACTTTTTAATTTTAAATATATATATTCTTGTTTAACATCAGGTTTCCTTTATATGTGCTCTAGTCATTAAAAGGAATCTGTTTCACTTTTAAAAATGCGAAACCTGAAACACCCCCTCCCTTTTATTTCTACATCTACAGTGTTTTTATGAAATTGGAAACCAGTGTTGTGAAGACAAGACATAATTTGTGTTGGCACTTGTTGAGATGCCAAGAGTAGGTGTCAAATACCTGACCAACCTGGTCGGTGCCATAGAACTCCCTTTCATCGAGAAGCTGAAGAAGTTTTTACAAGGTTATTTGCTTCCACCTACTGACCGTTCTTGATATCACAGACAAAACCAATTGTGGGATACTTTTAATAACTTCCAGAGTTTCATCTTTCTTCCTTCTGACCCAGACCATGGGAGTAGTGTGTGTACATATGAATTCTGTTTGCCCTTTGTATTTCATTACTTTCACATGAAAAAAAACAAGTTAGAAAGGCAAATAACTTCTCTAAAGCTTCTTAGCCTGTACAGTTTGCTTGTTTCTTGGGAGATTTTTGGTTGTGGGTTTTTTTGTTTGTTTGTTTTATTTCTGGTATTCTATGTTACCATGACAGCAAAGTAGAGGCGATAAGTTTTAGATGAAGGCTGAAAGATAAAGTACACAGCCATGTTCAGGCATTAGTTATGTTTGCATGACTAGTGGCTGCTGAGGATATTGATTTCACAATTTCTATTTGCAATTCAGGAACTAAAATTAAATGTGGACTTATCAAAGCTGTATAAACCAAAATGTGTGGAGGTTTCTACAGCATCCTAAAGCCAGAAAGTTGTGCAACATCATGCTACGAGCAGTGATTACTTATACTTTTTAGAGCTTGTTTTTTACGTTTGTTCAGTAACATCTGTATGATGCTGATATGGGGTGACTATGGTAGATAAGTTTCACAAGGGCCTAGTGTGTTAAACTCTAAAATCTCTGATATATGAATGATCAAATGGAGCACAATTGGGATGAGAAAAGGGAGCCTCCTCAGGAATAAAATGGGTATCATATTTGATGTATTCTATACTGTGTGCTTGTGGTAGATCTTGCCATGAGGTTATCTAAATCATTAGTTATCTCCAAACTAGCACTGCAAGAATTGTACCCCTTGGTCTCACTGTAAGCCACGGGACTCAATCCTAAATTTAATACCAGTTGGTCACTAAGCTGACTGAATTTCAGTAGGAACCCTTAAGGGCTACATTTCAGGGCTGTATGTCTGTGTAGTTTCACCATCTCAATTAATGCAGTTCTAGTGTTAAATATATGTATGGCAGTGTCCCTTCTGGCACTGCCTTGAACTCATAAAAGTTGTGTTTGTCCTGTGTTGCTCCTGATGTTCTGCATAAACCTTGCTTTGTTTCCTTGTTGCTGCTACCCAATGCAACGGATGAAAAAGACTATTTTCTTTCATACTGCCATATAAAAAATAGAACTTAATATGTTTATAATAAGAGAATTTAATTGGCTGATATGCAGTGGCACATAGAGAAAAAAACAAGGAATTATGCTAGTTTCAAACTGAAATGGGTGTGAGGGTTTCTACCTTGGTGGCACAATATGGTCATTTTTTGCATCTTTTCCATTTATCTAAAATAATAATTCTTAAGGAGGAATGGATTTTGCTTGGTTTTAACTTTTTTTTTCTGATATGATGACTTTAAAGAAAGTACCTGATGTCTTGTTGAAATATATAGGATTTTACACTTGCTTTACAACCATGTTATTTCTTATTCTCGAATAATTCATACAATTGCAGAATTTGCAATAGATGCACTGAAATGACAGCACTTTGTTGTTTTGCACTTAGAAAAAGTAGCACAGATGTCTCCAAGAGAAGAACATCGTGAGCTTGACAGATGATTCATCTTTATATGTTTAAAGCTTAGTTGTTGTGTAATTTTTTTCTTTAAAATAGGCATGTAGAGGATGCAGATGATATATATGCAAATATTTACCTTCAGACATGTATTTGATTAAGCCAGTTACACTAATTGTTTCAGAAAAAAAATGTTTCTTTTCTAATTGGTTGTTACACATGCACATCACTAACATGAAATAATCTTGTCACTCAAGGGTGAATTCTGTCTGAGTTCAGTTACAGTTGGTAACAAAGTATGTGACAGTTTTTCGTCCAAAAAGACTTCATAATAGACTTTCTAGAGACATCAGATACTCAACAAGCAACTCTGGTAACTGTTCTGCAGAAGTGACAAACTATCACTGTTGTTTTTAAATATAAAACTGTTGCAAATTACTATTCAGCTAATAAATTTGCCAAATACTGATTTTAGAGGAGACTGATTTATTGTCTACTATTTCTTCTATTTCTGTCTACTGTTTCTTCTGTCTTCTGTCTATTTCTTCTTCACCTAATGCACAAATTTTTGCTGTTCAAATTTTTAACTCATTCCAACAAATACAATCCCTTTGGACTTAAGGGTTCTTGAATTCTACTTTAGTCCCTTTTAGGTAGCCTTATATTAGAGTATATGCATTTGTGAGGATTTCACCCCTTGGGAAGGGAAAATCCTGTTCAGGAAGTCAGGTTTTGTGTGGTGTTAAATGCTTGTTGCAGTGCAGGTTGTTTTCTCTGGCAACATGTCTAAAGCAAATCTGTCACATTATTGAGGCAATATTTTGAAATTATTATTTGGAATACCAGAAACAGTAAAATTACAGTGGATCTTGGATTTTTTTTTTCTTGTCCTTGTGCAGAGTCTGAATTAAGGTCTGTACTCTGAAAGACTATTGAAAACTAGTTCTTCACACAAACCTTACTGAAACATAAGCCAATGCCACTCTTTCATACTGTCTTCATCCAGTATTATTGAATCCATACTTATGTAGTATTCATTGCTGAATGTGGTGTGGTTAATTTCTAAGATTCACTTTCTGTACCTTTGGATAGAAAGCGAAACACTATGGGATGAAATTATTTTCTAATGTTTAGGCATAAAATTATCTTTTCCTTATGGCTGGTGTCAGTTAACTTCCAGACACGTTATCTCTTTAATTCCTGTTCGCAGCGCTGAGAGTCTCGACTGGGTTGGCCTCCACTGTTTTCTGCTTAGTTTGTACCTCTTGTCTTACTGTCTGTAGACAGCCATGCAAGGTAATCTGTGCTGGGTGGAAGAGTCACATTAAGTAATCAGTGCTTTTAAACTTAGGTTTCCTAAACATTGCTTTTAACGGGAAATGGCAGTGGCAAAATAGCAATTGAGAATCTGCTGGACAGTGGAAGGAATGAGAGTCCTGTCTTGAGCAAGGTATATTCATCACGCTGAGAGTTTGTAATAGCTATGACTAGAATTTGATGGGAGCTACTTTATTCTGTATTCAGTTAATTTAGGTCAGTGTGTGAGATAGAGCCACCCTTGTCCTTGGTAATATGAAAAGATGTGATTCATTTTTGATTAACCAATAAATAAGTTAAAGAACATTCCATTATTTCCGAAAGGTGACTTAGGGCATAGCTAGCAGGTAAAGAGGACTGGCATTAATGGAGTCTGCATTCATTCCTCTGAGGTAGAAAGCTTTTTACAAACTGAGCTCTTTCCCTCACTCACTCACCAAAAAAACATGAATGTGAATGTAACAAACAAGCTCAAGAAGTCAGCCTGTAGGCAGAGATAGTATTTCCTTATAGGGTGAGAGTGGCTGCCAGTAAGGCACACTCGAAAGAAAATTTTTTAGTGTTATGTTCTACAAAGTACAGTACATTCCCCATGAAAAGTACTTTGAATATAAAGAGTGTTTGAGGCTAAATCGTATGTGAAACTAGAATAACAAAGATTGTTGTTGTTGGAAATGTGCTGCTTAAGAAGTGACAGCTTGATGTGCCTAATGAAAACATCTTTAATGTATTGTGCTGTGAATGGAAGTATCTTTTCCAGGAAACCTCAATTCATCTTACTTGATTGAATGATTTCAAATATTTTTAATATTTTATGGGTATATGACTTAGGTAAGGAGTCTTTGGCATTGAAATAATACCAGTTCTTCATTTAAGATGGATGGGTGTGGTCCTGAAGGAACATACCTTCTTAAATTAGGGTTTTTTTTTCATTTTTAATAGGAGATGCTATTAGGTATCAGCCTTACATTTGTAATTTGGGATTTATGTAGCAACTAACTCTAGCCAATAATCTAAAATCTGATGAGATTAATTCTGGCTTCAATGAGAAGCTGGGAAAGACTTTTAATAAAAATTTGTCCCTCATCAGTATGTCGTTTCTTTTCTGATAGAAATCTTTAAAGTTGCAGTGTGTACACAAAAACAACTTCTGAGAAAAGCCTCGTTGGAAAAGTAAAGTTGAAAACAAAAGTCATAATAGGTCACTCGTCTACAGTTTAATGACTTGAATTGTGTTTGGCTTACTCAGCTTCCAATAGTAATTTGTACAAGGGATAATATGAAGGAATAAATGCCTTTCCGACTATAACTTTTGTGATAATTATCTCTGTTTGTCTTCAGGTCTGCTGGCAAAAATCTGAAGTTCAATGAGAGTCAAAATACATTAGGGAATTAAAGAAACATGTGTTGAGTGTGATTAGGTGTAAAATTATTTGTTTGATTCCTGAAGAAAACATAGCTCCAAAACGTGTGTGTGTACATATATACAGGCACATGAATATATTTATATTAAATATATCCTTGATATTTCTTGCATGTTGCAATGAGATCCAGACACAAATCTCTTCAATATGAAATCCTAGTTAGCACACTTGACAACACACAGAAGTTTGAGCAGGTTTTCTCTTTTTTAAGTTGCAATCACTAATTTATTAGAAAAACAATAAATAATGGAAAAAGGAGTGAGCAAGCAAATATATTTTCCTCAAGATGCAAGTAGAAGAAGTAAACATATGCCCTAAAGCAGAGACCATTATTTTACGAGCTGGCTACACTATATTGAGATAGATTTGGGTTTTTTATGAAGTTTCAATCATGTCTTTAAGTTTAAAGTTGAAATAAAGCTTAATAATTCTTGTTTAAAGCTTATTTAATATGCTTTGTGACATAGTCTTTGTTTTTCTTTTCAGGATACTAAACCAGAGTGCAGTTCCTGTGTAGAAACCGAGGACAGAAAAGTAAGCGGCTTGTTTTAATATAATTTGTCAGGCAACTCTAATAAATGGGGGTGTTTTGTTTGGTTGTTAGTTTGTTTTTTTTTTTTAATTAAACCATGTAAAATTATATTTTTTGTGTGTTACTTAAATTTTTCTAATAACTTTTCCAATGTTGTATTTTAACTTCAATGGGGACAAAATAGTGTTACTGTATTGAATATACTTGTTAGAAATTTCAGTAACAGCTTGTTCAGAAGAGAATTATAATCTTCATTTCATTAGACTATGAAGAGTTTCAAAGGCAATTGCACATTCTGGCTTTAATTTCCATTATTAACAAAATTGTTGTGTCGTGTCTTTTGTGGTAGTGTTGGCATTCCATGTTAAATACTTGTTAAACAGCAAGATAGAGGCTGCTTTTTCTTGCTTCATAAGCAGTATCTTTAATACAGATTTTTTTTCCTTCTAAATGGTTAATAGTGTTATCAGATTCATATTACTTCCAGGGTTGTGTTTTTTTTTTTCCTGTGAATGAATATAAAATATGATTTCAGTTCGATGCTTCACCTTATTAACTTTTTTAAATTCTATATTATTGAGTGTATGTTTGAATGTATTTAAACAAAGTTACATTTTTAGTACATCCGTTTCCACTTTAAAATTACCAATGCAGAAAGCTGCTTTCTCCTACTGATGTTATCATACTCTCAATTTATGTTTTTAAACAGTGGGTCTTTATACTTAATTTAGTGTTAGTTTAACTGTGCTGCATTGTGTGATACCAATCTTTTATTACTCGATGTTCCAAAAGTTTTCTGTTGTTGGTTTTTGACTTGTTTGGGTACTGCATCTTCCTGTCAGCATTCAGCAGCTCCTCCTTTTTAAAAAACAGTTGTTGACTTCTTTTTGAAGTATAACCATTTATGTTCCTGTGCATTAAATTTATGGAAATATCCTTGTTATTTACACTCGTAATGCATTTTCTGTTCTCTGGGAGGTTTAGGGTTTTTTTTGTTATTGTTTTTGAAAGCACTTTAACAAACCAAAGCATTCTTGCTTTGCTGCTGTTTTTCTGTTACTGACTTCATACCTTCACATTTGAACTAGTGACAAATTATGTTTCCTCATCTCTTATGCAGTTCCATTTTTTTCTCAAGCATTTTGCAGACACGTGGGGAGCTGAGTCAAAATTACCCTAGTTAATGCATTCCTGCTCAAATCTAACAAAGGCTTTGCATATTCAGTTTAAACATTTTAAATTGCCAGAAGTAAATATCAATCCAGTTGTAAAGTATTTTCTCAATAAGTGGACTGGGATGAGTTTTTAAAAACATATTTCTATTTGAATTTTAAAATTTGGAGCTAAAATCCAGTTCTGAGTTACTAAATGTGTGTCGCACAACTCTGTGTCAAGTAATAACTGAGTTTGTGACAGTATCGAGCACATGACTTAATTTAAAATCTCTAATGTCAGCTCCTACTCATTCCTGTGAAACCCAGACCGTTTATGGTTTTTTAGCATCAGCTTTTATGAAACTCTCCAAGCGTTTAAATTAAACTACAAGTTTTATAGCATTCTAAAATGCAATTTGGGACCTTATTTCTAAACAGCTATATCTGACTTCTGGTGTGGGTAGCAGCTACTAAAACAGCACAGCAAAATCTTCTTTTTGTTGTTTGAGTAGTGGGAAAAGTTGTCAAGAGGCTGATAAGCTTTGGACTGCTGTCTTGTTAAGTATGTGGTGTGATTTCTTTTCCTTTTCTGCTGTTTTCTTTTTATCTAGCAGATGTACCAGCCTGTTGCCAGTAAATTGGTTTAGTTCCCAACCCCCGCCCACCTCCCCATTGTTTTGAGATAGGATGATTTCTGCGTCAGTATAAATCCCAGGAGCTGTCTATGTGATGCTTTGTCTCGACCTCAGTGGTTGTACTGGGGTTGGGTGGTTTCCTAAGGGGCTATCTTTCTTCTGTGACTAAGGCTATCAAGACTGACCCAAATTTCTGACCCCAGAGAGGGGCAACTCAGCCAGTGCAGGAGATGTGATCTGACTCTTCAGAGGCAACCCAGACCTTTGTACTGAGCAAGTGAAATCAAAGGGCGTGAGATCCCCACTTCAGCCCACGCTTCATTGCTGAGCTCACCTGTTGTGCTCACTGCCCTTTCCCTTCTTGCTCTTAGAAGCAGTGAATTGAAGGTGAGGTGACAGTCACAGGGGCTCCAGAGTTACTGTGAAACCTCGAGATTCTCTTTGTCTCACTGCTGATGTGTAATTAAGCTTGGAGAGCTGCAGATCTGGAGGTTATCAGCATTGCAGTGCTGAATGTTAGGAATTTCTCACCCTTTTGGCTATAACTGCTGATGTTTACAGACAGTGCCTTCAGGTCTACAGACCCTCTGTGATCTTGCCTCGCTCCTCACTGAAGTAAAAACAACAGACATGAGATTTACTGGGATATGGCTTTGTTTTGGACTTGCTAAAAATACAATTGTTATGCAACAGCAATGACAATCTGTTCAGTTCCTTAGCTTTCAAACGCAGACACTGCAGTTAAGGTAAAGCAAACCCAAAAACATATCTTCTTAATTTTTTTAATTTGTTGGAGCATTTTGAAAGAACAGAGATATAAAAAATACCTCTTATTGTTACACGATAGTTTTCATCTTTTCTGTGCTTAGTCCCAAAACTGAAGCTTAAATCACAGACTTACTTTATAGTCAAGGAATATAGATTACCAACGACCTGTGCAGTGGTCATCAAATAAAGAGGCACCAATCTTGGTTAATAATAACACATTGTTTCATGTTTATTGAAAGCATAAATTAGGAACTTAATGTAATTCATAGAACTTGAAACATTGTAAATAAATATTTTTGTTCCATCTACATTGAAATCAAGATAAACTACTGCAATTAGGACATGCATCATTAGTACCTAATCATTTGCACTTCCATAATGAAATATACTTCTAATGGACTATACAATTAGTAATTAATGGAAAATGTTTTCAGATAACAACAAAATGTAAAACTGCATGATGCCTTTTCTTCAAATCTTTTTCCTGAAGTTTCATAATCCCTAACTTCTGAAGCAGAAATTTATGAAACCATGGCTAAAGCCTTGCCTGAAAGCAAACTCTAATTTAATAACTGTAATTTTTATTTGAAATCTGTTGTTCTATAAATGAAAAAATAGCATTTCATTATCCTAACCGCTTTACCACTGGGATCTGTCAATCCTTCCATTGTTAACTGACCTTTCTATGTAAGATTCTACTTACATTTTTCTGCAACGATAAAAGCCTTCAGGTTTGAGAATAACAGGTGACAAGTAATCAACAGTCTGCTGTAACTGGCTTCTATTATTATGTATTACTGAATTAAATTTTCCCTTGGCAGCAGTAAACCCATAAGAGTGCATACAACTCCTTTCACACCTAATCAGTATTCCTTTCCATGTTAGTCACACCCAGCCCCTTTTTGTTTTGATCTCACACCTTCATTCTGAACATCACAATATTTGATGTTTAATGAATCATGTGATCATGGAAGTGACTCAGCTTTGCTTTTCCAAGAAATGTGTAGAAACGTGATCCTTACATTTTCAAGGAAAGAAATCTGTTAAAAGCATATGAAGTGTGATTTTTGTAAAAAGACATTAATTTCTGAAGCTCGTCACATGATGGTTTGGATTCGAGTCATAATTTCAAAGCCTGTGATGCTTTTCCAGCACGAGGTTTTGCTCTTGCAAGGCTGATGATGATGTGTATTTTTGTTCTATCTCTGTTTCCTACTGTAACTGTGTGTTGGGGCAAAGAAAACAGTTGTGGTTGAAGGGATTTAATAATGGTATTGGTCGTTACAATCTTCTCTTCTACTGAATATCACCAAACTCTAGTCTCAACCTCCACTTTAAAAAGACCGCTACTATAAAGCTTTGTTGTTGCTGTTGTGCTTACATCAGCTTCATCACCTCCCATTACCTGAAAAACCTGCTCCTAATAAACCTTCCTCATATTTTTTTTAATCTTATTTTGCATCTGTATTTGCTCCTAACAGTTCTCTTTTTTCCCTACATGTTTGTATGGTACTTGTATAGAATAGGAATCTTCAGAAGTACAAAAGAAAAGAAACTGTAAATAAAGATTTCTCCGTGTCCTGCTCTGTCATTGAGGTCTTGAGGTCTGAACAGAGCACAACAGGAATACTTTGTTTTACTCTGCATTTATTTGTTGTATCATCAAATTAATTTATGGCAATGCCGTCAAACCAACTGGGATATGAAGTTATCTTCTCCTTACTTCCCTGCCTGCAATTTGTTGTAATTCAATCTGAAGTGGGGAACTGAGACACTGAAAACTGAATGGAAAGTTAACTTACAATGACCTTTCTATGCTGGTTTTTACTATGCTGGGAATGTTTTATTCTTCAGCTTTGGCTTCTTCATTTTTGTTTCATTTCAGCTTGCTCTTTTTAGTAATAGACTCACTTTTGCTGTAATGTGCAATGACATTCTCTTCAATATTCCTTGCAGGGAATATAATGCTGACCATTAACTAGCAGCTGAGTGTTGTTAGCTTAGTGGCTCAAGGTCGCTCAGGATATCTTGCTTCATTTTCTGTTCTTGAGAAGGAAAGTAGCTTATGGAGAGAACATTTTTGAGATGCATCTTGACTTCAAAATTGGCCACTTTTGAGCACAGAGTGCAGAGGCTTTATGAGAGCAATGGACTTTATGGGTATGCATTAGGCCAATAACAGGGTAGGTCAGTAAGTGGGAAAATTTCCCTGTAGTGACATGATGTTTCCTAACTCCCAATTACCTTCTGTGGGACACAGTATCAGCAGCAATGCCTTCCTTTTCTATGCCTGCTGTGGAAAATATTTTATAATTTATTTTTTTAGTACCTTCTGTCAGAGAACACCAAAGTACTTTGCAAACAAATTAAAAACACCTGTGAGGAAAGTACTTACATTTATATTGCTCAAGTTGCATATGGAGATCTAGAAGTGTGAAGGGGAGGCACAGGCAAGTGAGTTTGAGATAAAATGAGGAGAAAAAGAAACAGCATTACCAATATATTTTGCTTTTGCTTCTTACAATTTTTTTTTTTTTTTTATTATTTATAATGAATATGTGAAACCATTTTCCATGAAAGTTTAAGGGGAAAATTTGTCTTACTAGGAAGAAAACTTATCCCATTTATTTAACATTCTTCTTAAGGATACTGTGGGAGGGAGTTAATATATCTGTCAGATAGTGAAGAGATGAAAAGAAGCATCATGGGGGGGGACTGACTCAACTACTGGCATCCAAGGTGTGGATATATTTGTATATGGTTTCCTTTCATTGTAATCCCTTTTCCTGCTGTTTAGGTGCTTCCTATCAGTGAATAGGAGTGTCATTTTCATTCCCTTGTGAGGGCATCATGCAGTCTGCATTGTTTGGTAGAGTTTTGAGATGCATTTTCCCTCACATTAAAAGAAATTAATCTTTTGATGAAGGAAGATCACTAGACTCCAGTGGATTGGTAAGGAAACATTTAAATTGTGTTTGGGTATAGATTCAGAGGAACCTAAGGAAGTTTTGAACATTAATGAGCCTTCTGGTGTCTGCTAGAATGCACAAATTATTCGTATTTCTTCTGCCTCTAACTGTTTTACAAATAATGTGGAGTATTATTGAGTCATCATACGACAAACCCACGCGGAGTATAGAGGACTGACCATAGAATTCAGAAATGATGTGAAGCAAACCTGAAGGGAGAATAATGAGCTGTTCCAAGGGCAGTATCCACCCATCACAATACAGCAGGGGTTTCCACTGACATCTCAGCTCATGTAAGTCAGATTTACATGATGCTTCTTGAGTCCTCCTCAGTACAGACCTGGAAGTTTTCAGAACTTCAACAAAAGGGTAAAATTATCTAAGATGTGGGGTTTTCTTTTTGTTTCTGTAGTTGTTTATTACCAGAAAAGTTGCTTGAAATCCATGTCTGCCTCCCCGGAATGATTGTAATTCAAGATCAGCTGCACTTCAGAGATCATAAACCTCCAAAACTAAATTAAATAAAACCCATAGTCAAAGTTATTTAGGTATGATTTATTATTCTTCATATTACTTTTTTTTTTAAAATCAGAGGATTTGTCTTTTCTTAGTTTATGTTCTTTTCAAGTGAAAGCACTATTCATGGAAAAATAAGTAGCTGAAACTTTCCCTGGAACTTGACAGCATTAGTCAGCCTAATAAATACTGGCAATTCTAATGTGAGGAAATACTCAGAAATGCAGTCCATTTCTTGACATGTAGATTGACAGAGTGCAAAGTCTTGTTGGAAAGTTTCATTGTATTTGAATGATCATAATGTCAGTCCCATTACTGCTCTCATGTTCTTTCTGTCACTGACATGCAATTATGGAATTTCACAACTGAAGTGATGACAATTGCTCTTCTGTGTGTGTGTGTCTATCTCTTCCCTTAATCCAACTCTATCTAGCAATCTGTAATTTGATAAAGTGGAATTGAAGTGACAGGTGTGACAGAAGTGCCAAAACAATAATTTGACCTCCCACTGAAGTGTCAACGTGTTCGGCTGCGTGACTTTTACACATGCTGAATACACATAAGGGACACAGATACTATAGTTATTATACTAGAATACCTGTTAAGGCAGATTATTAAAAATAGGTATTGCTACCTTGTGTCTTTTTGCCAACACGTTCCATCTTTAACTATTACATTTTCAATGCTGTGTGTAAACATTATTTCTATTACACATAAATTATCTTTATTAGGAGATGATTTTTTTCAGATCTTCATTTTTGAGGATGTTTGGGTAAATCTTGAAATTACAATTCTATGGCTGTGTAGCAAATTAGTTCTTGAAGTGACTATTCTTTGGTTTTAATGATAACTTTTAAATATTAAACCTCTTGGGGAATGGTGTCAAAGATAAAGAAGGAACCTCATAAAAGGTACACTGTTTCTTTTTCAGAAGTCCTTTAAAACTAATAAAATGCCAAGTTCCTGTTCATGCAGAATATAAATTTTATTCCCTGTTACAGATTAGCCTATATTGTAAAAAAATTTTATTGAGGCCATCAATTAGCAAGCTGCCAAATTCTAGTTTCAGCGTATGCGAAATACAGCTTATAAAACTGTATTTTCTGCCAATAACTATTTGCTGATAATTATAGTTTTATTTGGGAGAGGCTTTTTGTAAGGAGTGACTTGCCAATGAGCAGTTTGGGTAACTGACACCTTTGAAATGTCAGTCTTGCATTGAGAAAGACTGGAGTTTTAAGGAAGTCCCGAAAATATATTTTTTTAAATCTGGTTCCAGACTAAGTCAAATTTAGAACTTTCTTGAAAGTACCCATGAGCTATGTTGTGCTCTGTATTCAATGTAACGATTCTGGGTTGCTGTTACATGTCACAAAGGAAGAAAACCCTCTTTTTTTTGAAAAAACAGTGGTGATTTTTGTCCTTTCCTGTGACTTGTAGTCATCCCTTTCAGCTGATATTATTTCTGACCTTTTTATTTAATGTTTTGGCATTAAAACATGTTTTTTCTCTTATTACATTCAGTGCTGATACTTGTTTTATGTGAATTTAAAAAAACAGAAAGCAATCACATTTTTTTTGAACTTCCTCTACTTTGAAATAAATTGCATTAGGTAGATGACAACTTCTTGCTAATAACTCCTAAAAAGCTCACTGAGGCAGAAATAGCGTTATGAAACATCTAATACTTCTGTAGAAATTAATAATAGTTTTTAATTTCATTGAAGTAAACGTGTGCACAAGTTACATATGAATATATTCCGAAGTATTGTACCTGCATTGCATACAATGAAGTATTTTTCACCTGGGGAAAGGAAAGGGACATAAGAAAGAAACTTTTTGGCTCTATTACTCAGCAAAATGTAAAATCAAAATATTCATATTCAAGGCAAAAAAATCCCCCATCAAGTGGAGAGGGAGAACTCGTCTGATTTGATGCTAATTATCTGTCAAAATTAACTGAAAAATAATTAATGAGAAACTCAAGCCTTGTTGAACTTTTGACTACATCTGGCCATTAAGTTTTCAACAGGCATAAAAATATGGAGAAGAACGGGCTTTTGAAGTTATACAGAAAAGGAAACGCCACAACTCTATTAATATTGGCATGCTGTGAACAGTGCAGCAATGGGGCAGTGCCGCTTCTACTGTGCAGGGAAACATTTCCTTCTAAAAGGTGCTGTTTTCTGGTAGTATGAGCTACTCATAACCCAGACTTTGCTGGGTTGACTTTAGCAGTTATGTTACCTACATGATTTTCAGTTACTAATTTGACCTACCAGATTCTTTGCAAAGTGCAGGATACCAAGGCTAAGTTATGCGAGGCCAAATGACATGGATTTAAATATATTAACTGTATCTCAGTGTGCAATTTCCTATTGTATACCTATGCCAAAAGTGTTCAACAGTCATTGTTGCTTTAGAGAAAATATGTTTCTAGTCATTTTTTTCCCTAACTTTTGTCTTGTTTTTTAAAAGGATGCTTGAAAATCATAGGCAAAGATCGTTAGTGATATGCATGGACAAATCCCCTTACAGATCTTTCTGTGTGAGCTGTTGGTTCTGTGAGCTGCCCCAACAGCTGAGGGGCTGAGGAACAAGGAAGAGTTGGGGTGTCTGCCAAGTGCCTCTCACCATTTTCTAGGAGCACCCACAATAAAAGCGCCAGAGCTCAGGCAGTGCTTTCAGATTGTGACCCTGTGTTATGTTCCCTGCTGTAAGACTGGGGAAGCCTCTTAGTTTCTTGAGCATGATTTTAGGGCCTGGCCTAAAGAACTCTGAAGGGGGAAGGAAGTCTTTTAGTGACGTGAACGATATTATCTTCCTGTGTTAAGTAAAACAGCCTCAAGTCTTCTTTCATTTAATCAGCCAACACAAACCTTCAGTCACTGAGGAGAAAAAGAGTATAGAAAACTATACAACACTTCATGGGGAGAGATTCCTAACTGGGAACTGGATCCAATTCCCAACAGGGAACTGGACCCATCTAACTCCTCTGGTAGGGCAAGGGGCAAGGTGTGAGGTTGGGGTGGCCTGCACGAAGGTGCTGTGCAGTTCAGCACCAGGGTGCCATCTGGGAGCAGGGAGTCAGGGCTGACCCGCTGTGGGTTCTGCCGTCTGCAGGGGCGCAGAGACAGCGGGGGGGTTCTGACCAGCTGGCACCAGGTGCTGCTCCTGCCCAACCTGGGGCCACAAAGGGTGAAAGGCCTGCGCTGGCTGAAGGGCCTGGGAAGGCAAACAGAAATGAGTCGGTAAAGCGCTTTGGAGCAGGCGCTGAGGCCATCGGAATTCCAGAAAGCCTGCAGGTTGTAGTCTGGTGACTGCAGGCAGGTCTTTTGTCTTTTATGGATGAAGTTGAATTACACATCCCAACAGGAGAAGCTGAGGTCCCTTCTAATGAAGGCTGCCAAAGCCACTATGCTTTCATTAGTTTGCTTTTTAAGTTGTTTGTCTTTTCGCTTTTAATCCCTTTTTATGCTTTTACCACTTACTGAGAATTCAAAGGCACATTAACCAAATCCATAGCTGGTCATTAAAGAAACCTTTCTTTAAAATAGGAAATATGTATATTTTATACAAATTAACTAGAAATTATGTGCTAAACAGTAGCTTTAAAAGCCTGTGTTTTAGCAGCAGCTAGCAGAGGCTGAAGACAACTTAGGGTGTTTCTTGTCTCTTTCCAGCTTTACATGTGCTTGTATGACTGTGCGTTTGGCTGTACACTGTCTCTTGTCATCATCTTGTCACAGGAGGAGTGAGAAGTTTTGCCTTGCAATGTGGTAAATTTGCTATAACGTGAACTTATGTTCAGCTTCTTGCTAGGAGCCAGTACTACTTCTGTAGACAAATGCTTCCTAGCATAGAAACTGAGCAGAGCTTTTCCTACAACCAGTAGTTTTGAATTCCTTTAACTCTCATGCTGAATTTTTCTTATGGAATAAAGTTTGCAATTTCAAGAATGGGGAAATTAAAATTATAGACTTTAATGATTAAAAAACTTTTTCACTTTATCCATTGAAGCTGAGCCACATGTTCCTAGTCACTACCTCTTTTAGTAATCCAGAACATGACATTTTGGAGATATGAAAATATAATCTCCCTGTCTAAAAGGATGTTCATTGTCTTTGGTATATTTTTTTAACATTTTAACTGGATACACTTAAAAAAATAAAGCTGAGGTCAGTTTTGGGAGAAGAAAAGGAAAAGGAAAAAAGTTGTGTAGAGCCCCTCTTACCTCTGATTTTACATAATAATTAGCCTGAGTTTAAAGTGCTGGGCATTCAACTTAAATCTTTGTTACAAGCTGTCATTATTGCCTTCACCTATTCTTGCTCAGAATGTGCTTTCTGTATTAGGAAAAAAATTATAATCAGTTCATTAAGCCAGTTGAAATCTAGCCACGTTGACAATAAATGTTGTAGGTCAGTGTTTGCTGGGATGTGGAGCAGAAACACACAGCAGAATAACTCCTAAGAGAACTTCTTATAATGAGGCCACTGTGGGAAGCCACTTAGTGTTCTGTGCTCACAGAGAATCAGAGAATTTATCCAGCCAATAAGAGTATTTATTCTTGCATAAAGCTCCCAGATGGTAACATTTAGAAAATACATACTTTTCTTACTTTTGTTATGCATCAGGCTTGTTGATATGTTTTTTATTAGATAAGTAATCTTCCAGATGTTGTTTCAGAAAACTGCGGTACAGAGAAATTTTCCATTAATTTTAATTTCCCAAGTTCTAGGCAATGAATTTGGATTTTTATTCTTTAAAGTTACAGGACAGTATTTCATGTATTAAGTGATACAGAGGTTGCACATTAGCTGATTAAACTTACCAGAACGACATTAATAGGATGCATGCTAACTTGTCTTTTTCAGTTCTCCAAAAGGTAAAATAAATATACAAGTTTTAATTTATAAATATACACAACTTCTGTAGCTAGTTGCAACTTCTAGAAAATTACAAGCCTTCCTAAAAGAGAAAATACAAGGACTGAGGAGCCATAAAATAAATAAAGTATTTTTACCTTGACTCTGTGTGCCCAGATAGTAAATCTGGGATGTATTGTCTGCAGTATTTTGGACTCAGAATTGTTTATTTGCCATACAGAAATCTCAGTTTAATTTTAATTAAATAACAAGCGCTTTAGAAGGAAGTGTGTGTGTAAAAGCATGAAAACCTTTATTTTCTGGCTGAAAACATGGCCATCTGTGCTTAGCTGTATTCATTTTATGTTCCTACGTTTTAATTTTCCTTGCAGTAAGAAAAAGTTGACTTCACAGGTGTTTGAAATAAATGTTCCATTTTTATGAAGCATCCTTAAAGAGCCTTATTGGTGAAGTGGAATTTCTCCAGCAAAAATTTTGAGAATGTGAGTTCTTTTATAATTTTTTCTAAGTCTTTGTAGTACAGCTCATGTTAAAATAAAAACACAAGCATGTTGCTATATAGGAGGCTGCAGCTGCTTTCTTTTAGTCAATATTCCTAACAGCCTGATTGCAGGCTGCTTCTCAGTGCTGTTGAGTTTCTTCGTGGAAAGTAATACTTATGGATACATGGGAAATAATACGTATGGAATATGGAAATGGTATTTGAATTTTTTTGTTAAGAAATTGATGTAGGTGAGCACTGTTCTGAATCATAAAATGCAGAAAGATAAATAACATTCCTTCTGTATCAAAAACTGTATCTCTATGGAAAGTTTAAATTTTAATATTGAAAATACAAATCCTTTTAGAAATTGAACCGCACTGTAATTCTTTCTTCCTATTAACGCCCACTGTTGGTGCCCAAGTGCTGTACAGGCTTTGGCTTGCTGTGGGGATTCTTTTCAGGAATTGAGTCTGTCTGAAAACAGCAATGCAAAATAAAATACTGCTCATGCTTAACAGCAAGATCACTGCAAAGGAAAATAATTTAAAACCAAAGGGCTTAACGATGTTGTGGTGGGTTGACCCAGACCAGCGGCTAAGTGCCCCCACAGCCACATCACTCACTCCCGCCTGCCTGATGGGATTGGAGAGAAAATATGAAAAGCAGAACAAGAAAACTCATGGGTTGAGATAAAGACAGTTTGTTAAGTGAAGGGAGGGGGGAGGGAAGGCAAATCAAAACAAAACTGCTCACCAGCTTTCACAAGCAGAGTGATGCCCAGCAAATCTCTGAGAAATGACCACCTTGGAAAGACACCCCCTACCCCACTTCCCTCAACACCATCTTCTTCCACTACCCTAGTTTTATTGCTGAGCATGATGTTACATGGTGTGGAATATTGCTCGGGCCAATTCGGATCAGCTGTGCCAGCTCTGTCCTCTCCCCATCTCTTGTCTCCTGCTTCGTCTGCTCACTGTGGAGTAGGATTTTGGGAGGGTTCAGCCTGAGCAAAAAAAGAGGTATTGATGCTGTGCAAGCACTGTTTAGCGTAACCAAAATATTGTTGTATGATCAACACTGTTTTAGGGAAAATCTGTTAGGAAGGCTTAGGCTGCTGAAACTGTTTACAAAAACAAATTGCAACAGCAGAACAGGATTCCTATGGCCAATGAGAAAGCTCTGCTTTCACCTACTTCTAAGTCAGCAATCTTTTGTTCGTGCATATAGCGTTTGTTTATTTACAGTTGAAAGGAACCCGTGCTCTTTGAGCTGTCTCCCTTCACTGCCAATGTTTTGGCACTCCTTGGGAAGCACAGGACAAGTTTAAAGGCTGTTAATGAACAGGGACAGCCCACTGTCACTGGTATTTGAGTTTAGAATTCTACTGTCATTTAGGCACAAAACGATCAGATGGCTTTCCAGTACAGGCATGGCAAGGTTATCAGTGGCAGATTGTGTTCAACATATTTGAAGGGGACAGACTGAATCAGACCATTGTTTTGTTTGCCAGATTAATATCTGGGATGTAATCCAACCTGCTTAGTGGGATGGCTGTGATTGGATCATGAAAGGGTAAGCAGACATTTGGAAGGCCTTTTTTACACCTGCTGGCTCTATTACTTGCCCAGTTGTTTGGATACATACAAGAATATGCTTCTATCCAGTAATCCAATTCATTTTTCATTGATTCCAGTTTGTGGTTTTGTATTGTATTGGATATCTTGCCAGGTAAATCTTTTCTGTGTAGCCATAGATTGCTTTTTACTGCTGCCTGGGTGCCTGGTTCTGGGTGGTTTGATCAAAACTTCCCAATTCACTCATTTCAGAACTCACTTCTGCAATGGTGATGCAGAATATCTTTTCCTCTAATGAAGCCTATTATTAAAAGCGCACTTATGCTTAAATATTTAATCATATTTGGAAATTTGAATATGTATACATGAGTCTGTTGTTTTAGAAACATTTCTATGATTCTTATGTAAGGAATAGATTTTTTTTTAAACAGTTAATGGATTTTTTTCAGTTTTCTTGAACAGATACGTTTTATTGCCTTTACTCTGTATTACCCTTCCTCTGGGATGCTTGAACTACAGCTGTATCTGTCTTCTTGTTTCGTTGAATGCGTAATGTGTCAGTGTCCACTCTATCTAGTTTTTATCTGAATACAAATTAGCACATGCTTATGTTTTCCCGTTTGTTTATCTCCCAAATTCTGCCCCAGAAAGGCAGCTGCATATTAGTTTTATACTCTTTGTTTAAAAGGGCTGTACTCCATCACAAATTTCCTGTACTGTGTGGATTAACATGTAGTAAGCCCAGGATTTCTGATTGCTTTTTGTGTGCAGTGAGAAACAAGTTCTTTCAAGGGGGATTCAAATTCATTCTTCAAATTAGCCCAGGTAACCTTATTTACAGTCACTGGTGCTTTCAAATGATTTTAAATGGAATATAGCTGTACGATTGAAATTGTAACTCTTGACTTTCCCTGAGTTGTTGCTGTTGCTGTTAGCGTAATTAAGACCAAGTGGATAAGGTTCCTCTCTTTATAGTACTACCTTGGAATGGGCTTTGATTCCAGTGCAACTACATCATACTACATAGAGTAAAAAGCACCCAATTACATCTTAGGTAAAAACGGCATAGAGACCAGTGTTGGCTGACTTGCAAGAACTTCAGCTGGCTCAGCTAAACTCGATTAAAATATTTGTTGTTGCTACTAAGTTTGAAGATTATTGGGTTCCAAACCTTTAATACATGTTCCTATTGTCAAGTCCTCGAAAAAAACTGTCATCTTTTTTAGTTCCGCTCACTTTTTAATAACGTGAAGAAATACAAGGTCATGGAATGTCCATATTTAGTTGGAAATTGGCTTATTTACTTTCTGCATTAGACCAAACACTAGTGCACTGTAGTCTGATACGTTGTAGTCTAGCACAGGAGACTCTAAGAACTGGGTTAGGCCAGAACCTAGACTAAGTTATTCTTGTTATTATCTTTCAAAATATTCCTTGTAGTTGGTCCTTCAGATTAAACGCTTGCCTGTTTCAAAATTAATTTTAAAAACTCTCAAATATCCTACTGATTTTGAAAGGAGTTATTCTTGTGAATAAACTGTTTTTATCTTGCCTTTCACTTTCCCATGTATTTAAAATCTACTAGAGTTTATTTTAAGTTTTCTCAGGACCACGTACATCATGTATTTTTTATCCCATAAGTCTGAATTTTAGGACCAAACTTGATGGTCCAAACAGTAGCTAGTCCTTAGTTAGCAAAAATGTCTCTTTGTTACTTTTATTTGCAGATGATCTAAAGCATCAGTTTTGGAAATCCTAGAAGCTGGTAAGCCATAGTTCCAGAGACTAGGGAAGGATGCTCTAATAATCATTTCAGGAAACAAAATGTTCTTTTTTTTTTTCTTGCATAGTAAAGCAAAGAGTCAGTTTTTTGTATGTATGTTGTTCAAATGTTAAAAAGATAGGCACTTTAAAATATTTAAGTTTCAATCAATTACTGAAATATCACTTAGTGGTTTTTCGTTTTAAGATCCCTAATCCTAGACTTTTTGGCAGTCTTTTTCAAATTGCATAGTTTAGCTCAGAATTTAAACTACTACCTTAATTTTTTAAACTATTTTAAAAACCAACAACAAACAACAAAAATCACCAAGGCATGCATGGTTATAGCTCACATGGAATTTTTAGACATAATTGTGGTCAACTGATTTAAATGTTCTGCTCTCGTTGTGTTCTGTGTTACAGAATAATTTTTTTCATTTATGTATTCAATGCTACAAATCTTCTTTTTTACATTTAAATATTGAACTTATCCAGTTACATTTTGACATACCGTGAGGATATAGCTTGCAGAACCAGGAGATGGCAGTGTAGGCTAAAAAAAATAGGTGTTCATGTAGTGAAACCTTTCTCCTTTATAAATGGGTTAGGTGGGTTTTTTTAATTCCTCTCCCCAACAACCTAATTTCATAGTAACTTCTACATTATTTTTAAGGCTTGCTCATCTTTGACAGAAGCAGTGGTTAGGATTCTCTATTATTGTACTCTCACTACAGCTTGTCTGTATGTTTTCCTTACTTGGCTTGTTTTAGATGTGATACAACTCCAAAATAATTTTTTCTGTGGACTCTGTGAATTATTTTCTCAAGCTGCTGTTTCTACTTTCTACTTTCCTGCACTGATATTTGTTGAATATAGTAATAATTTAAATATTTCAATACCAGATCACTGTACTACATGAAAAGAGTTAGAACTGTATTTTCATGTTTGTAGGTTCTGTAAAATCGTTTTATGTCACAGTTGCTCTTTCTGCACCACACAAGAACCAAGCAATGAAGAGCTGAAGTTAATTTAAGGTATTAGAAAATGCAGTTTACTTTTCAGATTGGCCCCTGGAAACATTCTTACACAGTGTTTTTGTATGCTTCGCTCTAAAATGAGAGCACTTTGAGTGTCAAAGTAACTTGAATGTGACAGAAACTTCAGTGGTCCCTCCTCCTTTTCTCCCCAGACTTGTGATATCACTTAAGTATTATTGGTATTAGGTTATTTTATTAGAGGGAAAAGATCAGGGCAGGAATTATGTATCTTGATAAGGATTTCTTATATATTTATTTATTTATGTTCCAAGTCAGCAAAGAGAAGATGTGGTAGCCAATTCATGAAGTGGGCACATGAAAGATAGAACTCAAATATAGTTTGAAGGATTTAGTAAGAAGTAGATGAATTGTTCTGGGATGATGCTTTTGAAAATAGAGACCTTTTTGTAATAGTCATGCTTGAAACTCTTCAGAAAAGCAGTACTATTAATTTGTTCAAAACTCAAGTGAATACATTACTAATCTAAAAATTATATCACAACCCCCCACCATTTCTAAAGCATTTTATTTTCCTGAGATTTGCTTTACTCTGTAATATGATTGTTATGTGTAAGCATATTTATCTGTGTAGCTTTATTACCTGTAATACTGGTTTCATTTGTTTGTTTATTTTTACATATTCATATGTGTGGTTGTCAAATAACCTGGGTTTTCATAACAAGGTTACTGTTACAATGTTTTTCATGTAAACATTTGCAAATGTGTCCTTAAGGGACAGACTAATATGACGGTTGATATTTATCTAAGGGAGGATAAGATTAGAAGTGGATTCTTTTACTATAAAACTCCAATATAAAACTCCTGGGGATAAACCAGAGACCTACAACTATTAACTTGCCTGCTTTAGGCAGTTGATTAAACCTGACTTCTGTGGCCTGCAGGGCACGTTGCAGGACCTGGCTGCTCCGTCAGGCATTTATTTGCAGGCACATTGCATAGCTGATTGTGATTTTTTTGACTGACAAGTTTTATAGCCGATAGGGAACTTAACTGCCATTGCTGTTCATGGGGAAAACTTTTTTTATAGGTATTATAGTATAACAGTTATGTAAAAAATAAACAAGAGATTATACAACTGATATTGTTCTGTTTATTCTGTCATTTGTGATGAGTTGGTGATAGGATAATGTACGTTGTCTCACAGTTTATTCAGTGTCTTACATTAAGTAGTACTAAGAAATGGAGCACAAGAAATAGTTCTAGATTGTTCATTTACTGATCAGATCATACATTTTTTTAAACAGAATTTCCAAGTATGGTGTTTAGATTATATAGATACAGTGATTTTTTAATCTGTGCAAAGGGCAGTTCTAGTTGATAGACACTTCAATGAGAGCCCGCTTGATTCTGTGTACAACTGAACAGTAAGTTCCTACAGAAGTTGAAAGCTCTGAATGTACTTGGTTTGGCCAATGCTGTGTTAATGGTATCTATGTATATATTTAAGGCTAGACAGGCTAGCTATAACAGTTGCCTCTCTAGATATCTCATTAACACAAATGGATCTGTGGCTCTGTTCTATGACATCCATAAGTTTGTGCAACAAAGCATGGAATTCTCAACTAAGTTTGCTGTGGTTGCGAGCTTTTTATATACTGGCTTCTCTTCCTCTTGTCATCTTTAGTTTTTCAGTAGATAATGTTTTTTTGGCAGTTTCTATAGGTTGCCTTTATCTCATCTTTGGGCTTAATGATAAGAATCCATTAAAAAGTTAGACTAAATTTAGTATTGGTCATCCTTTTTGAAACAGTGCTCTTCGAAGACATAAAGTGTACATTTATGGTATCCTCTGATTATTCAGCAAACTGTTAAAGGCTTAATGAAGTTGGAATCAACTTCAATGTCATTTCAATATGGATTTAGTGCACAAGAAATTGTGCTGTATGGATGTTGCGTTTTGAATGGGTCTCAGAGTCCATGCGGCTCAGAGAGGAGGAGTACCGGTTATCATTTATAGTTTTTAACTAAATTGTTCTTAATTTTATTTATGTTAGTATGGTAAACACATAAGAATCCTGGAAGATCTTTCACAATGAATAAAAGTCATCCAGTGGTATTAAATATCTACCTGTCATGAAACAGGGAAATGAAAAAACTGAACAAGCTGGCAATGGTTCGTTGTTTTATCAGGGACTTTATCTTGCAGGAAAAAAAAAGAAAGAAACTCTAGCTTACTATGGCTGATCTTCTAACTTAATATTTCATGGTAAGTACTAGTCTGTAGAAAGAGGTTTCTAAAATATCTGACCACTCTTTTTTTCATAATTAAATCAGTTTATTATCTTTTTGAAAATGCTGAAATTGTTGTACAATGCAAGGGCTGGATGTTGCCTGAAGGGGACAAATTATCTGCTTATTGAATTGGATAGAGAACTTGGCTGTTTGAGGAAGAATTCCTATTCTTTTACTCATGAAAAATTATCAGAGTCTAGTACTGGTTTCAAGAGCTTGGTTCCATAGAGGAGTGTCTGGTTTTCTTCATTAAGCCTCTGATTCTTGTTGCCTATGCACAGGCTAAGGTGACATGATCAGTTTTAGATGTTGCAGTCCTCCCACAGTATTACTTGATACTTTAATTTCTTTGGAGGCGGTCATTCAGCTAATTGTGTCTGATTTTGTTGTGAGTGGGTGGTTGTACTTGCTTTTAGGAGTGAGCCTGTGAGGATAAATGTCAGTAATAGAACATTTTTGTAACAAGCTGGCTAAGATATTTGCCTGATTTTTCCAAACCTTTTCGGCAACACAAAATACATTTTTTTGTGGTGATATATGAGACATTAATTTTAATCATGAACTTCTCTTTATAAATCATGAGCACATGTGGCTACCTTGGCTGAATTGTAGGCACAGTTTCTTTAAGTTCCTGAAACACTGGAAACTGTTCCTTGAAATTAGGTTTCTCCTGACAGCTAATTATATTTCAAAGAACAGTACATTTAGCAGAAAATGTGATCTGAGCAAAGGGTACTAAGTACTCAGCTCTATAGAGACACTGCATTACAATATTGAATGCAGACTGTTGCTCTAAAGGTACAGACAAAGGCTACAGTCGCCACCATTATTTTTATACCCATTTCCATCATGTAAATCAGTACAAAAACAGTAACTTTCATGATAGCTTCATTTGGTAAAGAACCTTACGCAACAGAGCTTTGCCTATTTAGCAGTGTAGTTTTGAAGGGAATTCTCTCAGAAATACTGACTTCTGTATAATCTCAGCCTTTTCAGAGTTAAGGTTACGAGAAAAACATTCCACAGAAAATGATGCTGATACTGTATGACTAAGAACATAAGTACAACCTGTCAGTAAAGGAAGTTAAACATTTGAATAAAGATGTTAAGATTTTTTTTCTTTTTTTGGAGACGTTTACAAAGCCAAGATTTCAGGCTAATATTTACTTTTGTTTTTCTTTGTGGGTTTTCATGACTTGTCTTTTTCCTTTTCTTATCTAAGTTTATTGTTGTAAAGCCTCAGGTCGGGTGGAACTGTTTATTGGGTACCAGAACAATTTTGATTTTTCTAGAAAAAAAACCACTCCTACAGTGGCATGAAATTGGTTCTTTTCAACTGTCTTAATTTTCCAGGCACATCCACTCTACTTCAGAATAATCCATGTGATTAGTTTTTTATTTGCAGAAGACATTATTATGATATTGTTGATGTGAAATGTGTGAAGTTTGTAGTCAAATAAAACCTTCTGTAATTGCTCACTAAATTCCCTGATTTCTCTTTGTGATGATAATGGGAGACTCGCCTTTCATCCTTATGAGTTTGCTAAATATGGTGATGAGATTTGTTGTACAGTAAACAACAAACTGGTAGTGATGTTCTTCAAACACAGGTTCCTCTGAAAGATGGGAGGGGCAGGAAATAAATTCTTTATCTGTTTACCAATATCTTTTAGGAGATAAGAATCGCTTTGAGTTGACGTAGATTATTGTACAATTATATCAATTGTCTCCATCAGAATACTGTAATAGTAAATTAGTCTAACTGAAGTGGTTAATAACTTCTGACAAAACAGTATTTCATTTGCCTCTTTTTCTTTTTTCTTATTCCTCCTTTCTTTTTTTTTTTTTTTCTATTTTGGTATTAGAATTTTGAAAAGTAGATCCACTAAATTCAAACTTTAAAATCTGAAAAGAAACTAATGCTGACATTTTATTGGATGTCTCAGATTCTTTTTAGGAAAAACATGAAAAAGCTCCTGATATTCTGTGGGCCTGTAATTTCAAAGTTCCCTATAGCTGTTCTTTAAAGATTTTGTTTTATGTAGTCATATATGTGCATTCATGGAAATGTGCAACAGCCTTAAAAATTCTCCCTAATTCTTAATTATGCAATTTTCTAGATTATTTCCATTAACAGTCTGCTTCTTGAAATTTCTTGTTATCTTAGCCTTAAATTAAGTATTCCATACTTAGTCGTTGACAAATGGTAACCAACCAATCTCTGTTTGTATCTATCAGTGGTGAAAAACTTGAAAATATAATGCAGGCAGTAATAAATGCACAAAATGTAAAGAGAAAGAAAAAGGCCTTATTGTTTCAGTTTTTATAATTTGGAGAGTTATCGACTCAGTATTAAATATGATCATTAAGTTCCCAAACCATCACACAGAGACAAAAATTGGAGGGCTTTTGGTCCCTCCCTTTTATAGACAGACGTGACTTGCGGAGCCATCCGGTTTTCCATCACGCACATCCTGCCAACGTACTTTTTGGCAACAGGTAGCTGTATGGTTGTCTCGATGCCAATTAGACACTTACCCTTGTTTTCACAGGTAAACAATTGGTTGGCTAGGTCATTAAATACTCAGTGCAAGAGAGCTGTTATGCAGTGACCACAGTTCTGAAAGTTTTTTATTTCTCCCAATTTCCTTGGGAATAAATGATCTTGTTTTGGGATCTGCTTCAATGACAAGGACTTCAGGTTAGGCTTTCTCTTTGCTGCTGTTGAACAATGGTGCTATTTATTTGTATGTGTGGCTGCTTCCTGTTTTCATTGTTGATAGATTTTGAGTGTTTCTTAAAGATGTGGAACAAAGCTTTTCGTCAAGGAGTTGCATGGATGAGTGTGAAGGAGCTTAGGTGTAGACTGTGATACAATCGATGAGATCTTTCAATACTCTACTAGATCATTTTTGGCCATCTTTAATTTGCTATGGTTTACCCAGATACTGGAAATCCTTTCTGTGGCAACTATAACACTGTACTGGTTTGGTTTGCTCATTAAAGGTACCAATGCTTTTTTGAAAACATCTTTTTTGTTGTTCTTTTTTATTTTATTTTTAAGATGCCGTACAAAGGAATCTCATTTTCAGTATAAAAGGTGGTCTGATGAGGGAAGAGTCAAACATCTTCAGCATTCTATAGTATATAGTGGATTTTAAAATAAACTTTTTTTTATGTTTTCCCAAGCACATTTTTCCAGACATATAATGCTGACTTATCTTCAAGTGGAAGCAGGAAAAAAAAAAAATGGACTAATGATGAGCCTTGACCTTGGGTTTTATTCGAAACACCCAATGACTCTTTCAGTGTTCTGATCTTAGAATTTCCTCTAACAGTCTATAAAGTCCCATGGAAAGCTATCTGGTATACTTAGTGCTTTTTCATGATGTTTTTAATCCCAAATAAGCCAGTCCCATTCTGTGTGATAGGGAAGCTGTTGATAATCGAAAGCAGCTCAAACTTCATACAGATACCAGAACCTTTTGGAAATATTAGGAAATCCCTTTCGTCTCAGTTTGCCCTGATGTAACATAGTTAAGAAATCAGTTACAATGGTGGGCATGAGCATCACAGAATCTGGGGTTTGGTTTCAATCATAGCTGCAAAAGTACTAATGCCGTGTGATGAAGGATATTCCTTTGGCCTTGGCAGCTGGACAACCACATGTAATCTCCTTCTCTTTTAAGGTGCTCATGTAGTCATATTGCAACCACAATTCTTTTAAATCATGAAGGCATTATGTATTCCTCATTATGTTATTTTTCCTATATGGGAATACACAGCTGCTTAGTGTGGAAAGGTATTTATCAGCTCCTTGTTTGATTTGCGTAGGTTATTCATATGTGCTAACCCTGAAGATTTGAGCTAGTATTCATCACCTGCAAACACAGAGGAAGAAACGTGAGGAGCTTGGAGCTCTAAAATCTTACTCATATTTTGCTTTTATGTGAAACATTCTTGTGACTGCGTTATAGACAGAGTTCTCCTTTTGTCTTGCTATTTGTGCTGTGATGATAGGTAGCAGAGGGCTGGATGTCACCAAGTAAAGCATTCTCAACTCTGAAATACTTTCATGTTATAAAACAGAAAAGAAAAGAGGAAACAAAAGCTCAGAACTGCTGAGCTTCAATGTTCTCTGCAAAATTACCTATTTTGATGTGAGAAGTGTGATGGTTATAGGAACTGTTTAACGAAAATAAAAGCATGTATGCAGATGCTTTTAATGATAAACTTTATTCCTGTGCATTGAGGCAATATCTGCACTAAAAAAAAAGCCTTTAAAAAAGAAATCTCATTAATATTTTGCTCTAAATAAAATTTTCCTATGTGTGAAATTTTCACCCTCTCTGCTAAATTGATGAGACGTGAAGTTCCAGATAAAGCATGCAAAAATACTTAAGTGCATGGAAGAAGGAAAACAATATTCATCCTCAGTTTTTCCCCTTGTAAGGCACCAAGCTGATATAGTATTACTGTAATTTTACCAGTTAATTCAATTTAGAAAGAATCAGGTTGAGTGGGTGGAGAAGTTTGAGAAGTTTTAAAGCTTTTTTTTCTTGCTTAATATGAAAATACTGATTCCTTTTTGGGAAGAAATGAAAAATATCTACACAAGCTTATTTTGATCTGTATTATATTCAGTTTTCATATCATACTGTCAACTGATGTTAATGTTCATGCGTAGTAATACATATTTTTACACCAACAAAGATTTCAGCTGCTGATATGCTGGAAATAAACACTAAGACTGAAGTAAGAAGGGATAAGAGTGTTTTAAATTTTTTTTTGTGTCAGTTAATAAAACATAGAATGTGGGGAATGTTGTTTTCTAAAGATTCTCTATATAAACTACAAAGTCTAAAAATGCATTTAGTTCTTTGCTGATTATATTACTGTACTAAAGAAAAAATGACTGCATAAAATAACTTTCATAAAACCAGCAAAGTCTTTTTAAATGATGGTCTGGCAAACAAGACCTTCATTCTTCCCCCTCCACACCTTGTTTTCCCTTGGGGTAATGGAAAATGAAAAACATGGTGTAAACATCAAAAAACTTTGTACGGAGTAAATCCTGGGGGTTGGTTAATGAAACCTTTCTGCCCGGTGGCAAGCAGCAGGCCCTCATCACTACTGCAATTGGCACCAGGATGCTTTGAGCAGCCATATCTCAAGAACTGTGTACCACTTCCTATCACTGTTCCCCAGTTTACATAAAGTCTCCTAGGTGTCTGGCTTAAGCTGAAAGAAAAAGCAGTAGAGTTGCTAAAACATCTTCCACAAAAGTACCACCCTATTTGTAGCTGTCTGTGCCATGGAGATTTACCATCCACTATCCACATATTACAAAACCTTAAGATGGCATGATATGAATATGAATACTAGTTGTTCTTTACTACAGTTTAATTATTGAGTTATATAAACAACATATTTGTGTTATTTTAGATATTAAAGTGCTATTTTTGCTTGCTTTTATGTTTTCAGACATGCAATCTGTGCTGTCATAGCTGCAATGGTAGGCAGCTTACATTAATGGTATAAGAGTAACAAGAAACTGAACTGATAAATGAAAACTGAAGTGTGGAAGATCCACAAACAGGACAGTTAATAGCTCATGAAAATTATTGTTTTCTATTGTGAAACTGAAGGTATTTGTGTAGGGAAGTTTGTCCCTAATGATAAAATGAAGATTTCTCCTGGAAAACCTTGAACAGTTCAGAGAAGTTTCATAACCTAGTTGAGTACACATATATGTGCGCATATTTTGAAAGAAGGAAACAAGATATTTGTGGACTTCCAATTTGTTAAATTTGTGTCTAATAAGTAAAGAGAGAACTGGAGATTCCTGTCCACAGCTCTGACAAACGAATTTAGTTTATTTAGGCTCAGGGGCTTGGTCAGTTGTTCTGAGGAAAAAAACAAAACAACCAACCAAAAAAACCTGGTCGTCTGTTCCTCAGAACTGATAAAGAGAGCGGAAGTTCTGGATCATGGATGACATAGCAATGCTCACTGTTTATTTAAGATTTTCTGGACGATGCTCAAGTATATTGCTAGGAGTATACATAGAAGTGTTAGGAGGAAATTAGGAGGCATGTAGTTGGCTCTCAGAGTTTAAACAAAGATAAAGAATGTGCATTGTTTTCAATGCTGAGTTTCTAAATCAGAAATCTCTTATGTTGCAGGCATCTCCCTGCAGATGCTTGTCTTGGTTTCCTCATGCACTATTTGCTGACCTGTTGTTCCCTACCCACACGGAAATGTTTTTCATGGCAAGAGTGTTTTGTTGAGAATTCTTAATACTTTCAGCAAAGAAGCTCAGCGAAAGAGTTGCATTCCTCTTTTTTCCTGATCTCAAAGGGAGAAGGAGGATATCATATTTCACTATGTTTCTCTGTGAAGAGCTTACTGAGTGGCTATGCCATCTATTATGTTTTGGTATGTTAATATCAATTATACATGCATTTATAAAATCGTAGGGTTACGTAAAACCATAAGTAATATTTCAGCTGCTTGATAGACGATCAGCTTAGCAGTGGTCTTTATGCTGGCATCATTTATGGGGATGGAAGGGTGGCAAAAAGCCAGACTGGCTGGAGAACAAAATAAGATAAATGGAAATTCAAAGAAGACATTTTAAATAAGTCAATTTGGTAATTACAAGTTGGAGTACCAGTAGATTTTCACAGCGGGGAGGACAGCAGCGAAAGCAGAGAGTGCTAATTTTATTTTAATTAAGCATTTCTGATAATCAGGATCAGAGGATTCTGTACTAAGTGGGAAAGGAGGAGCAATATGATGTTATATTGGTTGCTCCTCGCTTGACTCTGTCAAGTGGCATCCATTTCACTGTGTTATAGTATGAAGTGTTTTCAAGTAGTACTGAAGGAGCTATTCAAATTCAGAGAGAGCGTACAAGTGACAGGATAGAGCTCACTTGATCTCTCTTCAGTCCTTTGGCTTTTGTAGGTTTTAACAGGCTCACAGGGCTACCACTCTTTCCTCTCATAATGAGAAAAAAATTAGTAGATAGAACAAGAGTCCTGTTGAGAGGGTAAATGTTGAAAACACAAATTGTTTTTAATGTTGATCATTAGAACTCTGTGCTTAAGCTAAAGTCGTTATATGGTTTGCATTATGACACAGTTAGTGCCTTGTGCAAAACAGATACCAGGATTTGACATGAAAATCTTCAAATCTTCTGTCATTGCTGGGTCCTCTGAAGTCATACTTGTGGTTAATAATTAAGCTGAGCTGTTTGCTTTGAATGAATAAAAAATTTCTTATGTATACAGAAGCAAAATCCAGTTTTGTGTAGAAAATATCTTGTTTAGGTAACTATGATTTAGCTGTCACACATGGCTATGCATAAATGTAAGCAGAACCATTCAAACAGAATAGTGACCTGGTAATATGTCTTTTCAAAACTGATGCCTCTGTCCCACTCATTTAAACATACTCCTTCTACAGAACTACAAAATAAATTACTGGTCCTGATTTTTGTTTGGGTTTGCAGTATACCTGTGACCTCCTGATCCATGTCCCGACAGGCTCACTTCAACTGGTAGAGGTTAATAGTAAAGTCTGTGTTGGTTCTTTTATAGAACTCCTAAATACTGTGTTCTATGAACTAGCTGTGGGCTTACTGTTCACTTCTAAAATTTTTTAACTGCCTTACAAAATACTTAAAATGATAAGAATAGCAAACCTATTATCTGATAATTACCTGCTGCAGTCTAACTACTCATTTGCATGTTCTGATTCTAGCTTTGCATTATATAACCTTAGTATTTTGATAATATCCCAGTTCTGAAGGGACTTTGCTTTATTCTATTAACTGTCTTATCAAAAAGCTATTGCAAGGCGAATTCTGGATTCAAATGGTATTCATTTGTCAAAATATGCCAGGGAACAACTGGGTTTCACATCTCAAGCTGACCTGCAGTTTTAGCACTCAGAGTCATTCTGAATTGGAGTTGACTTGTAATCAGTGAACTCAGAATGAAAACGAAATGTCAGAGCCCTGTTTTGGCAGATTCTGTAACCGTTGCTTGAAAAAACTTCAATAAGGCAATAGTAGGGGTACTTTATAAAGTTACTCTAAACCAATACTTGTTCAAAGCATAAAATCAAAGGCTTACCTGGGATATAGCTTTCTTAACAATAAATTGATTAATCAATTACAATGGGAGCCTATTCCAGAGGGAGACTAGGCACTTAGACTTGATTCTGATAATTGTATATGTCTTCCTCTCCCACATCATATCTCAGAAAATCAGGAAGGCCACTTAATCCTTTGTTTTCATGAGCAATGTAAAGTAGTTGTGTTTTAAGTTCACATGTTGATAAATTCACTTCTTGTTCAGATAGTTTGTTCATAGGCTTTAGTTTGTGGTAAGAATATTATTACATCAGATTATTGTGCACAGATAATTCATTTCCATGATTTAGGATGGTCTTAATTGCTTTACTGAAGGGAGATTGAGCACTTTCTAACCAAACAACTGAACGATTTGCTATGACAATTCTGCCACTGTGCATTCATTTAATTTCCAATTAATCAAACATTCAATAAATCATTAGTATAATTACACCTGCTCAAATATTCCTATCCCAGCACATTAGCTATGCTCAGGCAGAGTCTTTTACCAGCTGTGTGAGTGGATTCATTTATCTGACCCAGTTGGTTGCACGTCCTTGCTTCTTATGAGCCTTGAGAAATGATAGGGCAGAAATTTTAATTATTTATAATACCACAAATTCCTTTGATTCTCCGTTCATGCTTCTCACTTGGATGCTCCTAAAGCAACTTAAAACAAACATCAGTGGAATAGTGACTGGTTAATTTCTGAAGATTTTAAAATCATTTTTATTCCCTTACTGTGCCACTTTTCTAATTACACTGTCTCCCCAGGTGCACAATAATTCCCTCATCACCATACATCTCAAGCACAGATTATTAAAGTAGTATAGCCTGTGTCACATAAATGCAGTCAAAAGTATCCTAAAGGTGCTGTACTGAAAGCTACTAAATTGGTTCAACTAATTGACCTTGTTTTTAAAAGATGGCACAAGTAGAAATCCACAGACATGGCTTCAAAATATCAATTATTTTTAGCATTTGAATAAGAGAAATTTGAAGCAACTCTTGAAGTATAGAAGAACTGAACTTTGAATCACCTGTGGCAGGTAGGTATTGTTATCTGCTTCCTCTGTATAGATGAGAAATCTGAAACCAGGTGAATTGCCTCGGGATCTACAGCAGGCTCACGGTACAAGTGGGATTACTCAGTGTTTGTATCTGCTGATTCCTAGTCTCTTGTTGTAAGCTTTAAATCATACTTAATGTGTGTCTTTGTTGTTAGACTCAAAGTAAACAAACCAGGACATGCAATCTTAGTCTCTGTAATATTTTAAATATGACATTCTTTATGTCAGTATAGACACATTTTAAATCTTGCAGCATAGGTTGTATTGCTTCAAAAATAGATTTACTGATTACAGCTTGCCTGTATTTTATCTTTGAGTTAGGAGTTGGAGGATATTCATAATACTTTAATGCCTTAATACAAATAGGTAAGATTTTTTTGCATTTTCTGAAGGTGTCGCGATCCATCCGGATAGTAAAATAGGTTAGCTTTCCCCTGGCAACCCATTCCATATTCTGTCTATACTTTATTTTTTTTTTGCCAAATATGCTTTGTGTGGTACTAAGGGGAAGTTCTTCAACCTAAAGGGAAAAGGCATCAAAGAATCTATCTGAAAAAAAGAGAAATTAGTGATACACTAATTGGACATAATTTTAATTACTTAAACATTTCTCAAGTTTCTTATCTGTTAAAAAAGTTTCTTTGTAGAGTGCATCAGCACATGGGTTCTCTCACCCTTTTGATCTGTTATAGCACTGAGTAAGAATCTTCTCTGTATCCTTGTCCTCCCATGGCGTGGGATCTTACTGCCATTGCTGAGAGAAATTTCCTTGTGCATAGAAAACAAGAAAATTTATCAGTTGATCTGCATTTGTTTCTGGATATCCCACCTAATGTTTTTGAATAGGAACTTTCCTAAGTGTTTATTTACATTTCTAATAGTGGTTTAGAGTATGATGTGTACAGTCTTATTGCATCTGCATAACATTTACAGGTTTTGCCTGCTGAAGCTGACAGGATTTTTTGTCTTGCCATTTTATTTTAGGTCCCCTCATCCCAATCCTTTTCACACCTGCAAAATGTCTTCCCAAGTCTGAAGTCATTTAGCTTCACTGAAGTTCAATGTAAATAATTTATTACCTTGAAACATAGCCTAGGAAATTAATCATCATAAACAACAGTGTAGCTTTTAGTTGCCTAGGGAGAGGTTCATAGTCGGAACAGAATCCTCTTCAGCAGCTGAAATAGGGATATAAAAACTTTTACTTGTCATCACAAGATCCTTTTCAGGAGTTTCCTTTAAGGTTTAGCTTTGTTTCTCTTTTGGCTTATCACGTAAAACATAATGCATGTTTTTTTTCCCCTAAGTTCTTCAGTGATTTAGTTAAAAAAAATAATTAAACAGCCAGAAGAATTGTGGCATCCTTGGTTGGGTACCAGAGGCATGGTAAATTGGCTTGGTGGGCAGGTTCTTTGCTTGCACATAGACCTTCCTCCTAGTATAAAATAAATAATGTGAAAGTATAACACGTAAAAATGTAGTGAACACTTGAAATTAAAACAAGCAGAAGGGAAAAGAATTGAAAACGCTTCCAAAACATACTTAGAAAAGACAGAGACAAGGCTAAAATAAAAAGACATAGCATTAAAATATGGAAATGCACATTTAGGAGAAAACTCATCATTTTAACTCTACACCACCATTGAACAGTATCATTTGATGAGGGCAAATCAGTGTCTGTCATCCCAGACTGGATTGGAAATAGCATATCATTTTTCCACTCTTCATTATGCAGAAAAATTGAATTAATGTTGTTAGGATTTTCTAACAGCAGTTAGAAACATGCAGGCAGTAGTTGCACAGCTAAACCATGCCACCGCATAGACAAATCCATTTAATGCTAGCTGTAACGTAAGATTTATTTCAAATGAAGGGGAATTAGCTTCCAAAATTGTCAGCTTTACTTTATGGACAATTTCAACAGGTAGAACAAACCCACAGTGTGAGCAGGTATCCAGATGATGGAATAATCAAAGGAGATTTCTAGTGCCTCTCTGTGTGGGCTTGTCTCCCCCAAACGCATTCCCTCCTCTCCAACCCTCCGTGATACCTGGTGGCAGATACTTCTGGAAAGTCTTTATAGGTGTGGGGTATTTGGAGAAGGGGAATATTATGCATTTTGTAAAATGGGAGGTATGGGTGGGCTAAGGAAGAATTGCCAGGTCTGGTATTTGTGTTATAATTTCTCCCATCTTTTTATTTTGAAATCTACAACAATTATGAGTATTGTTTAATTTGTTGTCACATTCCGATGTATCAGTCGGATTTTTGTTGTTGTTACGTTGTGATAAGTCCCCTTTTTAATACTGACTTCTGGTCAATCTTGTATTATTTTCAATATTTTAACTAAATATTCTTTCTACAATTGAAAAATATCTGCATAACACTGTCCAAGATACAGCCTTTTTGATGACATAAAGGAGTAAAGTGGATACATCTGAAATATATTGTGTGGAATTAGATTTTTTTTTTTAGGACTATCTGGACCCTCTGATATGTTATCAGTAAGGAATGTTCTATGAGGTACTTAGAAGACCTCATTATTTCATATTAACAGTTGGTTAAACTTCATAATACAGTAAGTATCATATCAAAGCAGATATTAATAATTGTGAAGTGCTTTACCTTTTGAAGCCTGAAGGAGTTTCTGTGGTGATAACTTTACAGCTTATAAATGTTTTTGTCTTTTTCTCAGATTAATAAAATGTTTATTATTCTTTTACTATGTTTGGATAGTCTACAATTACATGAGTTTTATGAGCAATCAAAATTAAAGGCCATAGTCATCAATACAGAGTGAATTGTTTGACCGGGGTTTTATCTGTACATTTGTTCTGTGTGTCCAGATGGGTGTTTTCATTTACCATATCCATCAGCAAGGAATCTCAAAGCATTCTAACATCTGTGGGAGGCTTGAGCACACATGGTTGATTATTTCCAAACTGAAATGAACAGCCTAGGATTTTCTCTTGGAAAGAGATGATGGTATTTCTGTGCTTCACTTGTAAAGGAAGAGGTAGCTTCATCCAGTGCAGAATGGATGGGAATCTGTGGACTGTGTAGCAGAGTGTGGGAAGGAGCTGTTCACTCTGATAATCTGACGCTGCAGGTTCTAATGGTTTAAAATCATCTGTCATTTCAGAGGGGGTTTGAAAAAGCAGAGATATAGGGCATAGGGCAAGTGCTTCACAACTTCATCTGCTTGCACAAAGTTGATTTTCATCCCAAAAGGCAAAACTGTGTGCAGTGATCAGTAGATACTGCTTCGACAACTGTAGCATTAGTCCTAAAGGACATTATGAACAAAATTTACTAGGATTTTGAACAAGATCATGAACTGAATCACTTTGTGCTGCTGGAGGAAGGGCATAAATGATCTCAAACTGAAAAAGAAAGCAGGATGTCTTTGCATTGCCTGTAGATCAGTGGCAATAAGTATCAACCAGGATGAAGAAAATAGGCATATTTGACAGAAGGGATGTTTGTGCCAAGAAATTTGGGAAGTTATTGAAGCATATTTCATCCTGGTAAAAATGCATCCGTAACACTGACCAGGCAAAGCTGTTTGCCACCTATGTACCAGTTGTACTGGCTCATCCTGCCATGGGACTGGCTCAGGGCAAATGTGTGATATTTTAAAAAGATTTTTTGCTGTGTTTGACTTTCCAGTCCCTTCACCTCATTGATTATGGCATCCATAGACATTGTTCTTCTGAACTGCTTCTCTTTCATTATCATTTCACAAATCCTTTTCAGTGCTTACTCTGATTTGTGCCAACAAATATTGAGGTGACCATTGGTGTCTAAAAGTAGTTTCTGAATATAGTAATATTGTTTAGAATTTAAGAATGAAAATATTTTTATTAGTATTTTCCAAAGCTCTTGCAATCTAATTCCTTTCTATTTATGTTTGATGGTGATTTTGGGGGAAGAGGTTTTTTTATTATTTGTTTGTTTTTGTTGCAAGTTAAATTTTGAATGGCCTATTTTTATTATTTTTTAAAATTAAGTAAAGTGTATTTTCTGTTGACATTTTTTATTTTTGTGAGTAATCAGTGTTTTCTTAAAATATTGAAACCTTAACGGATCATAGGCAAAAGCAGGGCCGAACACCCCTACCCCTCATTCCTGCAAAACAACAACAAAAAAAACCCAAATAAACAACCCAAACAAAAAAAAAAATCCCAACCAGAAAAAAGCAGAAAGTCCATGAACCAAACAACCCAAATGCACAACACACACACAAAAGCAGAAACAGAAATAAATAAATCAACCAACCTTTATGCCCTTTAGGACAGAAAGTTTTGCCCATTGGCAACTGAGATACTGAATCTCTTGTCTGATGAAGTTCAATGTGATGCTTATTAAGACTTTGTGTACATTTTTGTTTTCCATCACAGCAGCACATTTTATTTTTCTGATGTTTACAGAACTCTTATACCGTTCTACTTTTTAACCAATACACTTAAGGACAATACTATGGAAATGCTCTAATCAAGTTCTTAGCCTCATGTGTTGAACTTTTAACTTCCAGCAGTCATTCTTAGTCGACTATCAGCTGTTCCACCAACTTTATATGTGGGTGGAGTGTCTATATGAAATGAAAAAAAAAGAACATTATCTGTCGAATTTTGTGACTGAATTCAGAGAAAACATAACTTTGTTTTACCGGTCCAGGAGGGGGCAGTAAATTTCTTTATATTGTTATTGGAAGCAAGTTCAATATTCTCTGCTCTTGAAAAAAAGCTTTTTCTTAATAAGAAACTAACGTCTTTACTCCATGATTTCTTATCAGTTAGATTTTTTTAACTATCCTTTCCTGACAGTCTTTTTTTAAATAGAAAATAACCAGAACTTCCAAAATTAGTCACTTTATCTTTGATCTTCAATATATTCCAAATAACCTGTAAGGAGATATGAAATTTTAGTAGTTAAAATGCCTAAGTAATTTATTCTATTCTTTTATTGGGTTCATTGAAAATATTCTTTTTTTTTCAAAGATTTCTGATCAAATAGAGCAAATTTCCTCTTTGTGCTTAATTCGTGTTTTCTTCATACTTCTAACCCCAGTATTCACGAACATATGTATACAGAGGGCAGAGGGCTCAATCTCATTTTAAATACATGCTTCCAAATTATCTGCATGTTTTGTGTTTTACAGTGAAATCAAATGAGTAGGAGGAAAAAATATAGTTTGTTTGAATGGACATGAATTTTTGAACGGTTTTTATGATCTGGAATTATTACTATTGCTTGGCTTGTAGGTAAAATGGAAATTATTATTGGCTATGAGGAGGAGAAGAGAGAAGTGTAAATCTAGTGCGTATGACATTCACTTTAGGAGGATGGTAAGCTTGTACAGGCAGTTGATTCTTTGTTTTTTTTTTTTGCTGTTGGGCAAATTTATTAGCGTGAAACTTCAGGTATGATTAAAGTGGCCTCCTGATTCCACATAACCTGCTTGAAAGTTTTAACTGTTTATAATTGCTGTAATTCTCAAGAATTTTGTAGTAAAAAAATCCCACAAAACAGAAGAATGGTAATAATCATAGTTGGTCCAAAAGTTCATCCCAGAGAGAGTGGAAAGCGTGATTCTTTTTCTTTGACCCTGCTCAAATGGGATAATTTTAATAAGGTCTCTTAAGGTGTTTTGTTATTGTTATTAACATTATTACTATTATTTTACACCTTCATTACTAGGAAATTAGGTAGGATCTTTGTAAAGCCCTGGATATGTTGTTCTGTTTCACCCAAGCAACTGAAATGTTCCATTCAGTGCTATCATAGTGAATGATTTGTGCTGTTACTGGGAGGTTGTTTAGCATACCCTGGGAACAAAAACCTGTCCTACATCTGGCATAGAAAGTGTCCCATAGAAATACTTGCTGTTTATTTGGTGGATGAGTCTGTTGAAATGGTTCCCAAAACAACTTTTTTTTTCTTTAAAGCCTTGTAATTTCTCTGTTTAAAATATGTTCAGCTGCTGGTTCATGATCCATGGTGCACCACAAACAGTACCGGTTTATTTCTGCTCAAGGACAAAATGTTGTTGCAAAATTTGCCAAGTGCTATTTGCATTTCAATGCTCTTATTTATTGTTTTTACTACTACTGTATCATTATTGTACACCATAATAATTATTTTGTGAAAAAATATCACAACTGTATCTTTTTAATGCCATTTCTTGAGTTAGAGGGTGCTGATGGGACAAAAAAAAAAGGTTATTTCATATGGAAATGTCTCTGAAATAAATTCTAGCCTTGAAATTTAGGAGTGGGCTAGAAGAATGTGGGAGAAACTTCGTAACTAAGTGATTTGAATTAATAAATACAATATGGATTTTGAGCAGGTGCCAAGTGTATTGAATACAATAGCTCTGTGTAGAGCTAAAACTCTCAGATGAAACTTATCAAAATCGGGTGCCTAAAGTTGCATACTTAAATGTAAGTTATTTGATTTCCAGAGTGTGAGTCAATGAGGATTGGTGATGGGAGCTGATAGAAATTGCTTATGCTTCACAGCTATTAAAGATAGATTGCTTGTAGATATGAGTCTGGCCCAGTGTGTGATGAGTCTTGTGTAATAGCATTCATTGATGAAAAGTAAAACCAGAATTTAATGCAAAAATAAGGTTGCCCAGTGTTTTTTTTTTCTTTTTTTTTTTTTTTTTATAATATGAGACTTAAGTGACATTCATCCCCTTTCCCTCCTTTTTTTTTTAAGGTTGGGGAACATATCCACAAGTTATTTCTTCCTGTGTGCCAAGCACTTGATGACTTTATTTGCCTCTAGCTTAGCAAAAAAATAATGTTATCTAATGTGTGATATTATATAGTATAACGATATTGAATTTTTCTATATATAATATAGAAAATATTTCTTGCCTGTGTTTCCTCAAAAGAGAAGGAAAAACTCTAGAGTCTCACAGATGGGTTTTAGCTAACTCTTTATGGATATCCCACAACATAGTTATTTAAGTTGTGTTGGGAGGTGCTCCAATTCAGTAGCAAAACATATTCCTTTGAACAGTCCTATTTGTGTGAGTAATGAAGAGCTCTTGATTTCTCTGTGCTTGTATTTTCTAATTTATTAAAGACATACCCGTGCAGAAGGAGGAAATGTTTGGATGCATGCAGTTTTCTCTTTTGCTGTCCTCATTTAGTGTGTGCTTAGTGCTACCAAGGTAGATGTCAAGGGATGACAACCATTTTGAGAGCCATTACTTAATCACAGTGTTGCATTCAAGGAGAAAGTTGGTCAAATACATCAACTCTCAAGTAAGGATTTTACATTCTTTCTCTCATTCAGATGATCACCAACATGGATGTTATGTCTGTGCTCCTCAGAGACAAAACAAATTTCAAGGCAGTCTAGAATATCTTGACAGTCTGAAAATCAGTTGATACAAAGCAGACTCTGGCATGTTCTGCTCTACCATAGTTCTTGCTACCTGGAATCCTGAGTGAGGGCTCAAATGGTCTGTCAGTGCCACCTTGTATTCTACCTATCCTAAACTGGCAAGAAAAATGAATGAAGTTGGCTTATATATTTTATGGATTTTATGGTTTTAACATTCCCTGTGTGTTTTCTTTACGCTTTAGAACTGTTGTATCCTCAAGCAGCAACACTACTGAAGTTATTTTTAAATCACTGTGGAGAATTGTTACATACCAATATTATGCATTTTTCATTAATTTGATCTTTTCAACAATTTTTTTTCTTTATTCTGCACTGAACCGACTCTTGACCTGAAATGTTTCCTATTGCATTTTGTATGTGGAATTGCAAATACCACTTTACTGCCTCTGAGTGCAGGTACATTATGGTGCTAGAATATAAATGGCATTCATCAGGACTTGGGAAACTCAATAATCAGGAGTGGGGAAATGAGCTTAAGCACAAACTTGTCAAAGATGAACTTCAGTACATTTTTCTTTTTTATAGCTTAGTGTTAAAAAGAAATAAAGATAATACTTTCTGAAACAGTGATACCTAGCAAATAGCCTGTTATTTTCAAAACAATATGCGATTATTCAGTATTTTAAATGGTAGCTTTTAGATGCTTCCTAACAATAGCTGATGTCCAATATTGATTCTGAATAATTTAAATGGTAATAAAATTGAGTTTTCATGACAGTCAATCAGAGACATTTTATATTTAATGTTCATTTAAAGAAACATAGTGCCTTCTTACCTTCTGAATTTCAAAGTCGTTAAAGTAATTGCAGGTCATTAAGCTAAATTTCTTTGAATAATCAGGACACTTAATCTAATTCATACACCATTTAAACCAATGGACAGGAAAGACTGGAATGCCAGGCATGGATTTTTGAGAGATTTACCAGGTGGATCTTAAGATGTGCTTACTAGAATTTCCTCAGAAACAAGTACTCCCACACTCCAAATTGTTGGAACTTGGAATTGTGTTGCACTTTTTTATTTTTAAAATGATTAACCTTCAGAAGAGAGGAGGATTAAAAGGATTTTAAGGTCCCTTTGAACCCAAACCATTTTATGTTTCTATGATTATGTTCTTGCCTTTGAAATAGCCGAATCACTGGGTGGTTGTACAGATCTTTATAGTGCTCTACAATGCATTTTACCAGCACTTGCTTGATGCATATATTAACTATCACAAAAATATTCTCATATAAAGTCCCATACTTAGGAAATATTATTTAACATGAAAGAAGTCTGAGTGAAAATGCCTTAATATACCTAGATCTTGTCAGGAGAATGGGTACATGTCATCTCTTTACATTATTGCGTACTGATTTGGAAGTTGAAATGTAAGGTGATCCCCCTGAGAAGATGGATAGGAAAATGAGTTAGTGATGTAAAGGACTTTAACTACTTGAGTTTCCACCAGGAGCACAGTGTGTGTGTGTGTGTGTTGCTATGTCACTCTCTGTCCATCTCTCTTAGAATCATGGAATCATCTGGTTGGAAAAGACCTCTGAGATTATCAAGTCCAACCATACCTGTCCATTTACTAAGCCATGTCCCTCAGAAACTCATCCGCCTGCATTTTAAACCCCTCCAAGTATGGTGACTCAGCCACCTCCCTGGGCAGCCTCTGCCAGTGCCTGACCACCCTTTCAGTGAAGAAATCTTTCCTGTTGTCTAACCTGAACCTCTCCTGGTGCAACTTACGGCCATTTCCTCTCGTCCTATCTTGAGTGCTCTCTTCACACACACCCAGATCACTCCCAACATGATGCAAGGACAGAGCAAAAATGTTGTCTCTCTTTAAAACAATGGTTGGTTTATGTCCATGAAACTAATTTTGGGGGACAGTTACACTGGTGTGTTTTAAGAAGGCCAATATTTTATGCTTTCAGGCATGCTAAATAAATGCAATTAATGTGTTGAACAACAGAAAGAAGTAAAAAGGGACAACATGGGCTTTATTCATGCAAACCTATGTACAATTCTACCAACAAGCCTGCTCTGGAATGGAGATAGCATGTATTTAAATCATGAACATTCCATCAGTTTCAATCTTAGCAAGAAAACAAATGCTGATTGCAGTTTGAATCAACAATGTGACCAGTTCCTGCTGCATCCAACATCTTCCTAGAGCTCACTGTGTCATCTGGGCCTCTACTGTTATATAAGGTGGTCAACAGTTGTCTTGAGCCTCACAGCTGCCAAGCAGTGCCTCTTGTATTGTTCGTATTGCAGCATTCTTTGTCTCTCTCTTTTCTCTTTCAATATACTGTTTAAGTTTCTGTCTTTATAACCAGAAGATGTCTTGGATCTGCCTACAACTTCGCAGCAAGGTTTCATTATTTGGGAGTCATACCAGAAATGGAAATGACATCAAATACTCTAATACACACTGCTTTAAATAAGTCCAAATTTTCATAACAATAGACTCTAATAAAATTAAAATTTTATGTTATGTAAAGAAAGCTGTAAAGTAGCTGTCTTATTTTTATTCTTCACAGGAATTATAATGTACTTTACCAAAGAAGCTCCCACAGAGAGTACAAAAAAAGAAAAAAAACCAAACTCTTTTTTCATACCTAAGGCACAAGGTCAGGGAACGTTTTAAGACGTTCTGTGTTGATCAGGCCTGTTTCTACTCTGTGAAGTTATGAAGATTATTGCCAGTGGGACATTTTCAGTAGAGATGGCACTGTTAGTTTAGACTTCATTTTACCTTGAAGTTACCTATTATTTTTTCAGAATAATAGCAAATGGGTATTAAAAAAAAAAATCTTTTTACTGTTGCACAGAGTCAAAACATCTCTTAGAGACTGAGATAACTTCCCCAGATGTCCTATGCTGCTCTAAAAAGAACTAATTTGTGGCCATGCTTTGGTCTTTCAGTGTATGCAAATTAGATGCTTATGTTCCAAAAAATGTACATCTGGAATTTCAGTTCAAACTATTAAGAGTTTGAGATCTCAGGACTTTAATATCTGTGTGGGATTCACATTGTTTCTTAAGATGACTCAAGATACATGCATTTGATTTTGCTTACTGATTAAGTAAATATGTTGGGTAACTTCAGTGAAATCAGTGGGAATCAGTTCTGAAGTTATGCAAAGTTTGCAGCACTGATTTTAATGGAATGGACTATTTTTAAATTATTTAAAATAATATTTTAACTGGTTTTTTTTAAGTTTAAAAATGGCTATGAATTAATGGTAAGAACTGTTTTTTTAATAAATATTGAGAACTACAGTTCTATGTAGAGTGTTTTAAAATTACTGTTATGTCTTTAGAGTGTGTGAGATAACCCACTTTAAAATGGAATGTGGTTAATTTTTGTTCTAATATTAAAATATTGGTTTTCAGTTGTAATTTTTTCTGTATACACTTGCTGTTAGTGATAGGATGTCTGAAATGCACTCAAATGTGTGTTATAGTACTCTGCTAGTTTAACTATCCTTATTTGTCCACTTAAATAAGGCAAAATCTGAGTGTTTCACTGCTACAATCTTGAAAATCAAAAAAAAAACCCCAAATCTTCTTTGAGCAAGGGATCTTTGTGAACAAGAAAACTCACTAGCATAGGATTGATCCTATCTCTCTTCAGGACAGCCCACAAGAACTTTAAATGAGCTGAATGCATGTAGGCCAGGTGAGGGAAATACACAAATTATTCCTAGAGTTAAATAATAGATGTGTTTATTACCATGTTATGTAAGTGCCACTGTTCAGCCAGTGCATATATTATGATCTCTTGAAAATGGTGGCTTAAGCATATATGTATTAGTTATGCCTCTTGAATTCTTAGGAGTTCATTCCACTTCTGTTACTTGGCTCAAAGGTGCTGTATATTTTTCTAACTGGGTTCACTCACTGACCTGTTACTTTACTTCTTGTTTTAACTTCAAAATGATGCTAATTTTTTCCCATTCCTCTTGAATTTCCCTAGTTTCAATGGCCAAATGCCTCCAAGTGTCATTTAACAAAAAAAATACTAATTGCATTTCTTTATGCTTGACGTATAACCTTTTTAATCTGCATATTTCTTGCAGGTTGTGCTGGCTTATTTCCACTGTAATACGTTAGAATGGAAAACTATTAGAATTATTGATTTATCATTTATAATACCAGAGTGATATATTGAAATGAAATTTGGATCCTGTCCAGCCCTCAGATAGATTTGGCATTATTGGATGAAGCTGGATGATCTCATTCTAATTAATACGCTAGTTCCATGTGAAAATGTACCTGAGAGTCAAAAATAGGAGTGCAATACTGAGCACTGCTCTAGTTTTTCTTAAAATATACCACCTTAAATATTTGATATTCTGTATACAGAGAAGTCATCAATATACTTTCTCACTCCTCCATCTCTTGCTCTTTTTTTCCTTCCTCTGACTCGACATTACCTTGGTGTGAACCTATTAACATGTGATGCCTATTAACATGTAGCACATACGAATGCACAGGGTATATATACACAGTTCTGTAATGGTTATGATTTATGTCCTGCATGCACTTGGTTACAACAAAGCTGCTTTTAATCAAGTGAAGCTGGAATCAAGGGAATCCAAAACATTTATCTTAACCTTAAAGTGTTGTTGCTACATTAAATCTGTGACCCTCACCTGCTGCATTGCAGCACATATACTTTCTAGCACCTCCTGCAATATGGAAACTTCAGAAAATAAAGGTATTTTCAGTTAGTGTGTGTGTCTCCTGTATGCAGGGTGGTGCCTGTATTCATTGATTCTAGTTTGTATTAATCTATTTGACTTTTTTCCCCCCTTCTACCAGTACAGCTTATACCCATTGAGCTAGCAGACTTGGTTTCTATATTGGCTTATTTTTAAATGATCTGTATTCTTGTCTGTTAGGCTTTGAAAACCTACCTGCCTCTGTTTTTAGTGTGTGTGTAGAAGTTAATGGAGGAAAACTACCTGCCGTCAGATTTATGCAGAGCTAAGAGTGAGCAAATGCTGCCATTGCTGAAGTTGCCGTCTCTTTCACATTGATTGAGCTTCCTGGGCTTGAGGGATTTTTGAAGGGCTGGGTTTTTATGGTTGATATGTTTTTGGTCATTTGTCATAAAATCATTCCAACCGAGCTGTTTACTGGTCTGAATACTTAATTACTGCAGTAGCAGGAGGTGGTGTAAGCTGCAGCTTTTCCTGAAGAGTCTTATAGAAATAGGAAATAATTGGTGCTTCTGTTTTCTTCTTGTGAGGATTTTACCTATAAACATCTATTTTATTTTTAAATTACTACCAGAACTTGTTTTTTTTTTAATCCTAGTGTATGATATAATAGTCATACTTTTCTACTTCTAATACATATTTCAAAATTGGATTGATTTCGTTTTATTTCTAATGATCTTGCACACATAGAATGTTTTAGAGATCATCTGACATCAATGACAAGCTTTTAAAAGGATTTAACAATTCTTTTTTGTCTTTGAAAAAATAAAACCAAGCTGAAATAAGTCAGTTTAGTTTGTTTATGGTCCATAGAAAATAATTGAAAATGCTCATAGCATTGTAAATGTTATACCTTTCCCTTTTTAAAGAAATACTTAAACACTTCTTCAAGAGGATCGGTTTATTTTTAGATTATTATTTTTAGAAGAAAATGAACCACAGATTTTTATTTTTATGCTCCTCACGTTGTTCCTTCCTACTCAGTTGCTTCTTAAAGAGAAGGGGAGTTGGATGGAAAAACACAAAGTTATCTCTGGCTTGGTATTAGAATTTTTATTTATTGTATAGTATTTTACTTTGCATTGTGCTTCCCCGTATCTGTTTAAAAGCATTTCAATTTCAGGTATGAGTCTATTTTGAGTGTGAGTGTATATATATATTTTATCCTAGAGGTGGATAAAAGCAGAAAATTATTCTTTTATTGTGAACATAATTTGTCAGTGTAACCTTAAAAATTTGCTACCCTTTTGTTGTTTCATTTATCTTTGAATCAGCAAGGCTTTGTGTTATTTTTATTTGTTATTGTGCCGTTTGCATTCTTTGTAAAAGACCTCTTTTAAAAAAAGTGACATCATTATTATAAGCAGGAAATGGCACTATTAACTCTTGTAGTTTCATTTTACCAAAAGACCTCCTTTTTTAATGTCTCGCCCCTATTTGAAAATCTCATGGCTAATGTGATCTGGGTTCTTTCAAGGCTGCCAAAAGGTGGAATTGACTTTTTGAGCACAAGTTGCTGGAAACTGCAGCCTGTGCACTTTTGCAGATAGAAAGCTCCCGTGAGCTAAGAGAGGAAAGGGATAATTTACCACCATGTTCAAGGTGTTAGCTAAGCCTTGGAATCAAAGGTACTCACTTCTGCAGTCACATCAGCCTTTGATCAGTTTTCCTACCTAAGCATTGCCTATTCTATATGGTACAGACAGTTTGTAATTTAGATGTTTTCTTTACAAAGCAGTACAGCAAGGGCAATTACAAGAAATACAATGTGGTGTTTAATATTTCTATCCATGATCTGGATGAGGGAATCGAGCGCACCCTCAGTAAGTTTGCAGAGAACACCAAGTCAGGTGGGAGCGTTGATCTGCTTGAGGGTGGGAAAACTCTGCAGAGGGATCTGGACAGGCTGGATCCATGGGCTGAGGCTGATGGGAGGGGGTTTAACAAGGCTTGGGGCTGGGTGTCTGCACTTGGGTCACAACAACCCCATGCAACACTACATGCTTGGGGCAGAGTGACTGGAAGGCTGCTTTGTAGAAAAGGACCTGGAGGTGCTGGTCGCCAGCAGCTGAACATGAGCCAGCAGTGGCCCAGGTGGCCAAGAAGGCCCACAGCATCCTGGCTTGGATTAGCCATGGTGTGGCCAGCAGGAGCAGGGCCGGGATTGTTCCGCTGTGCTTGGCGCTGGTGAGGCTGCACCTCGAATGCTGTGTTCGGTTTTTGGCCCCTCGCTAGAAGAGAGACCTTGAGGTGCTGGAGCACGTCCCAGAGAAGGGGAATGGAGCTGGTGGAGGGTCTAGAGCACAGGGATTGTGGGGAGCAACTGAGGTAACTGAGGCTGTTTAGTCTGGAGAAAAGGAAGCTGAGGAGACACCTTATTGCTCTCTACAACTCCCTCAAAGGATGTTATATAGCGAGATGGGTGTTGGTCTCTCCTACCAAGTGATAGGGTGAAAGGAAACGGCCTCAGGTGGTTCAGGGGAGGTTTATATTGATATTAGGAAATATTGGATCACAGAAAGGATTGTCAAGCACTAGAAGAAGCTACCCAAGGAAGTGGTGGAGTCACCATCCCTGAAGGGATTTAACATACATGTAAATGTGTTGTTCAGGGCGTGGTTTAGTGGTGGAATTGGCAGTCTTAGATTTATGGTTGGACTTAAAGATCTTTTTCAACCTAAAAAATTTTGTGTTTCTGTGATCTTTTTGTTAATGTCTACTCAATTTGCTTGCACTCAAGTGAACTATTCCTTATGGGCTTCTATTGTAACAAGAACCAACTATTTATCATTTTGTTGATGGGATCCAGTTAATCTGATATCATGAAAAACAACTAACTCAGATAATTAAAAAAAAAAAATACTGACATGTTACAAGTAACAGTGAAGAGAATTAAAAGGAGGCATTTGGAATTTGGGGGAAAACAAGATCAAAAGGCTTTGCAAATTATAATAGTATGACTTACCAAGTAGTGTGATACAACTATGTTTAAAACAATTGCAAAAAGCATTTTTACATCCTATGCCAATAGAAGCTTCTTTCAACAAATTACTGTTAAATAGTGTGTGTAGTAGCGTCAGAGAGTATACTGGCACTGGTTAATTGACATGAAACCAGTCTAACCTTGTCTGACATAATTTCGCACAATTTTATGTGATTCAATATAATACAGAATGTTTTAATAGTAGGACTGAGTTTTGGACAGATCTTTGATTTTGGTGCTTAAACTACATCACACGCTTTAACCTTGTGAAAACAAAAATGACAAAATCTAACAGTTATGCTAAAAATTAATTCTGAGCATTCACAGGTGAGTAGTTTACTTCTAATGTGCTGAAAGAACTATTTGATATGTCCATCATAAAATGGTGACTTAGTTAAACTTTTGTCATTAAAGTAATTTCTCATTCCAAATCTTCTGCTCAGAGTCTGTCCATATCCATTGATTATATTCAGAATTGCGTGTAAACTGTTTCTTAACTGGAATGTGCTCACACTGCATACGTGACCTATGTTAGCATGCAGTGTACCAATCCCAAAGTAACTCAATTGTCCAAATTTAAATTAATTACAAATTTAGTCCTGTAGTGAAGATTTGTGAGGTTTTTTTATGATCTCATAAATGTTATTACAGTGCATTTATAGAATAACTTGCATTGGACTGCCCGCTCTGCCCTTCAGCTGATGGCTTTTATAATCTACTTTTAGTTTTTTTAACTTTTATTGTTCACGGGAAAGTATTCCCTATGTAATGTATAATTTAGAAGCTTCTATGAATATTTTGTAAGCAAATTAAGGTTAATGTTCACCCTATTGCATGGGGAGTTCAGTGTTCAACTTCTGTTGGTGCTAATGTAATATCCTAGCACTGGGCTGAAAATCCATCCCGTGCTGTCTTAAAAGGTCTTGGTAGGTAAACTGGAAGCCAACTCCCTTTGGGAAGAATGTATTAACTTATGAGAAATGTACAGTTTGGGCTGCAGAGTCTTTGTTGCAATGCAGAATGGGAAAGAAAACTTTTGTCTCCTATCACAGTAACGCTGAAAGCATTTCAATGAGGAGTCTTGCCACAGGGCTGTTCACAACATTGAGTGTAGTTCTCATGCTTGTCTAATATTATGAATTAGGTCATTAATTATTTTGGCACAGGGCATTTAACACGGTTTTAAATTGTTCATGTATTTATTGCACGAGGAGCGAGTTATAATAAATATTTTATGGTTGTGTTCATTTTCTTATAATAATGAAAGAAGTGGTGTTTCTGTTGTCAGCGTCTGCCATTGCCCCGAATCAGTCAGTATCTCAAAATGCTGAAACGTCTCCAGATCTGGAGTTCACATTAAAAACCCCTACTCTTTACCTAAGTTGATCTAATGAGAATTTCCATGATCCTGATTTATGAATGAACTGGTAATGTTATGAACCTAGTTTCTTTTTTTGGTACCTTGGCATGCTCTAGAGAAATTAGAGACTTGAGATCATAGAATTTTTTTTGTTTGTTTGAATTCAATTGAGATTTATAATGTGGTGTAAATGGGGGAGCTTTTTACGTTCAATATGCAGTGAAGCTGAAAGCAAAAATGTCATGTGTGCTCCTCTCCTGATCTTTTAGTTTCAGTTATTGAAGCTGATTTTCTATCATTTTCTTTCCTTTTAATTAGAGATTTTACTTCTTTTCTCTGTGTTTGTGGTGATTCTGCTCATTGTATTTGATGGTTTTCTGTCTCTTACCATTTTCCTCTTTGTTGACTTCTGATTTTTATCTGCATTTAAGAAATCATCCTTTCCTCCCTCTCCATTTGGAGAGGTTTTTTGCATAGGTATTGATAGACCAAGTGTTAGTTAAAAAATGTGTGTGTTTTTTACATATATATATATATATATATAGAATGATGGTTTACATAGGATAATTGTCTTGTGGGGAATTTCTTGAACAGAATGGTCACTCATTATCCAGGTGGCAAAGAGAATCTGCTTTGCAAGTGTACTTGTGGCAGTGTCTTCATCTGGATAGAATGTGACTATAAAACAATTTTATTGTCTTAACTGAGTGCAAAGGATTCCTGTGCACCCATTCTTGCATCTCCAGAAGCGCTTTTTATTGATTATTTAACATTCTCTGGCTTTACAATACTCAATATGTAAAGTCAGGATTCTTAGACATTGCTTGCATTGTGGTCCTTTAGAATGATATAATCAGAGAATAGTTTAAATTGAGTAGGATGAAAGGAGATCTTTGGCCCAATCTCTGCCTCGGCTGTGGGTTAGTGCACTGTTCTCATGCGTTTGCACATGAAATAACATGCTGTCTTGTAGTATTCCTGCTAACACTTTTCTCTGCTTTCTATTAGTTTCAATAAAACTCTGAAGTACAAATAAGGCATGTTATCAGAAAATATTTCATGTGCAGCTCAATGCATTTTGAAATAATCAAGATATTTAGAGAGAGACCAGTTCTAAGGGGACTACAGGATTACAAATCACAATGTAATTCTAAAATTGTAATGAGAGTAAGTTGCACAGGAAGGTCTCTACAATTATTGTCATGAGAATGAAGTAACACGGTGTTAATGTTTCATGTGTCCTGTGAAAGGTGATAATAAACTGTACTGTTATGACCTTATTAATGTTCTGTAATTTGACTTGCTGGCAATTTGCATTTTTCTTTGGTTACAGCCATAGTAACCTGTGAAAAAGAGGTGGAACTGGCAGTGGATCTAAACATAACTGAATACTGAAAAGGTCAGAAATATCAAGAATGATAATTCTGATACCTCCTTCTCATGACAAAGGTTGTAGCAAAAATGCACAACATGGATCTCTTGAAGTATCAAAGGTTGTTATCAAAATGTTTCTATATTTGTTCAAAAGAGTAAACAAAAGCACATTTTTTCCTTGTGGCTTATTGAATACTCCAGTAATATATATATTTTTTTAACACTTTGTAATTGAATATGAAAGCTTCCCTTTAATTTTTTTTTTTTTATTTTGCTCTAGAAATAGTAATCTTTTATACTGAAGTGCCCCCTGCTAACTATTTAAAGATGAAGGAGACTGAATTTTACACTCTGCAGAAGCTTTTCCAGTTCCACAGGCCTGGCATGTTCCTGACAATATATTTTGGCTCTGTAATTGAATAGATTTTCAAAAATATTACAATCTTGTAACCAGCATTTTAAGTTTTAGGGTTTTTCTCTAAAAAAAAAAATAAATTCCAATTTTCCAGGAATTCAAGGAACAAAGTGGTTGTATTGACCATGGAGGCTAAAGGTCTGATTAACATCTTAACAACAGTCTTTGATTTCTACTTACTTGACTGAGCACCGAATCAGGCAAGTACACCCAGCACTTTGTGATACTCAGCAATGTCAGTGATCAATTTAATCCTGCATCACTGCAGAGTGAAACAAGTAGTCCAACCTCCTAAAAAATACACTCTTTGTTCTTGGGGAGTTTTTGAGGTATATATGTGTTAATGGAGATAAAGAGTACATAATATGTGTCTTAATTTCCACGCACAAATACACATATGCATTAAAAACACTGGATTATTTTTAGTTTAAGTCTTCTGCTTGTTTTAGGTTTGGGATAAGGAATTAAAATATTTTGTAGTTTGCTGTTGTTTGTAAGGAGAAATCTTGTTCAACTCCTTTCACATTCCAGTGTACTCGTAAATGTAAGAATGCAGGAAGTTGCTCAAAACTGTATATCATGTGATGTTCATAACAATTATTCTTCAGGTGTAAATATCTATTACATTTAAACAGATGAGTTTTCTTCATTCACGTATGCTTTAGGGGTTAACCCTTCAAGGGAACAGAATATTCTTTTCTCAAACCTGTACTTCAATTTCAAATATGATAATTTCAAACGCTTAAGATACATTTGGCAGCCATAATTTGAAAAGCAACAACAGTAGCAAGGAAACATCACTTACAGTGTGCCATGGTTCAACCCAGGGAGGGAAGAGTTGCAGAATTCTCTTTCCTCCCTGTTGAGGATCCTTTACGTATCTTCCATTTTGTGCAAGGATAAATTTGCTAGTAGGAGTACGAACAAATAGCTTTAAGCCTGCCTGTTCTTTCAGCAATATTTTTGTTGTTCTGGTAGCAAAATTGGGTTCCAGTTATTGATACCTGTGACATGGCTACAACTCTTCAACTTCCTTATCTGGGGAGTAGTTGAATTTCACCTGGAGCTGGAACGGGGTTGTACTTGGAGTGTTGTAGTTTTGCATTGCAGTGGCAGGTGAATTTAGAAAAGGCATTGGATCAATGCACAGATCAATAGTGACAGTGGGGATGCAGCAGAGAATGCATTTGGATCCAGGAGTTTTGCTTATAATTTTTAATGATACTTGGTTATTACTGTGCCACCTTTTCAATTGTAAGTTAAGTTGATTTGTTTTCTGGAAGCGGATATGAAGAAGGATTCAACAGGGCAATCTCAAAGTGTAATTTCATATACAGTCCTTCTCATAGAAAATTCAGTTCAAGGCAAATTTCCATGGAAGCTAAGACGCTTACATTATTTTGCCAGGTAAGCTGAACATTACCTACATAGTTTCTTCTCCAATAGATAGATGTTTTTTTAAGCCAGGCATAATTGCCTTAAAAATTCTTAAAATGTCACGGCTTTCAGTTTCAGCAATACTTAATAAACTTATCTGTATTGTCTGCATGGGGTCAAAGACTTCGGGGCAATTCATGATGTGTTAAACTTAAGCAAATATGTAGACAGCAGTGAAATGACTACCTGCCCAGCTACTCAGAGAACGGTTAGGTTTTACTTCTGTTCTCACTCAGTTTGGAACATTTGGAGAGGTTTATTTTGCTGAGACCATATTGAAATTATTTTAAGTCATATATCATACTTTTTATGACTTCAAAGCAGCGATGTAACATGTACTGTATTGGTATTATTTACTATCAAGATTAACAAAACACAGTAAAAACCACTGGTTAAAAATGACTCAAGATACTATTTAAAATAAACATTGACCATTTTGTAGAAGGCAGAGAATACCTTCATTCTTGGAAGTTATTAACCAAAGGTCTTGGAAAATACAAATAATCTGAGTTTAGGAAGGGAGATTGTGGCTACCCCCTCCTTGGAAGTGTTCAAGGCCAGGTTGGATGGGGTCTTGAGCAACCTGGTCTGGTGGGAGGTGTCCCTGCCCGTGGCAGGTGGTTGGAACTGGATGGGCTTTAAGGTCCCTTCTGACCCAAACTATTCTATGATTTGCCAAAATTCATTTTTAATACAACTTTATGTAATGTCATAAAAAGGCATTTTCAGACTTTATTTTGCACTTAGAAGTGCTGCTTTTCATGCTTTTGCCTTCACAGCTCTACATAGATCTTGTCTCAGTCCCATTTTATGCCAAAACGTACCTCTAACCCACACAAAACAGCAGTTTTGTCACTTTTATTGTTATGCATAATTTCCACCTAAATGCTGAATCTAACAACTGAGGCTATAGAAAACGTTACATATGCTACCAAAATTAACTCTACATGAATTTAAGATTTCCCACATGACTAGTGCTTTATCACCCTTCATTTTGAGTCTTGGCAGGATGGGAGGTGTCTCTTGCTGGTATGATTACCACTGGCTCCATGTATCTCTCTCACCTTGGAATGTAGAGCCTGAGTGTGATTTGAAATGCGTGAGAAAGATCCACGTTGGAAAAGTAGAAGAAAGTTAATTAACTCTTAAAATATTTTTCCCAAAACAGTCTTCAATTCACTTTGACTGAGTTATGTGCTACTGTCATTGCTGTTCTTTTGTCATTTGCTCTGTATTCCTTATAAATTCTTGATTTGGAATTGTGTGATGAGGTTTCAGTTATTTAAATATGTATTACAGCAGTTTTCTAGAATGTCTTGCTTGGCAACTACTGTTATTTTCTACAGTGTTCAAATGACAAATTAGATTACCACATAAATTATACCATTAGTTTGTTATTAGTTTGTGATTAAAAATGACTTAATCTGTGCATTACGGATTTTACAGATGGAAAAAAATAGACTCAGTGAGAGTCTATTCTAGTCACATAGGAATGACTTTTGAATAAAGCAGAAGAGCAACAGGGTTAATATATGAATTTAATGCAAACATACATAGCTGTGATTGCTTGGTATTTGTAAACAGCCAAGCAGTTGATGCAGCTCATAGTGAACAGGAACACATTGATGCTAATTCCAGCATTTCATGAAGTTACATTGCAAGATTGTGTATTTTTTTCTTGTACTCTTCAGAGAATACATTTGTAAATCAAACAGGAATGTTAGGTTTATGGCAAATAGAACACAATGCATATTCCATAGGGAATTCTCACCTGACTTTGAAACTGAAGATATTAACTACTGCTGCACTTGGTGTTAGACTGGGTAAGTGGGAGCTCATCTAACACGTTTGTTCATAAATCCTCTTTATGTGAGTGCAATATAGGTCCTAAAAAGTGTCAAGAATGTGTTTAATGAAGGACAGGAGGGGAACTGAAGGGAATGTGTTAGATATTTAAAGCTCACTGGCATTCATAAACCAGATACAGGTGGGACATAAACTGCAGAAGTGCATGTGTGAGAAAATTGCTTATAAAATAAAAATGGGCTTTATACTGTGGATCTGAAAAGTTTAAACAGCAGCTTCTAAAGATAAAGCTACATTTCAAGAATGTTCCTTGATTTGGTGTACATTATAAACATATTTAAGTAATCCAAGAAACACATTGTCTCTGGTTTAGTTTGACAGATATACTAGCAGGCAAGTGAGATGCTGAAATGCATCCTAATAAATCATCCTTTTATTTGACAAAAAGCCTTAGTGAAAACTTAAGGAAGGCTGTCTTAAGGGAGACATTATCTTGAAGTGAATCAGAGTAAGAGAATTTTTCTTTAAGCTTTCAGGAGCTGGTCAGACTTCTAAAGAATGTACAATTTAAAACTGCTTTGTTCACCAGAATATTGGATTATGCACACATTATGGAGAAGTTTTCAGAGATAAAAGTGCTAGATGCCCAACTGCAATTTGGGAAGTTGCTTAATAGCCATTGCACAATGTCTTTGTCAGCTGGCAGTTTTTGTGATGTTGAATACTGCAGTCAGATATAGGCATTTGTTTTTCTTGTTCTCACTCACAATGACCAGCAGAAGCTTTTCTGAGTGACCACACTAGAAATTCCTTCTTTTTCATATGTATTTTTACCTGTCTGAAACACAACGTTGACAAATATAATCCTTTCAAGGGCAGGATGTGCTTTGCAGCAGCCCTCCTGCTCCAGATTAGTCCACTCCAGCCCTGGCATTTCTTGAATTGGTAGTGCTACGTCTGATCGTAGATTCGTAACATACCTGGTAGGAGAGCTCTTTTGAGACTTCTTTGTGCCACTTGATATTATTTCTTAAAAAAAATTGCGTCACTTCCTAGAAGTTCATTGTGCTTGTGATTTGTAATCAGGTATAAATGAAAAATGAACAATTTCAGTGCAAGAGTAAACTGTGATTTATGTGGGATTTGATTGCCAAAGTATTAGAGACTCCATGGTGCAAGGCATATTGGGACACTTGTTCTGGGCTGGTTCTTGAGAACTTAGGAGTCCTCCTTTGACTTTTGCTATTGACTGTCTTGACAGAAGCCCTGCAGAAGTAGCTGCAGAATGAGAGCCACTGCTGTCATTTCATTCTGTCACTGCAGAATAAAGTGATCTGAGCAGAGCTAAATGATGTAATGCTTAGTAAAGCAGCCAGATGCCCTAGTGTCACCTACTGTTCTTAGTGATAGCAAATATAAACAAAACGGTGTTTTGTTGGGTTTGGGTTTGTTGTTTATCTCTTGAATTATTTGCTTGTGATTGTTGTAACGACGTGCTCTGACTGTCAAGAAGTTTCTCTAATGTTTCTGCAAAGACTTCTAACTTAATGCAGAGAATCTATTCCCAATTTTTGGGTTTGTGGCGTTGTTTCATTCATAAGATGTGAAGTTATACCAAAAATGAATTTTGCATTAATACAGCTTCATATTCTCATAGCTAGTTATGATTGTGTTAACATTATTCAACTTGTAAGGCCACTTGCTGTTCCCTTTAGTGAAATAGAGACCTTCTTCCTTTAAATTTGAAATAATTGTTGGCATTTATGGGCTGTTACCTATTTAAACTGAAAAATAAAAAAAAAAAAAGAAAAAATAATACATGAATTTCTGAGATGTTACAAAAGTTAGAAATAACATGAAAATATTATTTGTCATTAATTATATTATTGTTGTTATATTGTGAAACCTTCTTTGTAATGTTACAACCTTCATTCCTTTAATGGCTGCATACTGGTATTTCATGTCTGCTAAAGAAATTGGTTCCTAATGGAAGTTAGGGCTTCAGTCTGTACATTTCATGGTATTGTGGCATTTCTCCACTCAAAAGGGTAAGGCCAAAATGATTCAGACAGATTTAATTTGATTTTTGAAAAGTGGTTTGTGACATACTTGGTTTCCATGATATAACCTAATGTGGAGCTTCTTGCAATTACATTGAACAAACTGTTTTCAGGATCAGTTTTCGCAATGGCTTTGTCAGTACCACAGTGCAGCTAACACAGCTGTATTGCTCTCCAGTATCTAAGAAAGCATCTGTGAAAGAAGCTCTGGTATATCCAAACAAATACTGCCTAGACTTGATAGTTTTAGCTCCATAATCTGGATGTACTGTTTTACTACATATGGATTTTCAAGGGAAACGAAATTCACTGCTGTTGAAACTGAGATGAAACTTATGAAGCAATGCCTAAATACAGATAGGTACACATTAGATGTGTATAATATGTATATATACCTGTGTTTCTTGGTATATAAATAATATATTTAAAAATTTTTACATTAGAAATTTTTTCTAATGTACAAGCTTTAAGTTAGAACTTGCTCTGTATGTCACTAAGCAGCCAGAGGCTGCTAAAATCCTACACAGTTGGTGTAGAGAATAAACAAAAAAGAAGCCTACATTTTTGTAACAGAAGCCTTTTGTGGGCTGATCTCTTCTGTTTTGTGACCTGTGATAGAACCAGAGGGAATGGCAGGGAGATGTGCCGGGGAGGGTTAGACTGGATATTAGGAAGAGGTTCTCCCCGCAGCGGGTGGTGGAGCACTGGAACAGCTGCCCAGGGAATCAGTACCAGCACCCAGTCTGCAGCATTCCAGAAGCATTTGGACAGTGCCCTCAGTCACACAGTGTGAATGGTGGGAGTGTCCTGTGCAAGGAGAGGAGTTGGACTTAATGGTCCTTCTGGGTCCCTTCCAACTTGAGTGATTCTTTGATTCTGTGATTCTGCTTTGTGATACACATTCCTGTATGGGGCTGTAGACCTCAAACATGTTTTATATTCCTCTCAGATAAAAAAAATAGTGTAGCATAATGGAAAACTCACATGTTGCTCAAGAAAAAGAAATCCAGTTTCTCGGGCTGACAGTTTCTTAAAGCTGTGAGCCTTGATGTTTTAATCTCATGCATCTTGATATTGCTTGATATTCATAACTGGTAGGTTTGATAAATTTTTAACAAAGAAGTTGAAGATGATGAGAAAACACAAGCAGAGCTTTGCATTTCACACCTTGTACTCAGGTTTAATTTTCACTTTTTGCACTAAGAATGTTCCTTGGAGGAAGACCAACTGGAGCACATGTGGCCCTAAGTGGTATTAAAAAAGAACAACATACCTGCAGTATTAGCTTTCCAAACCCCCAATTTGGTAAAGTCAGCCAAAGCAGTGCTTGAGATTCAGAAGAGATCCATTTAAAACCAATATAAATATATGTTTTTACTTATAACCTGTGGGATAGATCTTGTCATTTCTACATAAGTAAAATAACAAATAAATCAAGCTGGAAATACAGTTTAAATATATCCACATCTTAGTTGCATTACGGAAAGAAAATCTTATAAAATAGCTTAAAAGAGAAGGCCAATAAAAAACAAAACTGAGACCCCAGCTTGGAAACACAATTCAATTTATTTTATATATATTTAATTTGTAGCATTATAAATATTTTATTTATAATTCAGAAAATTATAATAATATAAGAATGGAGTTCCCAAACTGGTTTTTGGAGTGAAACCATTAGCTGTCTTTGTGCAATGGTAACAGTTTTCTTTCTATTGCATGAACCTATTTCAATTCATATATATACACACACATAATCTACCACACGAGTGTCACAATTAAGAGTGTGCTGCATGTTGTATTTACTCAGGGGTGTGTGTGGCTCTTAACACTTCCTTTCCATTAAGTATAAATTAGAACTGGAGACGCTAGAATGATGACAAGTGAATTGCTGAGGAGACAGAGATCCCTCACATAGGATTTACTGCACCAAGGAGGGGGAAGAAGGAGGAAGCAGCAGAGTAGCCACCTCTAGGCTAATGATGTCTTGCATATAGTGTGTACATAGAATTCTGCTGTGTGTGACCCTGCTGAATTCAATTCACTCATTGTAATAGTCAAATATTTATGTGGCTTTATATAAACGGATCTGAAGGACCCATTGAGTTGTGTTGCTGTCACATTTTCTCATTGTTAAGAATATCACTGATATTAGTGAAAGGTTTCTTATACATTTTTTGCAGTTTGTGAGGGGATTTTAGCTTAAATACTACCATGCTGGTTTTAGCAGTTTAATTCCCTGTGAAGGACCTGTGTCAGGAAACTCATGATGAACATGGCAATGTGCTCAATGCCTTTACAAATGCTTATGAAAGCTTGTGCACGGAAATATTGCAGTTTAAAAGAGCTAAGGCTACAGCATACAATTGACACAATTTTTCAATATTTTGTTACTATACAGCAAACAACTAAAATCTTAATGTGAACCAGGAAAGATAAATCCTACTTTCAAATATAAATGGATAAATAAAAACTTTCTAGTATTTTTTCCAGTAATTTCATCCTTTATAATCTCCTTTTCTGGTATCAGCTAACTGTTTTGAATGCTTTTGAGTAACTGTGTTAAGGATGGAATTATGTTCAGTATGGCAATATGGATATTATGTTGACAGCAAGCTCCTATTGGCTTCTTCGGAAATAAATCTATAATTCTGAAAGGCAGTACTGTACTGCTGTCTAGCTCTGATCAATTCAGTTGCTGATGGGAAATATTATATGCTGTAAGACAATATATTGAATAGAACAGAAAATACTATTCAGCATAGAAGAAAACCTACATAAAAAATGAAATGAAAATAATTAAATACACAGAAATAGAATAATTTGCTCTTTTTTAGCAATACTATTCGTTTAAGATATTATATTAAATGTAAAATTTAAATTAGTTTCTACAGAGTATATTATTAGAATTTGTGGATGGGGGAAGGCAGTCTGTAAAAATACTGGTATTGGTATTGATATTTCTGCTGGGGATAGTTTTAAAAATAGGATATAAAGCATTTTTCTCTCTCCTGAGAAACAGGATGGTGAAAAAAAAAAATCACACGGTGAAATAAAAATGAGAAAAGGGGAATACTAGGAATGGTATATGATTCAATAACACTCCTGAATTGCTTTGTTGGCGAGCTAATGAAGCATGGTGCCAAATTTCAATGCTGACATAAGTCAGCATATTGCCAGCCAGCATTTACAACAACAGGGTTACAAGTCCAGGAAAGGAGGGCAGTTAACTAGTAAATATGTTTCAAAAAAAGGGGAAGGATCAAGTACATCAGATTCTGTTCTTTGTAAATACCAGGTTTCACAATTGCTGCTGCATATGTTACATTGGTTGCGCTGTCTGTGGAGGGTCTGGTGAACATAGACTTCACTAAAATTAGATTTCAAAAGATAGCATTTCTGTTTATGTGACAATACTTTTCTTGATAAGCCTATGCTATTCCAAATTTACAAACCAGAATTATTCATTTTTTTTTTGTAATTATTTTAAATATTTCTGATTTAAATTCACAATGGTGTAGAGCAGTTTGTTCCATGTGCCATAATTACCTTGCTTTCCTCACAGATACTCAGATTTCTTTGTGAGGAAATTTACATATCCATTTAATACCATTATCCTAATGACCACAGATGGTCATTGTTTCAGTTGCTAATTATTTTAAACAGGTAATGTAAAAACATGGCATTAGATTATAAAATTATACCTATTTTGAAAATGGCCTATAGCCAAGTACTACGCTACTAATTTTGCTAGATTTCACCATGGGTTGTTCAAAATTACTTTTTGCTGTCATGATTTCAGTCTTAAATATTTTTTTTTTTTAATCTAAACTGGTGGGGAAGTGCATAATAAGGATTTGGTAGCTAAGAGTGATAGAAGATCAGAAAACAGACATCTGACTTAATCCAGTTTGAGAATAAATGGAATGTTTTGCTGCTTACCAGTCCAGGGAAAAATACATACATCCATATTCTCCTTTTATACCAATAATACCACAGAGACGTGTAATGAATTAGATGTTTCTGCTCTTGGTCTTCAGTAGTAAGTGCATCAGCTCTTTTAATTCCTCAGTTTACCCACTAAGGGTAAAAAGAGATGAAGAAAAGGCATAGACTTAACTAGGTTGTGTTTAACTCATCTGGCAACACCCATCCAGTCCAGTCTTGACTCATGAGGAGCTGGCAGCTCTCAGTTTCTTCATGGCTATAAAATTCTGCTGCCTGTCATTTCGAAGAGTTTTAACAGAATGAAAGTAAAGAAGAGTGGTGGCAAAGTCTTCCTGGCTGTAAAATAGCAATGATAACAATAAGGATTCACTGAAAGAAAAATCTGTTTTTGCAGTGATCACCAGGAGCTTTTTTACAGTACTTAGTTCTGATGGAGGAAAAGAATGTTAGCACCTCCTAAACCACATGACTCACTATAATTCTATTTTTGCCCTTTCCTGTTTCATATCCATAAGGAAGTGACCTTCAGTGAAATAGTAAGGGAGCAGGAATTTTCAAGAGCCCTCTCTCCTCTACTGAGCTCAGTGACTCCTTCCTTAGCATTCAGGTTACCAGGGCGTGTATTCCAGCACTTACTGCACTGGTGACATCACTTAATTACTTTGAAACCAAAGCAAAGTTCAGAATGCTTTCCTGTTATCCTACTATCCCCCTCAAAGGAGAAAAGAATAATCTTCCAAATACCTTTCACTCAGGTTACAAATTAACGGATCTGATTAATTTAGGTTGTTTTCTCATAACTGCTCTTCAGGTAATTGTAGGCTACAGTTACGTAGCCTTTTAGCCTCTGCTTTACCAGCCTGTGCAAGCCTGTTTCCTCTGCCTCTCCTCAGAGATTCTGGGCTTTAGCTCCCTTTATCACCATGGTAGCCATCTGCTGCACCTTCTGCAGTTTTACAACATCCATTTTAAACTAGAGGAGAACCTACGGTACGGTTATGATGTCACTTTCTGAGAGAAAATTAGCTAAATAGTTGATCTAAAAGACCCATTACTCATGAGAAAACCTACAAATACCCCAGTACATTACTTATTTATACTAGCTGCACTGCTTCTGACGTTCCAGTGTTAACACTAGATAAATGAAATGGATTTACAGCTATAGGCTTTTTGCATTGATCAGTAATATTATGTTAGTTGGCTAAATATTGCTGTGTGGGCAGAATTTCAAGACAGTCTGAAAAGTATGCAACAACTGATCTCAGTTTGAATAAAGATACTGGTCTGATTTCTCATGAGGGGATCTTTAATGAGGAGGCAGCTGTAAGGAAGTGAAGCACTTGTGAAGAATATTGGCAAATATACTGGGTCAGGCACATTTTCAGACTCCTTGTCAGAGCTGTGGTATCTGGGTTTGGGAATGGTCTTGAGAAAATATTTTCAGGTATCCTTGATTAAGAAATATTCTTTCTTATTTTGCTCTTTTTAGGACAGTTCTTCAGAAAAGGGCTGGGAAAAAAAACCTGTTTCTCATGCAAATACTCCAGGGCGATGTATTTTAAATCTTGGGGTTTAACTTGTTTGCCTGTTTTTGAAATAAAGCATTGATTGCCATTATAATCAATGAAAGATTTTATTGGTTCTCACAACTGCTTTTACTTTCCAAGTAAATAGGCAAGTATTAGTGAAATGACTTTCCATGCTATAATAGGAGTTGGCTTTATTGATGCTTCCCAGAGTCATCTGGAGTTTGTGTGGGCTCTTCTCAATCATATTTCATTATGCAGTGACTTTATGTGACTAATGATTATGAAATATATAGTTTGAAAACAATACATAACTGCATGTATATAAATATTTATTACATTTAAAGATTCAACAGTGAGTCAATATCCCAGAATTATTTGGCTTATTTTCAAGTGTTTATATCTTTCATTAAGTGCTTTCATGCAAGTTTATTCCCAATAAAATTCAGATACGTTTTCAGTCCTGTTTTTAGCTTCTACTTATATCTGAATCACAGAACTGTAATTATTTTGCATCTGTAAACTTGGTAATAAAACACTCTTAAGCTCTTTCTTTTTAGAGATACTTAATTCTTATACTTCACATAGTGATGTAGGTGGTCTTTCATCTGAAAAGTCTTTATTTTAGACTGTGACAGACTGACCCTGGTCAGCAAGGAAGCACCCACCAGCTGCTTGGTCACTCCACCCCAGTGGGATTGGAAGAGAATCGGAATAGCAAAAGAGAGAAAAGGTAACGGGTTGAGATAAAGACAGTAGACTAAGTGAAGGAAAGAGAAGAAAAAGAATGAGCAATGCAAAGGAATAATGGCTTCTTTGGAAAGACCAGCCGCCCACCTTCTGTTGCTGAGCGTGATGCTGCATGTCATGGAATATCCCTTGGGTCAGTTTGGATCAGCTGGCTGTATTCCCTCCCAGCCTCTTGTCCACACCTGAGTGAGAGGCAGAGAAAGCCTGGATGTGGTGCTAGCACTGTTCAGCAATAGCTAAAACACTTGTGTGTTATCAAGACTGTACTGGTCACCAGTCTACAACACAGAAGTGTAAGGGCTAATACAAGGAAAAACTCCATCCCAGCCAGATGCAGTACACGAACATATTTATTGAAGATGCAGGGCCTGATACAGTTCTGTACCTGAATGCTGCTGCTGCAGATGGGAATATAATTATTCACTCATACAGTAATGTTTCTTACAGGTTTTGCTCAGGTTGATAATAGTGGAACAGAATCACAAAAGCTGAATAAGTTGTTTTCCTTAATCAACAAATCCATCTCTGAATTTATTTTAGGGCAATATCATAGACTGAAAATCACGAGCAAAACTTGCTTGTAGTTTATTCAATAATTATTGAATTTATTGTGTTCAGCAGTGTTAATATTGAATTGTCACTTTTCGTTTCACCTACTGAAATCTATATTTGTGTGAAATATAACACAAATGGGGAAAAAGTGTAATTCAGCTCCATCTAATGCCAGACTTCTGTGTGTTATGGCAACATAATGGTCTGTGTAAGCTTAAGCTCTGACGCCAGTGTTTTGTGTCATTATCTGTATAACTTGGCTAATACGGTTGGTCCTTTTGACTCCTGCATTTTCAGATATTTTAGGAGGGAATTTATTTTCTGAGATGTCTTTCACTTTAAGGAAATTATATTTTAGGAGCAAATCATTTGCCTGAATTCACGGTATTGGTTATTGCCTCTTTTGTGACAATACAGAATTGCATTATGCTCTATGACTTTCCATCCTCTTAAATAATAACTTTTCTGTTTAAAACACAAACCATGATAGAATTTCAATCAAAAATGCTGACTACAATAGAGGGTTAAACAGAAATTTCTGAAAGAATACTAAAGCATACATATTTTTACAATTATGGACACCTGAACCAAATCCATTTTTTTTAATGGTATGGATTTTTTTTTCTTTATCAAACAATGGAACTGGCCATATATATTCTTGTCAGTAATCAATAATTTCTATTGTTTTAATTTTATATTATGAAAGTCTAGAATGCACAGCTGACAGGGAATACTAACTTGACTCAGGTAAGTGATTGCCAGGGGAAGGTGATTTATTATGAAATTTAGGAAAGTTCCAACCCTTCTTTTATCAAGCAGAATCGGATTTGCAAGTAATGAAAACAAAAAGCCTTCGCTTGAGTCAATTGTTTCAATCTCAATTAAAAATAATGTTCTTTTCAGAAAGTCTTTAAGTAGTTCTGCTGGTCTGAGTCTGGTGCTTTGTGGACTAAATACTTGTCTTAACTTTTAATGATATTAATGATATAAGACTGTAAATCTATGTAGGCAAGGAATAAATCTGTATAGGATCAGAGTCCCTTGTTGTACCTGATCATAAGTAGTAAAGCCATCTGCTGGTCTGGCTACGAGTTAAACTGTACTGACTATGATATGATAATAAATGCTAATTTATTTTTTACTTAGTACCAAAGACAACTATTATTGTGAAATTATCCTTTTTATTTATTAATATGTTTTTACTTTGGTATCAAAGGCATGCTATAGTGTAGAGGTGTCAAGTTATCTAAGTGGTAGCCTAGTTAGTAGTAATTATTCTTCGTAAAGTGTTCAAAACAGACCTGGGAATCAAAATAGCAGTGCTTGGCACGAGTGTTGAAAACTATTATCTATCCAAAAAGTTTGAAGATCAGTTAAATAAAAAGATTGAAGGTTCATTAACTGAGCTCTGTGGGGAGGAATCTGAAGAACAGTAAGAAGGGCTTCTGCATGTACTTTGGAACATCATGTTCAAGACCACCTGAGGAACCTGAACCCATACAAGTCCATGGGGCCTGAAGAAATGCGTTCCATGGTCATGAAGGAACTGGCAGATGTAGTTGCCAAGCCACTCTTCATAGTATTTGAAAAGTCGTGGCAATCAGATGAAGTCTCTGGTGACTGGAGAAAAAGGGAATATCATACCGTTTTTAAAAAGGGTAATAAAGAGTTTCTATGACTAAAGGAAAGTGTTGATTGATTTTTCCTTGTTTTTTTTTCAATTCAGAAAGTGGACTATAGGATGGTGTTTCTCAAGAACTTCAATTTACTTGCACAGGTGAATTGGTGTGCATTTCCCCCTTGTTGCCATTTCACATACAAATGCCTGAGTCCAGCTCTCAGTGACCATACCATACCATAAAACCATAACTGAAAAAATCCAGTGAATGTTTAAATGTGAATCTGTGCCTCAGCTGTCCACTTTTCACTGCTATGTCTCCTGCAAGTGACCAGAAGCAGGTGGTTTTTGTTTACAGGACAAGTTATTAATATATTCTTAGGCCTAAATTGTCTTGTGTTTGGCTCTTGATGTGGCTATATACTAAGATGGAAAAGAAGAGCAGGCTAGGGAGGATATGATCAGCCCACCAGGCAGTGTTGCAGAGCATATAGGTATGTTATAAACTTCAGAAGTCACAAATACTTTATTGGTGTTTCACTATTTGTGCTGTATCCATGCTAACAGCTTTTTAATACACATTGTAAATGCATGTGTATGTGCAGACTGCACTGTTATATTTGCTGATTTTAAAGTGTGTTTATATCAGGCTGAGTACAGAGCCCTTTCTGGCTGAACTCTTAACAATAGCTGAATGTGTGGTGTTTAAGGAATAACTCAAAGGATGACATTTTCTGTGTATTTTATTACTATAAAACATCAAAAGCTGCTTTGCTTTCTTCCCTTTAGCCAGTAGTTTGGATAGATATTTACACATAGATATATTAAAATACTTATATACTTATATATCATCATAAAAAGGTAGCAACTTTATGCAAGTAAAATCAATACAAATTGCATATAGCTCATGGGATAGATTTTGTAAACTGTTTCTTTGTTGTAATAACATAACCATCTATGAATAGTAAGCCAGTTCTTTTGCAATTGAATTGTAATCTTTCAAATATAAACAGTGACTATTTTCTCCTCACTATGTAATTCCGATTCCCTTTTTTGCAGGTGGTACTTGTGATTGTAAATAGAGATATTAAAAAAATCATAGAGACACAAAATTTGCTGAAGTGATTTGCTGAGGAGGCTGCATGTACATAACTAAAAGATGCTTACGTAAACATAGAACTTTGTAGAATATACTCCTTAATTGGTTCTTCTCACAATGAGAATTATGAAACTACTGGATTATAGAAAATATAAGTGAGATTGTGACCCTGGCACATCTTTAATTTGGTTATGTTATTTCTGTCATTTGGGGCTTCATGAGAGAATCAGTCCCTAAGTGGTATCACAGTATCACAGTATCACAAGGTTGGAAAGGACCTCTGAGATCATCAAGTCCAACCTATAACCTAACACTAACACCAACCATCATCTAGACCATGGCACTCAGTGCCTCGTCCAGTCTCCCCTTAAACACCTCAAGGGTCGGTGACTCCACCCCCTCCCTGGGCAGCCCATTCCAATGGCCAATCACCCTTTCAGTGAAGAATTTTTTCCTCACATCAAGTCTAAACTTTCCCTGACGAAGCTTAAGTCCATGCCCTCTGGTTCTGTCCCTGGTCACCTGAGAGAAGAGACCAACCCCTGCCCGACTACAACCTCCTTTTAGGGAGTTGTAGAGAGCAATGAGGTCTCCCCTGATCCTCCTCCAGGCTAAACAGCCCCAATTCTCTCAGTCGCTCCTCATAGGGCTTGTGCTCCAGCCCCCTCACCATCTTCGTTGCCCTCCTCTGAACACATTCCAGTATCCTGACATCTTTCCCAAACTGGGGGGCCCAGAACTGGACACAATATTCAAGGTGAGGCCTGACCAGTGCCGAGTACAGGGGGACAATAACTTCTCTGGTCCTGCTTACTACACTATTCCTGATGCAGGCCAGGATTCCATTGGCCTTCTTGGCCACCTGGGCACACTGCTGGCTCATGTTGAGCTTCCTCACATTGGCGTCACATTGGCCAACTTCCAGTCTTCCGGGACCTCTCCAGAGAGCCAGGACCACTGAAAGATGATGGAGAGCGGCTTAGCAAGCTCATCCGCCAGCTCTCTCAGCACCCTAGGATGGATCCCATCCGGCCCCATAGACTTATGAGGGTCCAAGTGGCTCAGCAGGTCTCTAACCTCCTCCTCATGGATTGCAGGAGGGCCATATTTCACTCTGCCCCCATCAACCACTTCAGAGGGCCAACTGTCAAGCGAGCTGACATCCTTGCTGTCAAAAACTGAGGCAAAGAAGGCATTAAGTACCTCAGCCTTCTCTGCATCTCTGGTTACTATATTTCCCTCCACATCCAACAAGGAGTGGAGGTCGCTGCCGCCCTTCTTTCTGCCATTGATGTATTTATAAAAACTCTTCTTATTGTCCTTAACAGAAATGGCCAATTTGAGCTCCAACTGGGCTTTTGCTTCCCTGATTTTTCTCCTACACGACTTAACAACATCCTTGAACATGACCTGACTTACATCCCCTTCCTTCCAACGATGATACATCCTCTTTTTCTTACTTAGTTCCTTCAGAAGTTCCCTACTCATCCAGGCCGGCCGTCTGCCCCTACGACTCTTCTTACAACACACAGGGACAGCCCGCTCCTGCGCCTGCAAAACCTCATTCTTGAAGTATATCCAAGCTTCCTGGACCCCCTTGCCACTAAGAGCTATTTCCCAGGGTGTAACAACAGAAATGATTTAGAAACTTTTACTGTAAAGTGATTAATTCTTGTAAGAATTTCTCAGGTGGAATTTCTTGGTTTTCTTTACTGATTTTACAGTTTGCTTGTTGTCTTCTCCTGTATTTATGCAAATCTACCTGTCCTATGGGAAGGGAGTATTTGAGGCATGTAGTTACAGTATTTGCTTGCAACCAGTATCTTAGGAAATGTTTGAAAAACAGTTATGGTGGAATAATAAGGAATTCAGTACTAGCAGAGAAAACAAGTTTCAGGTATTTGTCAGAAGACAAGTTTCAAGAGTGCAATCTGTAGAAAACGAATATTGCTGAAATATTTATGGATTAATTTTGTAGTACATACAGTGAATAAATTCGTTAAACTTGTTCTAACTTTAGAGCCATTTTGATATAACTTCATTCCTCCTAAATCTGTATTCATGCAATTAGGCTTAGATTTCTGAAGGCCATTAATTTGCTTGCAAAGTTTCTGCATTTTTAAATTATCCAATGAATGGAGCTGCCCGTTAATCATAAGATGAAGAGCCACCACTCAGAGTGACGATAAGGCTATGTGTCTTAGTCAAGAGTTTAACACCAGTCGAAGAGGCTAGAGAAAAATAATTTGAGAAGACAAAACACAGAAGGCTCTAACTGTATTAAAACATGGCAGTAAGTAATAGTTGTTTGTTACTGGTTTAATTTCCAGACTTTCTGAGGTATTTAGTTGAACACTTAGGAGGACTAATTGTAAATGATATATACCCATTGTTACTTTGGTTAATAAAAATGGTAATACCTGTGTAAAACAGAGCTCCTTTCAACGTCATAATGTAATTACATCATGAAGAGCAGAATAATAAAGCAAGACGAAAACCCCAGTTGTATGTAATTTCAGTTTAAACTTCCTTTGAAATGAAAAATACTGTCTGGGACCACTTTTAAACTGTTTTAAACTGTGCAGTCAAACTAATTGTACCTTACTGTACTATTCACTTGGATTAATTAAATCAGAATGTAGAATTGTACCAAGCTTTTCTGTGGGAATGAGTTGAAAGAAAATATTGCAGTTTTTCTCTGATAAGTGCTTTTCTTACCAGAAAAAAAGGCTTGGACTGAAGCTCAGTATAATACTTCCTAGTCAAGATCTTTAGTGTGGCTGTGGTTCTCCTGGTGTCTTAGACCAAAGATGTCTACCCAAGAAAGAAAACTTAAAGCTTCTTCATGAATGTTTTCCTGTGTTTTCGCAATAGCCTGTTTTTCCCAGACTAATGTGTCATCAGCAGTGAAGCTCAGCCTTTGGTTTTAGGGAAAAATGGGAGTGGATATCCCAAAAGAAAAAGTAATAGGCAATAGGAAAGCAAGGAAGCTTCCTAGTTTTCTTCAGAACTGTTCTTCCAGTTTTAGTGCAGGTCTGTCAATAAAGAGTGGCTTTGCTCTTTGGTCTTCTCTGAACTCTCTGCATGGTGAGGAGTTGAACAGATGAGATGAACTCAGGGATGAGTAGGTTGGTCATTATATTAAGCAATCAAACTGTGTTGCTGATCTTTTTCTTAAGGACGTAAGTTTGACTACATTAAGCTCGGTACTGCTGGCTTTATATTTCATTCTGAAGGTAGATAATTTATAATAAGATTAGGTATCTTTAATTTACCCTGCAGTCTACAGGCCATTTAGATGAGCAGAGAGATAGCTGACCTAATCTCTTTCATAAACCCACTCATTTTGCTCATTTCAACAGTTTGTTCTTTATAGCAAAAGGAATGATGATTAAATTAATCCCTTTAAATACATCCATTTGCAAATAAAAGTGCATTGCTTATTTCAAATTGTTAATTGTACATCCATTTTATTAGACTGTGCATTCAGGTGATAAATGCAAAATTTATAACAGCCTTGCATGTCACTACTCAGTATTTCCTGGATACCAGCCCTCACTTTGCCAAATATGAAACACTAGAAACAGTTCAGCCCTGTCAGTGCCTTAAGAATAGTAGGACAGAGTGTGGCTCTCTCCTTTTTCTATCATTTATCTGAAAATTTGGGGGTTGGGGAGGAAAAAAAACCCACAGCTCAAAAAATGCTGATAGAGACATATGAACCACTGAACCCAACTGGATTCTCTTAACTGCATTTCTCTTACTGCAGTTGAGCAATGCAGAATAGGACCTGAAGTTTCTGTAATGAGAATGATTAACCGTTGTACTACAGTGTTTATATCTTGTAGTTTCACTGTTGAAATGAATCCCAGTCTTTTAGCATAACAGGTGCCTGAAAATCTCTTTTGACATGCAGGGTGAAGTAGCTGCAGTGTTCATAGTTCCCTAAGCTTTTATTGTGAAATAAAGAAATGAAAATCATACTTCATCCTTAGTATTCCAAAGAGATGTTTAAAGGTAAATTTAATTGAAATGAAAATTCATTATAATCCAAATAATTTGATTTCCATACCCAATAATCTCCACAGTTCTATGGAAAAATTAGTCAACATAAACGGTTGCCTCTCTTTTGAGTAACCACTTTAATAATGGCTAAAGTATAATACTACAGTTGGATACTACTGTTTACCAATAAAGTTATCACAGCTTTAATTAAAAATTTGAAAGTTAATGCAAAAAAGCATACCGTGCAAATAATGAAATTGTGAATGAATATCTATTGCAAACATATTAATTGGATAGCAAATATAAGGAAACGATAATCATGCAGGCCCTTTTTTTTTTTACATCTTCTACAGTTTTAGAGGAAAAATCAGCTTTGAAGCAATGCATAGTAAAATGCCTATGAAATATACTCCACATATAAAATACCAAGTAGTTTCAAATGCAGGTATCTTCAAACTTAAAGTATGGGGTAGTAGTCAATTACTATTTCTTGGAAAAAAGAAATAATTCTTTTACAAAAAGTTTTAGAAATTAATGGTTGATTTTGAGTTTTCAGGAGAAGCAAAGGGACTTCTTTATAACGAGATAAACTAGACCAATATTCAGTTAAAATGTATAACAGAATGGCTTTTTCTAATAGAGAACTGCAACCCTCACCCAGACCTTCACAAACTAAAGTCAGATTTTTAAGCCGCTCCTGAAACTTTAGTTACTTCTGAGGTTTTTCCCCTTTACGTATCTATAGTGATTATTCATATCCTGGGTGAGTCAAGACAAAATTATGGCAGAGCTAGCTACAACTGTCTGCCGTGGAACAGCTTGTGTCATGCTTACCTATTTATATACTCACATTCAGGAATAGCAATAATTTTTGAAGTAACAATATGTTTTCTTCTTCTTTAAATTAATGTTTGAATTTAAAGAAGATGTGGAAGGGAGTCTTGGAAATCATCAGAACCCAATGGTCATCTTCATGACTACTTACATTTCTTTTTCCTGTTTTAGTCTGGTTTCATAAGCTCATATGATTGTAGTGTCTGACCCAGTGGTTGTCCAGTATGTTCACTACTGAAATTTTAATATGGAACGTGTGCCTGTGTGTAACCTTTTGTGTGTCATATATTTTCACTTTGTAGATGGAGTTTTGCTCTCTTAACATTGCTACTAAGTAGTTGTGGCCATGGCATTCATGTTTATTGATGTTACGTGCCTGTATTTGCAGGCCAGCACCTTTTTTTCTTTTTTTTTGTGGTAAATATAAATAATATGTCTCTTAATATCAGCAGAGCACATTTTGCTCATTTAGCCACTGCCTACATGATGTTTGGACATAACTTAGTGAAGAGTTTTATTCTCTGACTGTTGGGGACATAGGAGAAGAAAATAAAGCAAGGAGAAAGCATTTAGTTAAACATAGTTGCATTAAATTCTGTGCTTAAGACACTAGCTCAGATCTCTACAGAAGTGTTTTGTTTTCTTTTTCTCTGCAGGATGAAAATGTAGCACTCAGGAAACATGGATAATGCAACTATCAAGTAAGATAGAAAATAGTAGCAAATAAAACAAAATCCCACTTTAAATTGTCAAGATGAAGTCATAACACTTCTGTATAGTTCCTAATAGAGTCAATTCCTCTATAAAAGTCCATAAAAGGCAAAAGGGAATGATTTTATATCCTAACAGTTATCCAGAATAGGAGCTTTGGATGCTAACTTTGGATTAGCAAATATTTGTTTTCCAGAGTAGAAGTTATTTATCCTTCATTGTCTCAGGGCAGACTGTTCTGCTCCATTCTGTGGCTCTGGGACTAAGGAGGAAGGGATGGCAGGAGCTGATTCTGTTCATCCTTGAGCCTAGAAATTGCTGAACTTCCTGGTCTAAGTACATACTAAACCTTTCATTCTTTAAGATGACAGGACATGCCTCAGGTAACTCAGAGAGGTGAGAGAAAATTTTGGGGTGAAAGCTGATAGGAGTTCCTCCAGAATCTTAACCCCACTTGTTGCATAATGGAGATGGGCTGAGTGTGTTCAGACGACACACTCCTTAGAAACTTCTGCTGGTTCCCTTGCATCTGAGGCCCTAATTGTCCAGCTGCCCATGTGATAGCACAGCCACGTAGTCTGCAGTGTGGTGTGGGTGGTTTTATGTCCTGTCTGATAATTCTCATGAAATGCAAGCTACGTTTGTTCTGCCTGATAGCTCTCAAGCAGCTCAACAGTTTTATGTTGCCTCCCAAGATGAAAAAAAGGATTCTGAAGGTTCTGGGAAGTGTTCTGCTGGTATATAAACGCAGAGAAATTTGCCTTTGAAGCTGATTCTGCTTTGATTTAGGGGAGGGGGAGATTGTTGGACTGGATCTGCAGAGATCCTTCTAATCTAAACTGTGCTATGGTTCTACAGACAGCATTTTGAGCAGCAAGCATGTGCTAGGTTTCATGTGAATTTTAAAAGGTACCTTTAACATTGAACTCAATTTCTGTCTTAATACAAATTCCAATAGTTGAAAGCTATCATCCAATCCTAATTTCAAAAATAAATGCCTTAAACATGTTTGAGCCTATGGGCTTGTCTGCCTAATACAACAGAATAGGATGCAAGAGATCTCTGATCGGCAGGAACGAAACTATTTCTGGAGCACAGGGGTGTCACGGCAGCGCTGTGCCTGAGATCATAAACTTTATGGAGGGGTGGGGCTAATTATTCTTTCTAATCAGCATCACAATACCACAATGGTGAAAGTGCATCAGGCATTTAGAAAAATAGAAACATGCCTCATACCTTCTCAGTTTTAACAGTATATGAACCTACCCCATATTCAGCTTATGAAACTATCCCACAATTTCTGAGTGCAGTGTAACCATGCCTTAAGGGAATGGTCAGTATATTTCCAGTAAAATATATATGGAATTTAGATGATTAAGTTTTACACAAGTTGGCATGGCTACTCAGCATCTTCGGTGTTACTTAATTTCTCCTAGGTAGATATGTGACAATAGGAATGAAACAAGTATATAGCTTTATCTCTTTTAAAATTAGAGGTAACCTATTTGCATGAAATTATATTTTTCATGGGCATGTTCTACTAAAGTCACCACTGCATGTCTGATGAGTACAGTGGAGTCACTACTGGTATAAATTTAGGCAGCAGAAACAAAAAAAAAAGATGGCAGAGATATAATTGAGAAAGCCCTGGGTTTGGACTGATATAATAGAAGCTGATTTTGGACTTAAAGAAGTTGTATTGGTTTTGCATGAGCTGGAAAACATGCTGCAGCTCAGGGAATTGATGTTTTAAACTCTATTTTCAACCTGAGAGATGAGAAATATAGAATGCTATGGTCATATAGAAGCACTTAAATTGAATGTTGTGGGTTTTATATGTGCTGTATGTGCTATGTTTATCATTACTGTTATCTGCTTTTTGTGGTTCTGAGGTTTTCTTTCTGATGCTGTTTTCCTCATGTAGCTTTAATGGATAACAGCAAACTGTAACACCATTTTATGAACGTTTTTGCCATCAATGCACTTCTCTGAAAATATGACAGAATATTAGAATGTGGGATTTTGTATTGTAAAACTGTGGTTTCTAACAGCTGGTATTCAGTCCTCTCTGATGAATTCGTGCCTCTATTTAGAGTAGGCCTTGGAACTTTTGCTCCTACGTGGGTGTTTCAATTTAAATCTTGCATTCTATTGAAATAGCTCTGCACACGGATCTGAGTTTCCATTGTTCTTGGTCTCCCATGAGTTTGTGTGTATCTCCTAATCCATAGTCTGCAGTCTCCTGAAGGGAAAAGGCCACCCTTTTTTTATACATCAGGAGTAATTTGCACTACAAGTTGTGTGTGCTGTCACATGCAGAAAAGCTTGCCTAAACTGTTGATATTGTGAACTGTCGTGACAATACATTCTGGGCTGCATCAGGAATAGTGTGGCCAGCAGGACCAGAGAAGTTATCGTCCCCCTGTACTCGGCACTGGTCAGGCCTCACCTTGAATACTGTGTCCAGTTCTGGGCCCCCCAGTTTGGGAAAGATGTCAGGATGCTGGAGAGTGTCCAGAGGAGGGCAACGAAGATGGTGAAGGGGCTGGAGCACAAGCCCTACGAGGAGAGACTGAGGGAATTGGGGCTGTTTAGTCTGAAGAAGGGGAGGCTCAGGGGAGACCTCATTGCTCTCTACAACTCCCTAAAAGGAGGTTGTAGTCGGGCAGGGGTTGGTCTCTTCTCTCAGGTGACCAGGGACAGAACCAGAGGGCATGGACTCCAGCTTTGTCAGGGAAAGTTTAGACTTGATGTTAGGAAAAAGTTCTTCACTGAAAGGGTGATTGGCCATTGGAATGGGCTGCCCAGGGAGGGGGTGGAGTCACCGACCCTGAAGGTGTTTAAAGGGAGACTGGATGAGGCACTGAGTGCCATGGTTTAGATGATGGTTGGTGTTAGTGTTGGTGTTAGTGTTGGGTTATAGGTTGGACTTGATGATCTCGGAGGTCCTTTCCAATCTTATGATACTGTGATACTGTAATACTGTGATACTGTAAATACAAGTTATGAATTGACTTCTGGTATGATTCTTTGGGGTCTGTCACAAAAAGCAACAGTCGAAGCCTAAGGTGGTAATCAAGGGAAAACAAATGTAGTGGGCATTCTGTTTTCAAAAACTCAAAATATTCAGCTTTTATTTTTTAAAGAGAAAAGATGACCCAAGTATATGCAAAACTTTGTCACATGTGGTAACTTCATGTTTTCATCAACAAATATTAATACAGGCATATTTCAGCCTGGTGTTACAGTTGTTGCTTAGGTATGATTGTTTCCCCCTTTTTTTTTATTTTATGCATATATCAATGAATGTTCGTTTATTTTATCTACCATTATAGAGAACCATTTTTTGTACTTACTAAATCACTCATTATACCAGGTATGTTAACAATTCTATTCCAGAGTGGGCGTTTTTATTTGTTTGTTTGTTTGGGGTTTTTTTAATGTGATAAAGTTTAACTGTAGAAATGAGACTAAGATCTCTAATTCCATTGCTTCCGCTTGGAAAAATATAACCGCCCCATTAAAGTGACAGGAAATGTGAGATCATTAATGAATGAACCTTCTATTTTATCTCATTATTTTTTGTTCCAAGTATCTCTGTATTTTTCTTAATCTTGGTAAATAAACCTATCTCTTGAATGCTCATAAAGAAAGAAAAAATAAATAAGCAGCTCAATATATGAGTACCTTGTGATCACTCTTGCAAAATATCATCCAGCTACCACAGGGAAATCACCACTTACTGCTGTGAGGAACTATGAGTTGACTAATAAATCAGCTTGTCTGTAAGACAGTGAAAGCTTCTTGAAAAAGTCACCTCCAAAGTTGTCTTTTTATGTAGATTTTGTATAGCAGATTTAGAATTCACTTGTAAATTATACTACCACCCGATTATAGATAGATTTACACAGAGTAAATACTGCCAAGGCAGAAACTATACTATACACATTGCAAGTTATTTTGCTCAGGATCATTTTTATTTTAATAACAATGTCTCTTGGAAATTTACTGTGCTACAAGAATGTCTAATGTGAAGTCTTGTGAATTTGGAATTTTAATGTAAGATAAATTACTTTTAAATTGAATTTCTAGAATGCAATTGATTGTGTTTGCCTGGGATGAATAAGGAATTATCCACACTGTTATCTAAAACTTAGATATGCTGCTTCTGAGCAAGTCAGAGAATAATTTAGAAATGTTTCTGATAAAGTGCAGTGTATTTCGTGTTGCCCCCCTTGAGAAACAGAAAAGCAATGTTTTGGTAACATATATCATTAAACCATCTCTTATAGGTAAGGTAAAGGTTGAATTTCCAATTTATTAAAAGCAGAAGTATCAAAAAGTTTCTGCCTTCATCTCTGAGACTATTTTCTTCTTGAAATCTTCGCATGTCTTTAAAGAATGTTTTATTTGATGCAGGTTATTGGGGTTTTTTTTCTATAGATAGCGTAGATATGTTTGGTATGTTCCTTAGAAGGTTGGTCCTGTCTATGTTATTGACCAGCGTTTTCTTATGGTTATAAAAAACAAAAGGGCCGTAAGACACAGAAATAGATAGATGGCTTCATTTTGTTCTGGCATTTAATTTGCTTATCTGTAAAAGCTTTTCTCCGTTTGTCAAATCATGCTTGCAAATTCTGCAGTGGACAGGTAAAGTCCATCCAGAACAGTGGAAGCTCTCTTAATCAGCTTTCTAATTCACAGTGAAAATACATTGTTGATTAGTCATGAGTAACTTGTAACCTGGCATGGTGTTACTCACCTGAAAAACGTAATTTTGTTTTGATTGCAAAGGAATCCATTGCTTTCTGAATGCCAAGTTAACAATGAATATCTTGCTTATGAAGCAGAAATTTACTTCATCTAATGAGCGTAGAAGGAAACTCAAATGAATACAATAAACAGTTTTCTACTGAAAAAAAAGCAACACAGTTGGATTTGATTTGAAAAGAGCAGTAGCAGGCATATGTCATGTGCCATTATGGGAGAGAACTGGCGACAATATTATTCATTATGTGGTTTCTGAGTGCCCTAAATTGGAGTATGAGATTATTGGAAGTGGATGATTTCCCCAGATTACTGCTTAATAGTGACTAAAGGGCCCACATTACTCATATTTGCAATGAAAATAGTGCCAAAACCCAGCAGTAGTTGACTGGAATGAAGTGTGCAGCCCTCAGGGTTTTAGCTTAAGATTCAGCTTAATTGTGTGTCTCTTGCTTAATACAAATGTCCCTGAGTCTCTGAGGCTGATGTGCTTTCTGCACGTGCAAATTGATCCAGCAGTTTCCAAAGATATTTACTAATTTTTTTTCGCTGTTTTCTAAACAAATTATTATAATGACTTTGTAGACTCAAGTAAATTTCCCTCTTTCTGACTGATTGTCATTACCAAACACTACATTATTTGTTTGTTTCCTTTATCTGCTTCATCTTCTATAGTGACACAGTTGGAAGAGGTTTAGGGTCTCCATTGTAATGAATGGAACCTTCTTTCCAGAAGTTCCAGGAACTTTTTTCCAGAACTTCTAGAAATATGGACATGTAAGAATGACCCAACTGGGAGTGGTGTACTTTTGCTGCTGTGTTTGTTGCTCTTGTAAATGTGATAGAAGTTTTGGGAATTACTTTTATATAAACCAAAGCAATTACTATTTTCAAGCAGATTTACTAAAGTACTTTTAGTAAGAATATAAACTGTGAATTTTCTTATACTTTTAGGGGCCCTACATTGGATAATCATTTGCTAGATTGGTTGTAGGACATGCATAGAGTATTCTTGTAAAACTAAGTTAGAAATGACCTGAAATTTACACAAATTTGACAAAAACCCATCATGTTATATTTATTTCATGGTATTTAGAATTTGTCTCTGCCACATAAGATGAAGCAAAAATACTGCATTACTATGAAAGAAAATTGGTTTTTTTTGTGTGAAGGTACTGGAGTGAAGTGCAGAAGTATGAGTATTAATTCAGTGCTGTGTTGAATTCCTGGTATGCTGAGCTCAGACAAGACTTTTAACTGCGGTGCATTTATTCCCTGCTCATTAAATGGAAACAATAGTACCTTATTTTTGCGTATTGAAACTGTGAGGTGTAAGTAGCAAAGACTAACTTTCACATAGAAATGCCTTTGGAAGGGACTTCAAGAAGTCATTCTGTTCCCCTACTTTAAAAGTCAAGGTATGGAACTAAAGTATTTAAAAGTTCTGTTACAAATGGGGAGATGAGCAACGGAAGAAATCATTTCTATGTTGTATCCTGTCTTGCAAAGATCATCATTCCTACCTTACCTGCAATACCTCATTGATTTGAATGAGATGTAAAAGAAACACCAGATTCTGAAAATGATGCTTACAGTCTTTGAATTCAGAGGCATCACTGATGACTTTTTGGGTCAATGTGGTTGACTCAGAAAGTAGCTAGGATTAATTGGTAGAATCCATAAATAGTAGTCTTAAAAATGTATTCAAAATAAACTGAACTGTCACATCTTCTGAGCTTCACTGATCCCTGAGTAGTTGATCTCTTAATGTGGCTGTGTTCCTCAAACAGAAAATTATTGATAGTAATTGTAATTTGTTATTTGTTGCCTTTAGTTTAGAAGATTAAATAGCTGTCTTATAGTGCACGGCAAAATTTCCAAAGAAACTTTTGTAGGTCCGTGGTTTTTTAATATTTGTTAAACATTGGTCCCTGAATTCAACCACGTATACGAATGAATTTATTTATTACATTGTATTAATTGCAAATTTCTACCATTGAGAAATTACTTCTACAGTTCATAATTCTGCTATTCAATAAAATATTAACTGTGTGAGAAGCATGGTACTGGGCAGTCCCTGAGGTATTATGCAGTTAATGCAAAGAATAAGTATCAGTAAAGGTATCTGGTTTTTCAGAGGTGATTTGATATGATTTTTTATAATACGTAGGAGGAATTCAAGATGAAGAATAAAATTTTCTGTTTTGTGCTAAGGTGAAAACTCCAAGTTGGAAACAAATTTTTTCTAGAAGGCGAAGGCCTGTATGAAAAGTACAAATAACATTCTGAAAAACAGAAAGGAATTATTTTTGTAATAGTTGGGGCAAACATACATGACTGATCACATAAGATTTTTTTATGATCTTAATTTATATCTCATGAGCCAATTATTACAGGATGAAAGCCACATTCCACTGTTCTGTGTAAACCCCAACTGAAATAATTATATTCCTTCCGTTTCCATGTAGCAGAAGTTCTTTCTTTTTTCAGGGTGGTGTTTTTTCCCCCTTTACTGACTAATACTCCTATTCCAGCTCTCAGGGATAGAAAAGACGTCTTTGGTTATATTATGTTTTCCCAAAATCAAAAAGATATTTTCACTGTGTGAGATTACAGGTAAACAAGTGGGAAAGCCTTGTTTTTCAGTTGGGGTTTCTGACAGAGCTTGCATAAAGTCATTACCTGCCATACAGGAGTGTTCAGGAGATTACAACTGCTGCTGTGTTCTGACCTTACAGGTTAGTGTAGCTGGTTGTGAAAGTCACGGGTCTCAAACTGCCCACATCTGACTCCCTTCGTTCAGTCCTTGCTTTCAGTGGCTCTGGGGAATGTTGCATTGCTCTCAGCATCTCAAGAATACTTGCAGCTCTGCATTGAGACAACATTTTTCAAAGTATACATGAAGAATATATGTCTTCAGCTCTCTTAAGATGGAATGTATTTCTCCATTGCATTTGCTTCAGTAAGGACAAGGGGTTCTTGTTGTTTTTATTCTCTCTGAAGCATCAAAGAATAGACACAGCTAGAAATAAACAAGCATGAAAATAGCTCAGGTGTCTGGCTGCTATGTCTTGTTCATATGCCAGTGTTAATAACAGTTGACCAAATACAGGACAGCAATGTATTTTTTTCTTAGATCTTCTGGGAGCTTTATATTTCCTTTGGACCTTGTCTGCAGCAAAGAAAATACTTTGTCTTCTGGTATCAGCTGGATTTGTATCATATAATGAACTCCCTGCCATTTTGGGAATGATGTTTATTATTCACTCTGCTCTGGTCTCTGCTTTCTTTCTTTCTTGCATCTCCTCTCCTGCCCTCTGTAAGATATGTTGGGGCTGATTTAATGGCCTCTGGACTGAATGTGAGACCAGGGGATTTGCTCCCTTCTGTCTTTGATTTCTGGGAAAGTTCTGAAATACAGGTATTCTAAATCTGTCTGCTAGTTGCTTAATGTCACGAAAGTCACTTATGTGTCTTGTGCCTCAGTGTTCCCATCTAGCAATCTTGAATATCATTTAGCAGCTTCAGACATCATACATATTAAATATTTTTTTGGGGAAAAAGGAAGTTTAATCTAATTAAAGTAATCATCTCAAGAAAACAAACAATTTGAACCTGATCTTCCACATATTAGAGCAAAACTGGAACTCAGATGAGGTATTAATTGCTATTCAATTGTTCCACATCTTTTATTGAGTATTAATCAGTACAGTTGTGCAGTTGGCTGTCTCATCCTTTTAATATTCTTTTCATGGCCAAAGGATGTGGTGCTTTAGCCATTACAGTTTTTGTCAGCTCCATGCTGTTAACCTTCATATCTATTAAATACTGAGTCCCAAACTACAAAGTATGCGGGGGAATACTAATTGAAATTACTGTATTTATTTAACTCTGAGGAAGAGTATTGGTGTAGTATAATATTATGTCTCAGGGCTAGAGATCTTGGAATTTGCATTCACAGTAACAGCAATCTACTTTGTGCTGAAAATAAAAGGAGACAGTACTTTGCTAGGAGCAATAACTTTCATGTCTGTTCTGTTGTATGAAACCGATGCCTGAGGCAGTTAAGATAACACATATTAATAGGGACAAAACTTATATAATATTTAGGGACTAAATATTCAGCACTTCTGTGTTAATCTAGAGACAGAGCACTGTGATTGTTGGATATGAAACCAAATGGAGAAGTATCTGCTTGTCTGTTGAGGGAATCTTGGAAATAGAAATTACTGGTCAGCATCAAATGGACAAGCCAGCAGTGCAGTGTGTGCATGGAGCAGTGCAGAATGAAGTTCTTGTTCTCTTTTTACTTCTTCACACATGACCTGCACCTCTGAGAATAGCTGTAAAACCTCAATTGCATATGTCTGTGGAAAGAATCCCTACTTTCCCTCTATTTTCCATAAAAATATAGCTAATACGTATTTCAGGTTCACAGTAGGAGGTTTCTGCTTAGTGCATGCACAATATTCTCAATGCTTATTGTTGCTGAAAAATAAACATTTTTAAAGAACCAGAAACTTGAATTCTTGGGAGTTTCCTTTACTTTTCATTAAGGGGATTTTAATCTAAATTGACTTTGAACTCATTTGACATTCTGAACTTCCAGCTTTTGCTATTGGATATCGATGTGACTTTCATACTTTCCTCTTTTGTGGTATCAAGTGCTGGTGTCAATAAGGCATCCTATGTATGAGATGTAGTGAGAAATTGTGATGGAAAAAACCATGGAGAATTTAAAAGCCAGATATTGTTTTATTGCCTACTATTTAACATGAAAAGGAAAAGCCTATAATGTGTATGTTCCTAGCTCTGTTTTTGCGTGACTGCTCCTCCATCAAAACCTTAAAATTTTGCAGTAATTTTATTCCATTTTCTACTCAGTTCACTTTAAGACTAAAAGGATTTTAATTAGACCTACTTCACAAGCTGTACTGAGCCCATCAGCGATGCCTGTACGTTAAATGAAAAAGTAAATGAAGCAAAAAGATGCTCTAGTTTCAGACAGTTTTATTGGGATTGACAATGTTAACTTATTTAGTAGGGAAGAAGTCCTCTTTTCAGTGCTTGAATTACTAGAGGAATTCTGTGGTCTGTGGTGTACAGAAGGTTGCATTAGAATATCACAAATTGTCTTACCCTTCAAGGTTTTTATTAAGAGCAGTTTTGGCTAGCACTTAGGTTGCGTATCAAATATATTGTTTTCCTTCCTCTTCCTTTTCTCATTCAGACTGGAATAATAGATGCCATTTAGAGCAAGGTTATCAATTTGGCGTTCACAAACCTGTACACCATTGTGTATTATTAATTTGTTCAACTTATTTTAAGGCATTTCAGAGGAATAATAGAGTTCTTTTAAAAATAATCCAAATTTTTCAGCTCTGAATAAATCTGGTTAAAAGATATTTAAATATCCACATCTAGTGTGAAGTGGGCACGTGGCTATACTGTAACAAATAGAACAAGAACTGCAATCAATACAGCTCTGCAATATTTTGTACAAATCTGTTGAGCCTCACTTTGTAATTCACTAATTTGATTTTCAGATTCTATTTGATCTTGTTCATTCAGCGTTCTCTAGTGAAATGAACAGCACTGAAATTGTGACCTTATAGACCTGTCTTTCACCCACACTTTGAGTTCTCAGAAACTATTAGAAATAAAACATTTATTATTTATCAAAACATTATTGTGTATTTTCTTTCATCAGTAAGCAAAATTGCATGGCAGTAATAGGATTTAGAAAATAACAACTGAGGTTTTCATTGAGTCATCATTTCCTAACACTTAATATTTGCATAAATCTTTGTTGAAAGCCAAGCAAACTTTTAAAATTTATTTTTAACTTTGTTCTTGTCCTCGATGTAAATATTAGATGGCCTGGTTTACCTGCCAAGCAGTTTAGGAAAGGCTGCTGTACATAGCCCATAGACTGAGGCACACAGTGGCCTAAAAATAGAGAATAACATGGGAATAAATTTGAATTTGCTGATTCCTGTTTGCAGTATCTTAACTGACAAACTGTTTTCTATTCATTTTAATGGGACTAGTAATGGATCATGTTATACCATAAGGAGACATCCTGAATAGGTCCTTAGGTCTAAGAGGGCTGGCATGTTTGTCACAGATCATATGGTGAGTTATAAATTATACCTGCTGGCTTTTGTGCTCAGTAATCCTGTTATAGTCAAGGCGTATGCAATGTGAGAGAGAACAGATGGTTCTGGCTCTGCTGCCTTCCTTCTGACTTTCTGTCCTGGCTGCACTGCCAAAGACACACTGAATAGGTGCATTTCTCTACTGTTCTTCATTTCCACGTGGCTCTCATTTGTTGGTCATCTGAGAGCAAAATCTTGTGAAGCAGAACTTTACAGGGTCTGGTTCTTTAATCCAGTTTTTTATCAGTTGTTTTTTGTAGTTCTGGTAGAGTCTAATCTACTGCAGATTCACTGGTCAAAACGTAGCAAATGCATTTATTTACTGAAGCTTTCTCAGAATAGGCACAGTTTCCTCGTAATAAATGGCCTAGCTAGGAAAAGGTGGAGTGCAACTGGTAGCAAAAGCAGAGCTTGTTTTTCACACACTAATTTTTTTGCATCTCTCTTGAGACTGTCACAGGTATCTTTTTTAAAAAAGAGAAAGGAACACAGATGGAATAGCAACTCAAGTGTTTTAAACACATCCTTTGCTGCCACTAAGTGATTATATTCATCGCCACCATTAACCCCATTCACTCAGTCACTGCACAGTGGCTGAAACTGCACTTCTGAAACAGTCCAGCATGGAAGCATTGACAGGCTCGATAAACAGGCTGACGTGTAACATGCTGCTGCTGCCTATTGAACAACTCTGGGCACAAATAGCTTCCTTTTAATATGGACAGAAAGACTAAGGGAAATTTTAATCACCCAAAAAAAAGGCTGAAATGCCAGACCTTACAGTATTTGTCTTCTCTGCACCCCTGTATCTATTTCAGTTATCTTTTGTCTGTGTTTTACTGAAGTTTTCTTCTTGTTAAAATTCAGCTTAGTTTGCTGGTATAGTGCTCACTTATTTATCTTTAAAATTCACATGAAGAATTTCTCCAGCTATCAAAGACATAAACTATGCTTTGCACAACATGAATTTATTGCACCGTATTAATATTATGTTTTATTCCCTTTGTTTTGTTATTGTGGTTGTTATTTTCTCTTTAAATATGGTATTTAGATAAAATACTGGATACTCTTCTTGTTTAGAAGCCATTATAAGAGAAAGAGTCTTTCATATGTCTTGCTTTTAAGGTTTGAAGAGCTCAGCTTTACTGTTGTACTAATATATGCCTATGAGCAGAAATAAGATGCAACTAAAGCCTTGAAAAAAACTATAGGCCCTACCAATAAACTTTACAGCTTCTTTTTGTGAGTAGAGGAAGAAGGGATGTTTGAACTGAAAAGTGTAGAAGATTCCAGACTGAAGAGTATATGAACTAATACTTTGCGGTAAATGTTGGAGGAACTTTTCACTTGTGAAGAACTGAAAATAGAGCAAAGATCTATGCAATGTCCTCATACTTATGCACAAAAAGTCGTACAATTTGAGAAGCATCTGATCTATTAAGCAAATCTTACAGGACGGGAGCGCTCATATTTCTTTTGAGAAATCTTAGAGAGAAATAAAGCAGACCTCCTGTGGGTATTACATGATGTTTTAAACTTCTCTGTACCTGAATTGCTTGAGACATAAATAATATTTGCTTAGTCCTTAGAGGAGTCCTGCCTCATTAAATAACAGCATTATAATTATTATGACCAGTTGTTTGAAGAAGTGATCAAAGAACTACCCGCAATCAGGAAATTCTTGACTGGAAACTAAGACAGACTTGCACAGTGACGCTGGGAAATTACTGACAGGTTTAAGAAAGAAGAGCACAGCACTTGGTTCAACAACACAAAATGTGTAGGCCTGGCAGCTGAGCATCTGATATCACTCTTCTAAAAGAAGATTGTAATAAGAAGTGATTTGGGGCTGGCAGAGTTCTCATATTTTTCAGCTGTGGATTTATTTCCTTAGAATCAACAGAAGCTTTATACCTCTCAAAATTCCTGTCTCCCTTCAAACAGTAATTGTGTAATAATTATTGTTTGTCCTGAGTGCATCTGTGGGTTGAAATGTATAACCCATGGTCCCTTTGACAGCCATAATTATTACAATTCCTGTTTTACAACATATTCTAAAATAAGCCTGTATCAGTTTAGGTAGGGGCTGAAAAGGTTAATTTGTAGTTTATATGTACACTTCTAATTAACTACTCCTTAAAACAAGGTTATTTCTGAAACTGATGTGTCGTTGCATCTGTTGCATCATTTACTAATTGTTACCACAAATTCATGACATTCCTCTCTTGCCTCCACATCAGACTACCATTTTCCCCCTTCCTTCGAATTAACTGTTTTTGACATAAGCTCTTGTAGACAAGAAGATTTATTTCTCTTGCCCAAGGAGGAGTCTTACATTCATTGCCTAAGGACTTGAAATTAAGGCTCACACTACAATACACTGAAGAAAATAACATCCCTTGGGTGTTCAGGAGCGAAGCACTCACTGGCTGGTCTTCTACCTCTACTGCTATAAACTGTCCTTTTCTAATTGATAACTCTATACAATATACAATTAAGTTTTAATTTAGATTGAAAAGGCTAGATTCTACTAACTAGCTAGCAGAATTTACAGTGATATGTCAGTAAGAATTGTCCTTTGGTCAAAAAGTGAGTTAAGCCACACTAAAGTCGTAGCCACACCAGAAAGTTTTGTGTTGTTGACATAACTTTAGGAAACTCGTTCAACCAACAAAATGCAGGTTACTCTCTTTGATGATCTTCAAGCAAGAATGTCTGAATTAACCTGCTGTATAGCTTTGTGGGTTTGTCCCCTTTAAGCCTTAGCTCCCATATGTGGTTGCCATTGCACAAGCGGAGCTGAATTGAAGCTAACACTGAGAGTAGGGATACGGAGAAGTGTGAAAGGGAATGCTTTAAGTAAAATTAATATTTAGAATGCTGGATAAAAATAAAGCTTTACTAAGGTTAGCCAGTTGACTTTATTTGTTTGCTTTGCTTTCTGTTTCCCCAGAATCTATCTCTGAGATTTAATGAGGGGCCTCTGAAATGATGGGGAAAATGCTTTGTCAAAACAGTGATAAAACATTTGATGTAAGTGTGCTCTAGAAGCAGCCAACAAAAATGAAAAAATTTGTAAGCATCTCTTCCAAACCCAAACAAGCTAATGCTGTTAGCAAAGTACAGAGTGAGCTCAGCCTTACTATCCTTGGTCTCTGAAAACATTACCATCTATGAAATTGTATTTGCTACTTGTCAGGCCATGGAGTCTCAACTGGTTCTTCCATACATGATTCATAAGGGCAAAGGTCTTCAAAAATTTCCACATCATCCTGCAGGATTTTCTGTCTCTTATAATCTGCTACTTCTTTCTCTAGTATTACATCATGGTTCTTTCCTTTGCACGGCACAGTTCTCCCATATTACTGTTCATTTCCTTTACATATCACCCTTTTTTTTTTTTTTTCCTGTATTTTATCTGCATTTCTTGGTACACAGACTGAAACTTGAAATATTTCTTTTTTATGTATGTCTTTGAATCAGGGACTGGCTGAATATGACAAGAATTGATACGAGGGACAGATTTTGTTCATTTCAAGTAGGAGTGACCTGTGGGAAAAAGAGTTTATTGAAAGGTAATGACATTTTCTGCTAGTTCAAATCTGAAGGGAGCTAGAGGGTCAGGCAGTTCAGTGAAAGGGACAAAAAATTTAAAATGGATGGAGTAGATTAAGACTATCTCGTTCGGATGCCTATTTTCCATCTGAAGCAAGGAAAATTTCTAGTAACAGGACTGGAGGAAAAAAAAAAGAAACCACAACCAAAAGGGTAGAATGTGTAATAGTGCCTTCAAAACCACTAAATGAAGAGAAAACAAAATGAGGATGGCAAATCTTACAAAAATTATTATGCAATGTTTTCTAGCATTGAAGGAAATAAATAATTCCTTTGGGTTTTTTTTAAGTGCAACAGAATAATGCTGAAGGTAATCAACTAGAGAGAAATGACTACTATTTTATAAGGAACTTTCTTGGTTTCTTGAAATGTGTACACCATTTTGTAAATGTAGTGTCGTGAATGGACATTCAAAAATAAATGTATTTCTTAGATTCGAGCACCAGAGATGTCGAAGTCCCATGGAGGGCACTTTCTTCAAATTGACAAAGTCCTATGCTAAACAGGACAAAACATTGACTTTTGTATGGACAAGACATACTTAGAATGGATAAATCTTACCCTTCAATATCTGTAGGCTGAGAGCAATGACAATGACAGAATTATTTTTCTATTATTGTTGTTGGAATTAATTTCTTTTATGAAGGTTTGAGGATACACCTCCTGGGAATTGCTGGGACTTATTTATCCTGAAGTCTTATCTGTTTACTTCCAAAACAGAACTTCTAAAATGCTCAATGTAAACAACTGTGTTTACTTGCTTGAATAAATATATCATATAAGATGATTAGAAATAGGATTCTAAATAGTTAATATTCCTATATTCTGAATGAGCAGTCAGAGCCATCTGCAGTTGGTGATGTTTCTTAACAGCAATACACATTATTTTTGGCTTAGAGACTTTCATCCCAAGTATCGATTAATTTTTTAGTTATAACTGCGTCGACTTTTTTGCTCTTTTTATCCCACTGTGAAAACTTGTAGCTTCTGTTTTCTGGAGGTTAAAGTAATTAGTTAATATAATATTTAGGGACCTATCAATCTTCAATGCAATTACCTTAAGGAACAAATAATTAGGGCTTTTAAAAACGTCTTTCAAAAAGTATACTCTATCTTGAGACTGATCATAAGCTCACTAATAAAAAAAAATCTTTATATTAATATATTATTTTAAATGATGCTTCAGAATAATTTTTTTTCCAAAAGAACCTAATTTCAAAATAATGAAAGCTTATGGGCCCACCTTCTAGTGGTTGAAGAAGTGTTGGTTTCAGGAGGAACAAAGATTAAATTAAGTGCTGCAGTTCCAAAATAAACATCTGATGCTATATAGGTATCACCTCAGACAGCTGAGCAACTCCGTGTGTTTACTTCCAAAGCCTCACTAGGAATTTCAAGTCTGCCTCCAGGGTCTGGTGGATGGATGGTCAGTGATCCTATCTACTGGCTGCAGTCCACATGCAGAACAGTGCTTGCATGAGCTTTGCTTTAAGAAGACAACCACTGGAGGTGTGATGGGGCTTCTCTTGTGGGTAATAACACAATAATCGGAGTAATCACACAGCATTAATTTATTTTTCAACATGTGCAAATTCAAACATGTTTTCTCTTTTGTAAGACACAACCCTACTTTCCTGGTTCTGTTATTCTGCTGCTGCCGCAGACTCTGGGGCCAGAGGAAAAGAAGCAGTTCTTGTCTGTTTGCATAGTTTTGTATGTTATAGGAAAAATCTCACTCTTTAAAATAGTTCAGATAGGATTGTTCAGATTTAGTTGATCTCATGTTCCCTCTAAAGCCAATAATTACAATTTAAAAAAAAACCCAGAAAACTGCTGATTTTGTAGAATTTCACCAGTTAACAGTGTGAGATTACTTGAAATTTTATGCACTTTTTAATTATCTTTTATTAACAGATTTCATTCTCTTATGAAATAGATTTTAGTTATTTTTTTCCTAAAATCAAACTACAAAACTGCCAAAAATCTGGAGTGTGAACAAAAAGTCGGTGTTGTAACCCATGGAAGAGTAGAGAATAACCTAGTTTTTGCAGTGTACTGTAATTTTCAAATGATGCTGAATGTGGTTATGACCTCGTTAAATTGCTACAATGATTATCTGAATAATTTACTACTATGAGGTAATTATAAGAGTACATTTTTGAAAAAATAATATAGTTTTACCTCTACTCAGAATTGCTTGAAGTACTTAGAATACATTTAATGGTTTAGTAATCTGAGAAATCATAAAAATTATTACAATTAAGAAAGTGGTTAATAATGTATATCTTATTTAGTTGCTTTATGGAAACCAAAGTAATTCCTGATTTAATTGTAGAAAAGTTTAATTTAAGTAGAGGCAGGCAAATTAATCATGTAGGTACTCAGATAGAGGGGCTGGCTTGCTTTTAGACAAGAAGGCCTTTTAAAATTAGTGTTGCAGGGTACTGGAGTGCATGCCTGGTTCAATGCTGAAACGACCACACTGGCTGAACACAGTGGTCTCTTTCTTTTACCTTTTTTTATGAAATAATGGTAACTCCAGGTGCTTTTGGACCTCAGAATAAAGTCTTATCCTATTTATCATCAGCATAATTGCGTCTGGAACACAAGAGCTGTGTAAGTTGACAGCAGGGTTGCCAAAGAATTGGAGGAATTGGTAGGGGCCATTGTTCATTTCACCTCTGTAAAACCGACCAGAGACAAGAGAAGGAGAGCATTGCATTGGGCAGAATCTAAATTGTGTTCTATTTTATATAGGCCTGCACACATCAGCTTAGATCATGGTGAAGGGAAACACAGTGTTCAGAAGGGAAGTCACCTTGAGTGTAGAGTTTCCCACGGGACCAGAATATTGTACTGAGCCACCCATTTAATTTGCTTGGAACAGTCACTAGGCATTTATCTTTACAAGCTCTGTTGGCACGGTTGTCGTTGTCCACAGCACAGAACAAATTAAAAAAAACTATTTCAAAAAAGCATAGTTTCTCTCTGAATGATGAGTTGTCCCAAGAGAGTAGGATGGAGAAAGTAACCATATAGTATTACTGAAACAAAGAAACATCAAGGGAAGGAAGGAAGGCAAAGGAAGGGAGAAAATACCCTGCAATTGCAGAAAGAGTTAAGCCATTTTTCTAGTTACACGGTTTATTTCACAAGTGTCTGACTCATTGGGCATAACCAGCACAGTTAAATTACAAAATTACTATTTGGTTCTTTTTTATTGACTACAATTCAAAGCTGCTTCAAGCCTTCCAAATTTAATCCCCCCAGCTCCTTGCCAAGAACATTACCTTTTATTTTCGGCGTTAAACTGTATAAGATACCCCAAAGGCTATGTGTGAACTCACCCTCCATGATAGGAGCTAACAGAGTGTATCAATTGTTCATGATTTCCTATTCTCCTGTAAATTGGGAGAGGCGGGAGGAGCACTGGAATGCGAATTTTGTACTGTCAGCAGTTCTTTGTGGGCTCTAGCTCAGGCAGTGCATATCGAGGTAATTAATTGTGGAATGTTTTCAGCTCTTCACTCTGAGTTACCATTTAGCAGCCTGTCAAAACTGAACTAATAAGCCCATTGCACGTATTTTGATATGCTTACTTTACTTTAACTGTTGGGATACTATTTCTCTTTCCCCATTTTTAGTTCAAATGAAGTTTAGAAACTACCATGAGAGAGTTAACATGGACGAAAAGACCTTTTCACAGAGACAGAGTGCAGCCTTTCAGTGAAGTTTTATATTGCTTTGTCTCCTGGAAAATTCGTTTAGTTTAAAGTATCAGAGATTTTTACAGTTGTATCTTGTAAGTTTGCACTCCTTCTGCTCCACCTCCTAATCCCAAAGGAGGAATATTGGTTGAAATTAGCACTGAATTTTAGTATGAATTTTAACAGATGACTTCTCATGTTTATTTTGAAAGTCAAATATGAGATCTATTTATAATGGAATCAGATTTTAAAATGTTTCAGACTTTGCTTACCTTAATGTTGAAAAATTGATGTTTAACGACAAAGTTATTAATTTATTTTTAAATCTATTAAATTATCTTTATTTCTAAAACGATTTGTAGTTTCTAATACGTGCACACACACATAAACCTGCCAAATATTTCTTCTATTTTATTCACTACTTATAGAAGGTATTTTCCAAAATTGCCTACAGGATGATTATGGACTTTCACTTTTCTAATATTTTAGAAGATAATTTTTCTGTACATTTTGCTGTCGCATTGAGTTCAAGAAAAAAACAGGATGAGGATATGATTATGTGGAAAAACATATATGAATATATGCAAACTGTTGCATTCGTAGGTGCCTTCTATCCCATAAAAATGTGTGTAGTCTCTGCAGACATACAGAGTGTGGATGATTATCTATCACATACGCAGTAGTACAGTGTATTAAAAACTTTGTGGTTGCTCACCAACTTTTTCTGTGATAAAATTAGATCAATTTGTTTTCTAAGCTATTCATATTGAGTAGAGAAAGATCACTCTGGTGTGTGTGAGAAGTCAGTGTGTTTTAAACATAGAGTAACAACACGCAGGCACTGACGGTAATTTATGCCACTGGACAAATATGGGTACAGGTAGGGACACGTGACTATAGGAGTTTATATATTATTGTTACCATTTAACACGTGAAAGAATTCCTGCATGGTGCAATTAGCATTTGTTTTAAGCTGTGATATTCTACTTGAGAAAGTGGAATTATCTTCTCTTCTGAAAGAAATACACTGGCTGATTTGGTGATACACATGAGAGTTTTCAAGGTTGTCAACGTTGCCATATTCCCATATACTTATCTAGATTTAACTTTACTCCCCTTGACAGACTTGCAATTTGTCAAACTTACATTTTAGGTATTTGCTTTGTTTTCTTTTTTCCCCTCATTTTTTATTAATAACACTGAATGTTTTGTCTTTCCACAAATGAAGTGACCTGTCAAAGCATAGAATGGAAGGGCACTAGGTATTGAATATACTGTAAGCACAGATTAAGTCTTTGCTATAAGTATCCTTCTGCCAATATATTGCAAACATCAGTTGTAAGGAACCACGTTATCCACAACAAATGGATTCTCATCAGGATTTGCTTTATGTTTTGTCTTTTCCTTTCAGTTTATCCCTGCCAAAAATCATCTATCGACATTTCCTTGGACTGAGTTCAAATTCCTTTTGAGAGCAAATTGATACTGGCAAAAGGTGTTAAAGTTGTCTTGAATTTGTCCTGTCTGTTGATCACATGAAATATTCTGGTACAGGCACTTTGGCAAGACAATTCAAATGAATGAGAAAGGTAATTCAGCTTCAGGAGATACTCAGTTTCAAATACAAAAGGTCAGAGAAACCATAAAAGTCAAAAATGGATTGATATTATTTTTGCTAGATGAAAAACATATACTGGGAAAGGGATATTTACAAGTTTGGAGAAATTAAGAGTGTACCTGAAAACATGGACAATAATGCTGCACTAGAAGCAGGAGTTGCCCAAGAACAAAAAAGTATTTTTTTTACTTTGAAAAAAATTGCATGAGGAGTATGATTTAGGGATGGCCTCTTTCATGTTAGTAGAAAGTTAAAGCCTAAACGTGTAGACAAACATAATTGCTTCGCATGTGCTGTTGATTGATTCATAGGTGGAACAGGTTCATGGCTAGACTTCCATTTCATTGGTCATATTGTTAATCTCTTAAGATATGGGATTTATATTGTACTGACTTGTTTTGTTGCTTTTGACAATTTTTTTCTGACAGATTCTTATTTCCATTTGTCCTTCAGTGCATTCTGAGTATTAGGCACACATGCACCTGTAGTGGTAGAAGAATTAATACAACAGTGTTTCCCTGTTAAATGTATTTTGAAAATTTGTGACCAATTAGTTTGCAAATGTTTTTCCTTAGAGGTACACAAACACTTCCCTGGGAAGCAATTAGCACTTCTTTTGTTCACAGAGTTAGAAGTGGGTTGTTTTTTTTTTTGTCAGCACATTCTTGAAGTTTAAATTGTGAGATTTTTGTGCTGGTAAAGTCTTAATATTTGGTAATATTCTTGGAATAATACATTGAAGTCTCCTCCCTCTAATAACTTGAAAATTGGTTGTATATATGTCATAAGAGCCATTTTAATTGCTTCAGGAATAAGAATTTAATACCTGTATGTATTCTGAATTAGAGAATATTCTCACAAACTTACTTTCTACTCTTTTCTTCTCTCTGGCCTGTTATCTAGATTTTAAAATGTATAAATTTCAATGTGGAAGAGCTTTATGGCTTTCTGCACTTACATTATTCTGCTGACTAGGAAAGGAATTATCCATGTTTGTTATAAATCAAACAAGTGTTCTCTTGTATTGTTTTTTAGCCATAGATGTTTTAGGGGAGGTCTTTTGGTTGGTTGGTTTGGAGATTTTTGTTGGGGGTGAGTAGCAGGTAGGTCATTTCATTCGCATTCTGACAGTACCTTCCCAGTTAACACAGTGATGTTTGCTAACTTTCCAAGAGCTAATAAATCTCCAAGAATCATCAAGATAAAGGTTACTGGTCAGCAAATAATGAGCTATTTACTACCACTAGAAATTACCATGTTTACAGTTGGCATAGTGCTTCCAAAGAGAATAAATACAACTGTGTTTTTTATATCTGAGCAATAACTGTACATTTCTTTGTAAATATTGAGATTCAGATTAGAGGTTGATGCATAACAGTGTATGTCCAGTGCCTACATTTGTTGGAGAACTGATAAATTGGCATTTGATGGGATTATGAAAATTAAATTTAAACAAGGTTTCCAGTTTGGGGATTTTATGAAACTCTTAAAAAAATAATAAAAGTTAAAAATCCAAAAGCCTCACTTCAGATAAAAGCTGCAAAAGTAAAGCAATAGGAGGGAAAAGGAAATTAGATCCTCTGATTCAGGTGCTGATCTCAGGAGATCTGAAATTTCTTTTTACTACTGATATAGTTCTTGTGTAAATTAGGAAATAATTTTTTTTACCCAAAGTAATTGAAGGCCCAAATCTATAGTTTGCTTAATAGAGAAAGTCACAGTGACTTGTCCATGTGGTTGCCTTCTAGCTTAGCGTAAGGCAACCAATGCTTTCTCTGAACATACTGTGAAGAGATGTAATTTTGAATATTAAATTTTGGATTCATGAAATATGTAATCTGAATAACTTGCATTGTCTCTCAAGACTTAAGTAGTTTTGAACTAAAAACTATTTATTTTTCTATAATTTACTTAATATTTTGAGAAATGCTGCTTAATTTTTGGCTGCAAAGAAGTGTAAATGAGTCAGTAAATTGTAAAGTAGCAGTTGATAAGTTTTAACAATTTATGAATCTTCAGATTCTTTCAGTCTCCATTTATAAAGTCTTCTAGGAATGAAACCTCAACCCAAGTGCTACATCCAGTTGTCTCATAGATAACGCTTGTCTTTCATTATTTAACAGATAATCACAAGCTGTAAGGTTGTCATATTGAGCTGTGTTTCCTGTTGTTGCTTTGTTAAATCATTCATTTGTCTTTTCCACTTTTACTTGCGAATTGAAAGGGAAGAGTCAGTGAGAATTTTTGAGATTAAGTCTTTGAGAAAAAAATGCTGAGGAGGTTCTGTGGTTGGGGACTGACACAAATAGAATAGTTACTTAGTATGCACTCAGAAAACACAGAGTTATCAGGTAGAATTCAGTCTTTTTTTGAAATATTTGGAATTGAATGAACGGTCTCAAAAGTTTATTGCTAACTGACGATCTGTTACTGAGCACATCTGATAACTGTTGCTGTTCTTGTTATTCATTGACATTTTGCAAGTTGCCATTCAAACTGACAGACTTCTGGTAGAGTAGTGACGGGCAGCATGGCTCAGCTGCTGACTGGCTGCACCATGCATCAGGTATTAATGGAACTAAAGTCCCTGGTACCTGTAGTTGTCTCATAGATCTTGATATGTGGAAATGCTGTCTAATGAACAGAATCATAGAATCATCTGGTTGGAAAAGACTTCTGAGATCATTGAATCCAACTGTACCTGTCCATTTACTAAACCATGTTGCTAAGAAACTCATTTCTCTGTCTTTCAAACACCTCTGGGGATGGTGACTCAATCATCACCCTGGGCAGCTGTTCCAGTGCCTGACCAGCCTTTCAGTGAAGAAATTTTTCCTGATGTCTGGTCTGAACCTCCACTGGTGCATCTTGTGGCCATTTCCTCTTGTCCTGTCGCCTGTCACTTGGGAGAGGAGACCAGCACCCATCTCACCACAGCCTCCTCTCAGGCAGTTGTAGACAGCGATGAGGTCTCCCCTCAGCCTCCTCTTCTCCAAGCTAAACAACCCCAGTTCCCTCAGCCGCTCCTTGTAAGTCCTCCAGCCCCTTCCCCAGCCTCATTCCCCTTCTCTGAACGCTCTTTAGCCCCTCAAAGTCCTTCTTGCAATGAGGGGCCCAGAACTGACCCCAGTACTCGAGGTGTGGCCTCACCAGTGCCGAGTACAGGGGCACAATCACCTCCCTGCTCCTGCTGCCCACGCTGTTTCTGACACAGGCCAAGATGCCATTGGCCCTCTTGGCCACCTCAGCCACTGCTGGCTCACGTTCAGCCACTGTCAGCCAACACCCCCCAGGTACTTCTCCTCCAGGCAAAACTCCGCAGTGCAAAGACTCTCCTTAACAGGTCTCTGGAGCCTAACAAAATAAAATGGGGTAAATATTTACCTCTCATTAACCTTATCAAGTGAAATATACACTTTGGTGGACCTTTAAAGATAAAGGAACGTGCAGTACATTTGTACACTTTTGTTTTCCAGCAGCATTTATTTTTTTTATAATACAGCTGATAGATAAGATTAGTGTTCATTATGATAAATGAACAGCAACCGATGACAGACTTCCTGGTAAAGCCTAGTAAATTTTAAGCCATTAGAGTTTCTTTGGCATATTTTGCACTTTCTTCTTATTTCACAAGAATGATAGCTTGCCAGTGCTTAAAAGCTGGGACACAGACACTTTCTTTTCTTAGCTCAGAGTGGAAGATGGTCATCTGTGCAAATGTTAGCAAAAAGCAAATAGATATAGAAGAAATCATGTCTCTGGTACTGTGAACTATGAGGAAATAGTGTCCAAATAGCTGTTGTATAAGATGAAAATTTTTAAGTTTATGCCACTGAGGTTACTTTGTGCTTCTCTGTTTTGTTTTTTTTATGTTTATGACAGTTAGAAGAATTAGTAAATTTGGAAAATTTTTTTCCTGAGTTATGACATGATGAGCAAATTTTCATTGCCTGTGGTACCTGCTATGCCAATTTACTACATTTAACTCTTGATTATCCAGAGCAATACTTTTGTTTAATAAAGACAGTGGTCTGATGACCCTCTTGTGATGCAAGTCCCTGATCAACAATGTTGGACATAGCTGGGTGAGTAAGAAACATGGGTTCAAACCGAATCAGACTTAATGAAACAACAGTTTTTATACCGAATTTCACCATGTGTACTTCAATAACCTAAGCTTGTATAACACAAATATTCCAGAAGGGCATCACACTTTTATTTGAAAATGTCAAAAGCAGATAATTCACCATTTTTCTTTTAAGCTCAGTTTAATACTTACTTGTTAATATTGCTAGATTTTTATTTTGTGTGACCTACAGAGTCTTTCTATGGACTGGCTGAATGCTTAAGAGCAAGCCCATTAAAGGAAATTATTCTGTTTTAGCTTATCTGAGAGTTGCGTTGAGAAAGTGAAATTACACCAGCGATCAAATCCAGCTTAGGAAAAAAATCATCACTACAATCAGTGATGGCCAAAAAGGAGGAGAATGCAATTTCACTTGCAAATCCCAGGTTGAGATTGAGCTTGAAGTTAAACCAAATGACTTTCAACTTGTAAAACTTTTGATAAAGAAATCTTAGAAGGAAAATGAATATGATATCCCAGGATACCAGGGGTGTGTTCTGATTTTACAGAATCATTCTTTGAATTGAATTAAATTATGTGATATGATGTGGAAAAAAAATGAGATGTAAATTGTGATTTTAAATACATGTGTAGTTAAGAGGATCCTTTTGTTTCCATCGGTTTTCTGTAATATTTGAAGGTAACCAGAAGTTCAGCAGCATTTTACAAGTTCAAATAAGGTGCCCTACTTTAAACACCTTCTAAGCTAAGCAGCTTGTAGTTCAGAATTTAGAATTATATTTAATCATTGCTCATGCAGAAAGTCATGCAGCTTAAGCCTGTATTCATATCCCCATTAGATAAATGAAACTTAAGCATGTGTTGCAGAGTTTTACTTAACTGCTGAAGTACTTCTCTCAGTGAGTTTCCTTACCTGGCTCAAGCCCTTCAGGCCTTGAAGTGCTCATTAGCTGCCTATTGATTCTGTTAAGAGACTGCAGTCTTCCTGGGTTTATCCAAACAGTGATGAAATCACACCTGACAGTTCCCTTCTCTGTGTTATTGGATGCTGGCTGCTTATGCTATTGACAAAGCTGTGATTTGAAGAGAAGTAAAGTAAATGCTAAGCTTGCATTTGTAGGCTGTCATGCGGTTAAAAGTCACCTTTGTCTTAAAAACAGCTTCATTTTTCTGATTGTGTTGTGGCTGCGGAGCAAAGGTGTCAAAGGTTCTTCAACAAACCTTTTCCTATGTTTTTGTTGAAATCTTGCCTTTTTGGTCTTAGCCTGAAATTCATCATTTGAGAAATATATGCCATTAAACCGGTTTGTTCCGTATGCGGTACTTTGAGTGTATCAGATGTACAGTTTCTACAAGATGGGTTTGTATTACAAGATTACAAATCCATATGTTTAATTTTACTAATGTGAAAGTCTAGATCTGTACATCTTCAAAGAGTAATGCACATTTGACTTTGGAAAGTCTGAACACTACCAATATAAGGATGACACATATATAACTTTAAATCATCTTAAAATTTAGTCAATAAAAATCACTCTTGACAGATTAGATTTACATACTTAATAATTTATAATAATATAAGAACATAAAATAAATCTATTAGTAAATACATTTTTCATCTTCATAGTAAAAATTCTTCAAAATTTCGAATAAATCATTGAAGGTCAAGTTCCTTTAGTGTTACTGAGAAGAATAACCTACCCAGACAGATAGGTTCCAGTAGAATTTACCTGAGAAGTATTTGTAGTCTTATAATACAGTTTTGAAGTTTTAATCCACAATTTGTCCACGTGGGCAGGAACAAGCTTCACTCAAGCATTTTTAGATGATATGGGTTGTATTAAAAATCTAAGAAGAAGATTCTTTGAATTTATTCTTTCTCTTGTGAAGGAAAGAGTAATGTAGAAAGGAATACTTCAAGATGTCAATAAATTTAGCTTTGCTGTTAGATCAAATCGCTGAGTTCTTGCATCAAGATCTTCCAGGGTATTAACCATATGCAGGTGGGAGATCAGAATAACTTCAAATACTCATAGTTGAGTAAAATGCTCATAGGCTCACTATAACGCTCCAGTAAAACATTTCTGGAAAAATAAATGGGTGAAATGACAAAACCTATTTTTAATGTTCATTAATAAGAATTAATAAGTTAATCTCCTTCAGAATTCTTTTTCTAACATTTCTAATTTTATTATTTATTGTAGTCATACTATGTTTGTTTATTCTAGTCTTCTGATACGTAAACACCAGCCTCTAGCTCAGAGGCTCTGAAAGCAGGTAAATAATATTCCTGCTAATTCACATCTAGAAATTGTGTTTCAAGCTGTGAACACAGTACTAACCTCTGTTTTATGAACATGAGAAAGCCTCTTATCATATCAAATCAGAACTTATCTCATGCTAACAGATGGGGAAATCCTTGCCATACTTTTATGTCAGGAATTCACTAGAGTATAATTATGTACTCAAAAGCTGTCTTCAAATATTACAGAGGAGGATTATTTTTGTTAGGGATGCACAGGATGAGAGGGAGTTTTTGTGTTAGGATAGCTACTTTCATTATGCTTTTATAGTGAAGAAGTGGATTTGTGTACAGACAGAAAAGATATTTTTTTTTCCCAGGAGCATTAGAGCAAAATTATCTACATTTAGATTCTTTCAATGCTGATTTTTTTTGTGTTTGATTTTCTTTTCTTTGCTATAAAAGAAAGCTTTTCAGGAATAAAAGATCAAACTCCAATGTTGGTTTATCAAAAGTATTGAACTTATTGCCATTTTTTCCAAATGATCTTTCTCAGATCATTTGAAGTTAGGATCTGCATGTTTCTTTTATCATTGTTAATTTTATGACTCCCCTATTATATGCAAAATCAATTTGAATTGAATACGTGTAACAGAATTTATTTGGGGTGCAGGTATGGAATTCTTAACTTTCAGATTATGGTGAGCTGACCTTTCCTGGCTGCCAGACACCCACCCAGCTGCTCTCCTGCTTCTCCTCCTGAACAAGACAGGGGGAGAAAATATAGTAAAAAAGCTCTTGGGTTATGATAAGGACAAGGAGATCACTTATCAGTTACCATCGGGGGGAAAGAAACTCAACTTGGGGAAAATGAATTACATTTATTGACAATTAAAAATGGAGTTCAGTGGTAAGAAACAAAGACAAAAATAAAAATGCCTCACCCTAGCCCGCTTTCTTCCCAGGCATAACTTCACTTCTTCATTCCTAACATCTACCTCCTCCCTCAACCCAAGTGATGTGGGGCGATGGCAAATGGGGGTTTGTATCCCATTTATGTATTTAAGCAGTGAGTATAAAAATGAGGATTTTCGTATTCAGTGTTAGGATCTTTTGAATCATTTCAGCCCAGAAATGTGAACTTTGAGCACTTATATAACTACAGATCCTCTTTAGATTTTTCAGTGTAGACTTTTACGTCTCCAGGAAAACTAATCTGGGCATAGTTCAGATCCAGACAGTGCTCTCCCATGCCATAGTCCCATGTAGGTACCAAGAATGTAGTTGGAACTAAGTTTCACATTAAAGAAATGCTGCTAATTCTAGTATACCTGTATATATTATTGAGATCAGCACAGGAATTCCTTTATAGGCAAATAGTATTTTTTTTTAAAGAAAAATACATAATCAGAAAGAAGAAAATCTATTTCAAGCTAATCCAAAGCACACCTCCCTACCTCTTTTTTTTTTTTTTTAAACAGAAGTAAAAGAAAAACAGAAGAAGGATACAATAGCTGAAGAATATTTTTTTCCACATTAAGCCGTATGTTTAGAGTTCTCCTTCATCAGCACTAATCAGAAAAATACTATTTGGAGTCTGAAGTCTAATTTGAGATGGCACTGATAAAGCACCTGACACAGCTTTGAATTTTCATTATTTCACCTGTTCAAAGTTTAATTTAAAATCTATGTCTCTCTTAAGGTTTTTAAAATATCCCCTATGTTTTTTAAATCCTTGAAATATAATGCTCTTGGTAGATTATATCCTGGAGGATATATCCCTGGAGGTGTGTAAAAGGTGGGTAGATGAGTTTCCTAGAAACATGGTTTAGTAAGACAGGTACGGTTTGGACTCGATGATCTCAGAGGTGTTTTCCAACCAGATGATGCTGTGTTTCTATATATCATGTGCTACATCTTTTATATAACTTGGAACAATAAATGTAATGTTGGCTCTGACCGTCATATCTTCACATTATCAATAACAGGTCTCATATTGTAGAAATTTAAAAAGAAGAAAAGGAAATTGTGTGAATATTATTATGGGGGTTTTTATACAGCGCAGTTTAATTATTTGGTTCAGTAATGTTCAATAATTATTTCAACGTGGAAAGCCCTCACAATCCTGTCCCTTCAAAACTTAAATGGTTTCATTACCAGTAACTAATTTACAAGGCAATTTGAAAATCTCATGACTCCTTGTCTGTTTGAGATTTACAGTCTCTAATAAAAGGCCCTGGCTAGAAGATATGAATTAACAACTCATTAAAATGAGAGCACATATTTAGTATCTTCGTTTTCCGTCCTCTCTCTCACTACTAGCGAACAACCCTGCTACTCATTCACCTGTTAAGCGAGACAGTGATGTGATTCCAAAACACTTATTTTCTCTCTTGTAAAAGTGGTTTGGAGTATAACCTCGGGGCACAGCTTGGTTTGCTTTTGTTCTTTAATGGCCTGAAATAGTTTATATACCAAACCACTTTCCATGTGGACAAAACGCATCACAGCCCTCTCCAAGCCCAGCAGCAGAGTGCAGCCCTTTTCATGCTGCTTATGCGCTTTTGTCAAGTCAAGCTCCTTGTTTCTCTGAAGTGTTTTGTGAATCCCTTGGTCACTGTTTATATGGCAAGTGGTCCTTTAACCAAACTTCATAACTGTTGAGTTCCTCTTTAGTGGGCAAAGTTTCTGGGCAGAGACCCTCTCAGACACTTTTGGTTGTCTTGTTCCCATACTCTGATGACAACATTCCAAACATATCCATGGATGGTACCAGGGCCATACACCACAAAGAGATCACATGAATCCCTGCCTACATTCACACACCCACTTTCTCTGTATCTTAACTGACAATAAGGTTTGAGCTCAAGAGCAGCTGCATTAACAGCTCACGGTCTGTTATGATTAATTTAGGGATACTTGCACAGCTACACAAATCAGCTGAAAAACCACACTGCTGGAGGGGTAATGAGGGTTTTTGTTTCTCAGATAGCTCTTTGCTTTGGACATTACCATATGTGAGAACCACGACAGCCCAGCAGTCAGTTTCCATACGCTTCAGAAGGGGGAGTTTGTGAGTGTGCTTGGCAATTCATGCTTGCTACCATCCAGTAAGCTGTCCTATTTACAGAGAGATATCCAAAGCAGCTGGAACAATAATAATAAAAAAGTGTCATCTCTCTGTACATGTAAGATGACTTTTAACTTGTTTGTGGACACTAACACATCTCTAAATAACTTCATCCTCGCGAACTGAGCGAAAGATGAATTTCAAACCCATAATGGCATTAAAATACATCAGAAATGAAAACAACAGAAGGATTCATCATAGGTCAGAAAACAAAAGTGCTTTTAAACTATCAAGAGCATAGTATATGCTATTCTAATTTTTTCCACTTCAAGATTCTGAAATATTTATTAAGTAATAATGTGTAGAAAAATGAATATTGCTTTCCTATAGAAGTACGGAATGCGTGCTATATTTCTGCTATAGCATCTTATTAAATATGGATGCTGTGAATATCTAGCCATTTTGAGGCCAGATTTTTCTTTTAGCAAACAAAGCTACTTCAGTTAAGTAAAAAAAAAACCAAACAACAAACAAAGCCATCAGTTTAGTGAAGACTTCTGAAAACTAAAAGAAAAAAAACATCTTTTCTATCGTTTGATGATTTGGGGATATTGGAAAACTACATATCCAAATAATTAATCATTTCAATATTTCACATATTCCACTAACTTAGCACATCTCACTGTCCAAATAAATATAAATTGAATGTTTGAAAATGTGAAATATTTAAGCAGAAACATCTTGTAGTTCTCTCAATAATTAAGCATATCTCAATATGTAAAACATATAATTCTGGAATGGTAAAAGAAAGCAATTAGGATGTGTTCAGATAGTATAAAAATATTACTTTTAATGGGCATTACTAGATTTCTGACTACGAAATTATAGGAGCAGCTACTTCAAAATAAGAGAAAAAAAGGAATATTTGTTTTGTATCTGGGTATTTTTGTCTTTCCCCTGTCCTCTGATGATACACGTTCTTTTCCAAGAAGGTAAACTGTGAAGTAATTCAAATGGAATAAAAATACTTTAAAATAAGTGATTTTATCCAGCTGCTATTGATTGTCTGACAACACACACCTGTTTATTATTTTAATTTACTCTATGGTTTCCAAGTTACCAATTGCAATAATAAAGTCATTTAAGACCATAATTAGGATAAATGAAAAGCATATAGTCCCCAAGATGGCTAAAGACACCTGGAATTTGGATCAGGTGATACAGAAACTGTGTCAGTAGCTCTGACTCTTGAAGATGGCCTGACTGCATCAGGTTGCATTTACCAATCATGTAATTCAGCCTGGAGCTGGGGAAGATCCTGTGCTTTGTGGCATAAGTGAATGCTTTTATTTTGAAACAAGCATTATAGAATCATAGAATGGTTTGGGTTAGAAGGGACTTTAAAGATCATCCAGTTCTACTACCCTGCCATGGGCAGGGCCACCTCCTGCTGGATCAGGGATGCTCAAGACCCCATCCAACCTGGCCTTGAACACCTTCAGGGACGGGGCAGCCACCACTGCTCTGAGCAACCTGTGCCAGTGTCTCACCACCCTCATTGTGAAGAATTTCTTCCTAATGTCTAATCTAAATCTTCCCCCTTCCAGTTTAAAGCTATTCCATCTTGTCCTATCACTACATGCCTGTGTAGAATCCCTCCCCAACTCTCCTGTAGCCCCTTTCAGGTACTGGAAGGCTGCTATGAGATCCCCCTGAAGCCTTCTTTTCTCCAGGCTGAACAATCCCAACTCCTTCAGCCTGTCCTCATAGCAGAGGTGCTCCAGCCCTTGGATCATCTTCATAACTTCCTCAGGACTTGTTCCAACAGTTCCGTATCTTTCTTATGTTGAGAATTCCAGAATTGGACACAATATTTCAGGTGAGGTCTCACAAGAGTGCAGTAGAGGGGGAGAATCCCCTCCCTCGACCTGTTGGCCACCCTTCTGATGCAGCCCAGGAGACGATTGGCCTTCTGGGCTGTGAGCGCTCATTGCCGGCTCATGTCGAGCTTCTCATCAACCACTACACCCAAGTCCTTCTCCACAGGGCTGCTCTCAGTCTCATATTATATGAATAAAAGAAATCATTCTTGTAAATGCAGCTGTCCATCTGTGCCAGGCCTGTGCCACTTTTTGTTCTGCCTTTTCACTGACTGGTACAAAGTGCTCTGCCCTCCCAAGCACGTGGAAGCAGGGGCCAGTTGTTGGCATGCATAGAGTAGGGTTACTCTTACTCTGAGGGAGGAAATCACAAGATCTGTGAGTGTGCAACATTTTTTCTCTGTTGTCCCAAGACTGTTTTCCTAGACAAGCCCCTCTACTGTTTGCACTCCTGCCTGAAAGCATGTTGGGATTTTCCAAACTGTGGATGGCTACTTGTGCTGCTGCTTCAGTCTGTGGATTCTGTGTGCTCTTGGGATCACTTTTAGGATCTGTAGCAGAACTAATTCTCATTAAGTTGTGATTGGCAACCTTGAGTATTACATTCAGGTTTTGGAAGAGTTAGTCCATATGTTCAAGTATTGCTGCCACATACTGCTGCTTGTTCAGCATGTTCTCTGAATCTCTTTGCCATTTGGATAATCTTATTTATGATTTTAAATCTCAATTTTTTTTTTGTTTGAATTCTTAAATTTGACATCAAACAAGTGCTGCTAAATGCTAGTGCTAACTACATGTGTAGAAATGAATGTAAAATTAAGGACATCATATAAATCAAAATGGTTTCAGTTCAGTTTTGTGTTTTTAAAAATACCGAGTGGTGCAAAAGACTAGGAGATTCTTTAGATAGTCTCAGGGTTAGCCTTCTGAAGAAGGATGATTCAACTTCGAAGCTACCCTGTGTGTGTTGGTCGGGCATCCAGAATGTGCACCAGCTATAGAGGATGTCATGGCTCTGCATCCTTAGCACATGATCTAATAATTCTTTCTAAGATAAGCAGAAAATATCCCCTGTGTTTTCTGGGAACCAGCATATTCCCCAAGATATGCCAGTAAGGTCTTTCTCCCCAGAGTTACAGCAATAGCTCTCAGTCTGTTGGTAGTAAAATGCAAGAAATAGATATTGCCTTTATTTTTTAATTACTGCTGTGCCTGTGTTGACTCACATTTGAAAATCTAAAATAAATGTTCGCTTCTATTTATGAGTTAGGATTTTCTTAATAATGTATTTCATTTTCTAAATGATAAACAGCTAAAGGAAGAAAGTCACCAATATATTTCTTGGTATTTTTAAATTAACAGAACTGGCTTATGGAAAGCTTTGTTAATGATGTAATTGTTCCAAGTAGATGCAATGTGCATCAAATAGGTCATTACTGCAGAGATGGAGATTTTGCTGTTTGTATTAAAAGTTTATTTCAGATATGTGCCACAGCATTTTTAACTGCGTAGTTTCATATTGCTAAACTTGGGAAAGACAATTTTAATATTTTTTTAAACCTTTTTTTTCCTTTACCAGATGCAAGTGCCTGTTAGTTTGGAAAATCTGAAGTAATGGTCCTTGTTTGTCTACTTTTACTGTGGGAACATTGTCATTTAAAGCTGATTATGTTAAATCACTATTATTCTTGTGGGAAATGCAGTTAGTTAAATGGTGTACTTCTATCAGTGCAAAATCTTCACTTAGACTTATTATTCAGGGCAGTCTTTAAATTGTCTTCATAAATATCTACCTGTAAGAATTGTAGCATCTGAGTGTGATGTATAGGTAAGGACAGCTTCTGAAATTGGCTTGTAGCTGATGTCTAAACTTTGCTGCAAATTATTCTCTGAAATGCATTTTTCCCCTGCAGTTTTTACAGGGAATTTCAGCATTTACCACCTATTAAAAAAAAAATAAAAAACTCAACAAATAAAACAAAACCCCCAAACAAATAAAACAACAAAAACAAACCTTGTAGTCTCTCCTCTATTTTTAATGAGTGGTACTTACAAAGAAAGGCAGGAGTTCAAATACAGTCTGGATCTTTAGTTTTGCAATAATGTAAATTATCTGGTTTTGTTTTTTGTTTTGTTTTTTTTTTTTAAATCATTGTTAATGCTAAAACACTATCACAGTGGCAAGATCCTTTGGAATGAATACTTATTTATGGAGTGGGAGGTTTGCTTTTCAATACTGAAGTGTAGAACTGGAATGGCTCTCTTGCATCACCTACCAGCTGAAGAGGACCATACCAAATAAGCTGATTGATTTCTACATGAGCATTTAACATGGATGTTCTTGAAACAAGAATTAACAATATTTTAGGAAATTTAAGAGGAAGGAAGGAATTTGAACATACAGATAAATTCTGTGCATCTTCATGTGTTCCTTTAGTAATTGTGACTCTTTCTTCACCTTTCTTTTTTCTACCATTGCACTTTCTAAGTTCATTTTCTAATAGCAAAGCTTCTTCTTGATAATCTGTAAGTTCTTTTGCTATTTAGATTGTGACAGCAGTACTTTCTTGCTATCATTCTGCCGTTTCCACTAACACAGTGACTTTCTCCCCAAACCAGCTGTGCTGCTTTTTGTCGTATTTTCAGTCTATTCATTTTTGTTGTTGTTTTTCACACAAGTAAATTAACTATGTCTGCATCATGGAGAGAGCAAGCCAGTAACTCTGAGAATGAAATTAGTTGATTTGTGCATCGGAATGAAAACTGAGGTGACAAGGCTGTATTTTTAATAATTTCAGTACTTTAGAAGTAAATTTGAAATTCAGTTTATCGTTTGACATATTAAGTAAAATTGTGAAACAAGTTCTACAGATTTTACTGTGCACTTTGTTTACAGTTTGTGTCTTGCTGTAAAATGTGTATGGTAGAGCCCTTTTCTATCTGAAGAGTGACTGCCAGGAGAGTTACCTGCACCTTTGTATCAGTAGTGAAGTTGATCAAGAACGCATTGAAGTCAGTAACAGAAAATAACATAAGTCTTGCTGTTGCAGTCCAGTCTTTGCAAAATCTGGAGGCAGAAACAGGCTGGAGAAGACTGAGCAGTAATATAAATGAATAATTAAAAAACTTAAGCTTAGCTGCTTGTCTTTGGTATATGAGAGATCAAGCTTGATTATATAGTGGTTATTTCTCGACCTAAGGAATTGTGAGCTAATCCTAAAACAAGGTTTTATACATGGATTCTACTTTGTCATGCAGGAGACTTGTGCTAAAAAAGTAGGTCCAGGAAATGAACTCGGACTTAATCCTTTTGGTTAATTTACCTTGGTAGTAGACTTTAAATGCACTGCCACTTTTTTTTTAAACTAATTGAGTTTATCTTGAATTACACACCTGGATATAAGCAATGGTGAATTAGGGAGCTTTTGAAATATTTAGTCCTTATTTAAACCTTATTATGTCCTTATTTAAACCATTATAAATATGTAGTCTTGTCTTACATCTAAGGTTGTCATTCTCACAGCTGCTGAACTCTTTCTAGATTGTAGTGTCTCACACTATTGCATTTTTAGATGTTACACAGAAACGTGCCTATGCATCAAACAAATCCTGTTTGTTGTCTTGTATTCAGCTGTTGAGAAATGAGGATGAAAGGATTGCTTGAAGTAATTTTGAGGTATTTGGTTATTTGAGGTTTTTTCTTAATAAGCACTAATAGCATGCAAGCTAGTTTTTATTTAGCTTTAGGTTGTCATAAAGTCTCAAAATAAAAATTAGTGTCATGTTTGAGTCAGAAGACTGTATATAGCTTACTGAACCCTGTGGATGCATCGTGGGCTTTGCAATACTTCTGTGTTTAGGTCTAAGATGATTTAGTCATTTTTCAAGTTATAACAAACTCCCTTTTAACGTTCCCTGGAAACTGTATGTAAATCAAGACCACCAAATACTTTGTTATATAATGTTGCCAAGATAATCACTTGATAAAATATCAATGAGGAAGAAAATTGTAGAGAACTTTTTTCGAAGTAGGTTCTTAAATTAGCGATTTTTTTCATTACTGACAGTGTTACTTGTTAACTAAATATGCTTTCTGTAATGAGGAAACAGTGTTTTTAATTTTCTTCATACTGCTAGCTAGAGTGCAACAGTGCTCTGTGAGACTTGAGGTGGAAAACAGTAGCTTGAGCAGGGCACTTTTGGAAGAGCAAAGTATAGTGCGTATTTACATTTCCTACTTGTCAAAGATAGTTGCTTCTGTGACTTCTGTTCCACTTGGCAGTAGTGACTTGGTTTGAAGAAATCATGATTTGTTCTAAATAAGCAACAAATGGAAATTGGCTGCAAAGGTAGGATGGGTTAATGATGAGGAAGAGACGATGCACCTAGCACTTAGCTCTGACTAGCTGAGGAGACTCAGACTGGTTTAGTGTTCATTCATAGCTTGTGTTTATTGCGATCTTAAACTTAATTAACTTTAGCACGTATTGGCCACTTGGGGCTCACTGGACTGTCTACTTTCAGGTTGTGTCCAGGTAGAAAGTTTACAGATCAATATAATTAAACTACATACAAACTGCTATCGATTCTGCAAAGAGGCTGGGATAGGAACGGAACCTGATGATCTGCTTTTCTATATATTGCTTCTCTCCATGCAGGTAACAGGGTCTGTGCTGATCCTGGTGGATGAGATATCCAGCTCATCATTTTTCAGATACTAGGCACAATTATTTTAACGTTAGCTTGTCAGTTGTATACATACCTGCACGCATATATCTTTAAAATTTGGTTGAACTGCCAACAGATACATAAAGCTGAGTCTAGGAATGCAACATACAATAAGAGGCAAACATATCAGTTGTAATGGATTTTGACATTTTTTGGCATCATTATAGGAAATCGAAATTATATATGGGAATCAATCTATCTTTTTTGGTGGTTTTGAAAGAATGCTATTCAATTGTGTAATGTTACTTCATTAGGCTTCCTTTTCTGTTTTCAAATAACGTAGTTTTCAAATTTCTATTCAATTTCTCTTTCTTATGAAACAATTTTGTCTCCATACAGTTTCCATTTTTGCTGTTTATCCCTAGTGTAAAATGTAGAGAAAGCATACTGGCTCATTTCTCCTGTATAAGTGTGGTTATTTTCTGCTAAATGTCTATCTAATATGAGCAAATTGCTTATTTGTCTTATCCTAATTATTGCAGCAAGAAATAGACAGAAATACATGAGAGAGATTTTTGTCTTGCCATCACCCACACGATACTCAATTTAGTTCAAAAGCAATACTTTGTGAAAGCTCTCTCTGTCTTTGCCTTGGACTAACACTTTAAAGTGACTGCCACTTATGATGAAACACGTGCAAACAACTATAAAGATGTGGGATTTTTTTTGTATTATGACTTGAATAGAATGGCAGTGTAGGTGTTATGCTCCTAGGAGAAAAAAAATAGAGATCATACTGATATCTAAGTATTCAGAAGTCTTTGTGAACAGCAAAGAGCTTGTGGTTGTCCTTTCTTGCTTCTACTTAGTGTTTCTTCACTAAATTGCTATAAATCTGCTGGGATTAAGGTATAATTAATCTTACTCCTGGATGACATGAAAAGCTGTTTCTTAAATTTTGACTGTGCTGGTATAGGGAAACAGCATATCCACATCTTACTGATGGTGTCTTCATGATACCAGCATCGTGGAGAAGAGAGAAGCAAGGCTGTATCGAATTCCATTTACATTTAGGAAGGGTGCCTATGTGCTTTACTGAGGCTTCAGGGTGTTTAAGTCTACTCTACCTGTTTCCTCATACATACTCTTTGTTGCTGGAAAGATTGTCCTTCATGCTTTTGCTGCAAAAGCCTCTCAGAGCAAACTGTCTCTCAGAGCATCTTGTTGACTAGGCTTGGAATGTGGAAAATGTCTGGAAACTGAAGTATGTGGTTAAGATACTTCCTATACATGTGTTAAAGGATTGGTTTGTGCTGACAGTGGAACCTGTTAATGTATGTTCAGAAGGGGTATATAGTGAAAAAACACGTAATAGGAGGGAAGATAAGAAGTTATACCAGGGAAGTCTGCTTTTGGCAGTTGTGTATATCAGGATGAGACATTTTCTCCCACTTTCCAAACTATGAATGAAGCCAGGCACATGGGAATAAGGTGGATATTCAAAAAAGAGAGCTGTCAATAGCCTTTCTCATTGGACTCCAACACTTTTCACCACCTTGGAAGAGTCACAGGGGAGCCTCTCAAACAAGTGAGAAATTATTCAGTTAACCTTGTGACCAGTCATATGTAAGCATCAGAAGGCTCACAGAGTTGTTCCAGTTATCTATTCAAACGTTTTAATGCTTGTCTTAAAGGTATCTTAAGCATCCATGTAGAGAAGTTGTGTCAACTGATTTCCATATATCAAATTCAATTGATCACACCTGAGCTTTAGATGTTTGCCACAGATGTCTGTTATCCCTGCCCATTCCAAATGCTGAAGAACAGGTGAGATTGTTGTTGTTGACAAGATGGGAAATAAAAAATACAAAGAAACTGAAAAAGGAGAACAACGTTTTCAGTTGAAACCAAAATTGCTTGGAGCTTTCAGTGCTCACTTCAGGTGGATTTTAGCTTTGAAAAATACTGAAAGCTTTTTAAAGGTTATTTTAAAAATGCTCATTACAACTGAGCAGATCTATATGTATGTGCATGTGTTTTCTACTAGATTAGCAATATTTTTTTCCTCTTGATTCCATTTCCTACCCCCGTTAGTGACCTCAGACCTGAAAACCTAAGACCCTGCAAAGATGCTGTCTAAATTGTGATGTTTTACCACGTTTTTTACAGGACTACCTGTAAGAGTTAGAAAGTTTTTTTTAAAATACTGTTGCAGAAGCAAAGGCAGTATTTAGAATGAGGAATTTTCAAAATAGCAAGTCTTTTCAAAGAGAGAAATGAAAAGTGGTGCCTATAGCTTTCCATAATATAAAAATGTGGAGTTAGAGAAGAGGAAGAGAAGGCATTGAAGTGTAGAAGGTGTAATTTCCAGAAAATGATACTAAGCATTCAGGAGAAAAACCTTTATTAAATACAGGGGCAAGTAGAAAGAATTCCGTTCAAAGAGTTAATTTTATGTGGTTTTAAATACCTGCTGAGACAAATAATATGCCAGGGCTGACGAGTGGAGAAGAAGACAGATTAAGTGCTATAATGGCTTGTTGCCATTAGCTTTTTTATAGTGTTATCCCCAGATCAAAGATGAGCTTGGAGCTGCCTGTGCTTGTTACAGCTTGTCATCTTAGGAACAGTGAAGCAGTTAATACGTAAATAGCCAGCTCTTATAAAGTGACCATTTATTTAGAACGTTTATTTTGAAGAGAAGTGTGTGGTATAATGAGAGTAACTGCTGGTGCCATCTGAAGGATTGGATGTTGCAATTTAGTTTTTATGAAACTATGAAGACAACTTTAGCCAAATTCGTAGTGGTACAAATTGGTGTTTCTGTACTTAATTCAACAAAGTCATAGAAGTTCTATCAGATAACAAATTGCATGGAAATCTCATTCCTTTGTCTCCATGGTGTTCTCCTATATGCACATTAATAATTGCTATAACACAGTCATTACTCAGCACTTTTTCCCGTGCTAAGGTAAAACAGAAGTAGTCTGTTTTATTTGTTTTATTTGTGAATGGTGTCCATAAAAGTGTTTTTATGTTGATAGTGTTTTGAAATGGAATTTTCTGTACAAACTGAAAGATGGTCTATATAAAGGTACAGGTCTCTCTGATATTGTTTAGCTCATGAAAGCTAATCTGTTCAAGAAGTCCTGCAGAACACAGTCCTCAGGTTCATCTGGATTTGGACTGACTATTGAGACTATTAATTGAAATTAATTTGCAAAACACTGTAAGCATAGATTAAGCCATAAAATTAACAGTAGTGATGGCAAATAGCATGACATAATAGAAACTAGACTATGTCAAGTCAAACAAACTTCCAAAGAGTCATTTTGTAGTAACAAATCTTTACGCTTTTGATTTGGATCAGATTCGTGCTGCCACCACCTCAGCCTGAAATCTTCAGATGTTTTGTTACTCCACTGTGGATAAGTTGGAGCATAAACAGATATTGTGTAGTGTGGGAAACCTTTCAGCATTGGGTAACTGTGGAGGGCAAAACAGTTCTGGCATCTCTTGTACTAGGGAAGAGTCCATACTGACCACAGCTCTGAGTCCGATTTTCTTTGGTTATGCTGTATTTCTTGTAATTTAATGAACAAAAAGGAAAACTTTGTTTCCTTATGAACTTTATTCAGATATTTAAGTATCAGTGATTCACATTTGTTATTTCAGTTGTTTTACATGAGAATCCTGAGGATTTGATGTGGTCATTTTAATGATGGTTAGAGATTTTTAGCATCCTGCTCCGTTTTGTCTTGTCTGTCTGCAGGCCATCATAATTTTACCTTTCCCCATAGAAAAGAGTAGTAAATTCATTACACTTGCACAGTGGATTGAAAGTTAACCGAAAAAAATCAAACCCAAAACCCAGGCAAAGCATCTCATCTTTTTCTTTTAGTCAAAAAGCACACTGTAAGGACCACTGTGGAATTAGAAGAGTACTTATTCTGATTCCAAGTTGGGTTTGAACATAAACAAATTGGAGTTGTTAATTTTGTGAGAGGTTTCATCTATATTAGGCTTTACCTTAAACTCCCACTTTCATATTCCCTGGGATAACAGAACAATAACTTGCTGTATAAACAATAACAGTAGGGACTAAGTCTCTCTGGATACCCCATCTGGCAGAGGAAATCTGTTCGTTAGCATATCAAAAGACATGGTGAATTTCTTCAGTTTATATACAGACAAATTAATAGGACTTTGTAAAACTTTCTACTATTTCTATGTTTTTACTAAAATTAGGAATCCTATAATATTTACTAGAGACAGTGTAATTTTGGCTTTTAAAATGGAGAGGAAAATCTCTAACCTCCTTTTCTTTATGCTCAGAATACTTAATTTCTTAAAAACAAAATCCCCAACTCTCCTTTCCTCAAATCACTGCTTTCTCTATAAACGTAAATGCCCACCTGAGACTGGATGTTGCTTTCTTGCTGCAGTTAAAAACAGTCTCAAGATCCCTTGTGGTAGTTTTTTGTTACTTTGCATAACAAAACCATTTCTGCCAAATTATCCATTGTCTTGAAGCTCCAACAAATAACATTGTGTTCAGCATATTAAAATCCCTGCTAATATTCTGAAACTCTGGCTGATTTAAGGTTTCCTAGCTGTGCTATTGAAGCTTTCGTAAAAGCATAGGGTGAGGGAAGGTTGTTTGTTCCCCTCCCCAGTGCAGTTCTCTGGGCCTGCCCAGAGGTGTGAGGTGGTGTCTCCACATCACTGTCAATAATAACCATCAGCTACACGAACCTTCCCTCAGTTTCCTAGGCCAGATTAGGTTTCTGAAGAGAAATGAGGAAGAAGTTTCCTCTTCAATGACACTTTTGATTTTGCTCAGTGTTACATGGGAATGAAAGGAAGATGAGTCTTGGAAATAACAAGGTTACACTAATATGTATTTATTCCATTGCACTTTTTTACCTCTTTTCCCCCCCCTTCTTCTTTTCCTTCTCTCCTTTTGTTGCTTTAAGTCTGTCTTTTCTTACATCCACTGAAGAAGGATAAAACATTCAACACCTCCCCCCATTAGTTGGTTGCTATTATATATGGGAAGAAGAGGCAAAGTTTTAAATAAAATTACTTGCCAAATGCTTTATTTTCAGTGAAGTATCTGAGAGTGTTTTGTACAAACACTTGTGTCTCAACAGAAAGTACATTTTGCAAGAGTAGAACAACAAAAAGATTTATTGGCTGAAACAATTCCCACTGTCATGTGGTCCATAAGAATTAAATATTTATACTTACTCACTGGGATAATAAAACTGTATTCTATTATGTTGTTGACATACAAAAGATTGTTGAGGCCTCTAATAACAGTGCAGCTCATAAAATATAAACTATACATGAGAAAACATTATGGGAAAATAGTCTCTGGTCCATAGAATCCGCTTGTTTGTTAAAAGAATTATCAAGACAGATAACAAAGGCCATCATAAGCCTGTGGTAGCCGTAAATGTGAATTTCAGAAGTGTTCTGTTGATAGTCATCTCAAAATCTGTAATGGCTTGGGGTTGTGTAATGAAGCATGGTTGTCTCTCATGACTGGCCCAAGCCTCACTGCCTCTTAGAAATGCAACAAGAGCTGGGTTTTTTTTTTCTTTAGCTGGAATAATGTAATAAAAACCTCAGTTATCCCTTTTCTTCCTAAATAATAAGTCATCAGTCCTTTTACAGTGGGACTCTAAAACACATTTCTCATGCTCTCTTGCTAGTTAAATGAGAGTACTGTGGGGGTCTTGAGTTTGCCAGAGCCCATTTGGGATGCTGCATTGCTGTTAGACTTTGATTCGCTGAGGCAATTTGCAGCCTGTGTTTGGATATGTTAGAAATCTCTGTGGCCTCAGCACCTGACTTGCTTAGCACCCCTGTCAGAGCCTGCTGTAGTCCAAAACCCAAAGCAGTAGCTTCTTTTGTTCAAGCGTTTTCCCTTGCAGGTTTATAATTCCTCTTGGACTTGTTCACTGCAGGCATATCTTTGTCTGAATTTCTTCCCTTTATTTCTTCTGGGACTTTTTGGTTTAACTTTGTTGGCCATGGAGCTCCAGCTGTGTTGTGACAATTTTGTAATTAGCTACTGCCAGCAATAACTTTGCTTTCAGCTGGAAGAGCATTATTAACCCATGCTTTTTTCCTCTTGTGCCTTATTTTCTCTTTCTTATCTCTGAGAAGGTGGTGTGCAGTACTTTGCAAGCAGCCATAGGCACTAATAATCAAAGCTCAACAGAGCACAGGATTTGTCAGAAATCCCATTGCTTCCAAACTGTTGCTGTAAATTAATCCATTCCTATGCAAGTATGATTATTTTAAAAGCATTATCAGAGGAACTGGAATTATTTTCTCATTTCCTCTCAGTAAATGGATCCATTGATCCTTAATAACTTCACAATTATTCTGCTAATTGTCATGTTTCCAGTATTAAGTTAAAAAATATGCCATCAGATTGTCCAGTGTGTGTTGCATCGCTATGACTTGAATGTACCAAACTGTTTTGAAATAGCAGCATTAACTTTTGACAAATAAAGAGAAATATTTTCCTGCTTGTGTTAGTCAACGTCCTAAAATAAATATCAGTGCTGCCTGTCATCTGGGCTACACACCAGTATTGATTAAAAAAAAAAAAAATTAATGGATAACAGTGTTTAAAAACAAACTATAAACCTAGCCAAAGGAAAAATCAAACCCAAGCACACTAGTTTTATGAATGGTATGCACAATATAAATTGGTTGAATGTTACTTTTTATCCTTAGGAGCTCAGAAAGAGTCAATACTCAATGTGACACAGTACTTCTTTTAGGACCCTGATGTTTCTTCGGTTCGAATTTGTGTACAATAGAACTCTAGTATGACTTTGGGGTTTTTTTACTTACTTTTCTCTATTTTTCGTAATTACTCTGGTAAAAATAATGGTGGGGTTTATTTTCTTTTTTTTTTTCAAATTATTAATGATTTTTTAACTGACAGTGCTGTAAAAAGATACAGTTGACCTTTGGGAAGGTTATTAATTGACTGGATTGAAAATGCTACACAGTAAAAGTTTATCACAAATGTTTTTATAAAATCTGTTCAGAGCTTATGGCAAAAAAATTCAGAGCATTTTCTAGGCTGGTTGATGAATTGAGAAGAAGAAGTGTTTATGAATTAAGCTAGTCTGGAATGGGCTGGCATTTTATATTTATAGGTTTAATTTATATTTAAGTACTTCAAAGTCTTTATTTATAAACACAACTTTGAATTTATCCCTCATGTCACTCTTTTCTAAATTAAATGTTAGGATGAATTGTAAGATAAACATCTGCATAAGAAATATAACTTCTTGAATTATCCATTTTTCTTTAAATTTGTTGTTCACCAGTTTATGCATATAATTTCTGCAGTGTCTGAGTCAGAAAAATGTTAGAGGATCTTTAATGTCAGATTCTCTGTTGGGCATAAATCAGAGTTTTGCTAGCAGAGGGCTGTGGGGGTGTCTGTATGGAAGGAGACCACAGAACTGTTCGGTGCCAGTCACATCCAGGGTCAGAGATGTGCACGTAGCATCTCTGTTCAGGCATATTCAAGAAACTGTGGCAAGCCTTAGAAGAGGAGGGATAGAGAAGATGTATGCCAGGAGACATAGTTGAGGGCACGGCTGTGTCAAGACGAGGTAATTCTGAGGAGCTGTGACCCGTGCAGGACCTGCACCAGGGGAAGGACAGCTGTGACCCCTGAAGAAATGTGGCCTGAAGTGGACCCAATGTGAGTGTTGGTCTCTTCTCGCAAGTGGCAAGTGATAGGACAAGAAGCAGTGGCCACTAGTTGCAGCAGGGCAAGTTTAGACTGGATATTAAGAAAAATTTCTTCACTGAAAGGGTCAGGCATTGGAACAGGCTGCCCAGGGAAGTCATTGAGTGACTATCCTTGGAGATGCTTAAAGAACAGGTAGATGAGCTTCTTAGGGACATGGTTTTGCAGTGGACAGGTACGGTTGGACTTGATGGTCTCAAAAGTCTTTTCCAACCAGATGATTCTATGATTCAAGCCAGGGTAGGGACACCCCTGAAGGGACTGTGGCACATGAAAGACCCATGCTGAAGCAGAAGAAAATGAGTAAGTAGCAAGGACTGACAGAAGAAAGCGTTACAACCCCAACATCCTGCACCACACATCACCTCGCTGGGGGAACTGAGATGAAGTATAACATGGTGAAAACAAGGGAATTTGAGGCTGGGAAGAGGAAGGAAAAGTAGCAGGGAAAAGAGGGAGGAAAGGCATTTACTAAAGTGTTTGTTTAATTGTTCATGTTTTTCTTAGTATATGAATCACTGATTAGAATTTTGTGTCAGTTGACAATAAATTAAAGTTCCCCAGCCTGTTTTTCCTGCAACATATACTGTTTCTATTATATGTAAGTAACAAACAGTCACAGGTTTTTTTATGTTGGCTATTTTTTCCATAGAAACGGCCTACTTTCATTAAACAGTGGTTTATTTAGAGGGTAGTGTTTCAGGAAGACAAAAGACACCATGTTAAAGGGATTTAATATGACACAAGAAATGCATTTGTCATTTATTCTGCTTAGCATTTATCCAGAAAGACTTTTATTGTTATTTTGCATTGACAATAGAATGTTCTTCCCTAGATTTAAGACTGTTACCAGTAGGAAGCATTTCAGCCATCTTTATAAAGCAGCCATCTCAGTAAGCCAGCTATTCAATAGTAAAAAAAGAATGCTACAAAATACTTGAAATCAAAAGTGCTGCTTAACAGTCAATTTAAAACAATTTGTCATTAGAAAATTAAAAATATTATAATTATTCAGAAATGTGTTGTATGTCAACATCCAGCAGGATCCTTGAGTGCTTTATCAATTGTCGCCCTAAACTTGCTTATTTTGCTCAGTTTATTTTACTGATTGTTACAAGGAAGTTCCATAGTCCCACTTGTGCCCTGGGGAATAGATATTTCAGACAGCTGTAATATGGGACAGGGGATTCATACTTTTCCGGTTGTATGAGTAAACACTGATGTAAATCTATACTATTGTTTTTTTAGCCAGGACAACCATCTTTTGGGTGTTGGGGGTTTTGTACCCTTGCATGCTGAGATAAGAAACTTTTTTCCACTCTTTGTGATGAAATGGGTATAAATCTCAGGGAAAAATACCATCCTTTTTTCCCATGTTTTTCACCAAAAGACCATACACAATTGCCACTACTGTGTGCAAATGAGTCCATATTTGGACATGCTGCATAGAAAAAGGAAGCCCTCTACCAGACTGAGTTAATCATGAAAAGAGGAAGAAATGGACGTTTATTCCCTATTTCTTTTACCATTTTGCTTTTTCTTTTTGATTCATTACTGTATATCCCCACAATAAGCAAATGAATGTTGTAAGCTCTTTAACAGATGTTTTCTCACTTTACTCAGTGGGTTATTTATGATGCATTAGTCTCTTTTATGTCATTTTATCTTGGCAGCTACCTTCTGAACTAATTAGCACACTAGAGAGATCTTCACATAGGAAGTACATGGGCAACCAGTGGTTAACTATGTGATACCATATTGCAGAGTCCATTGTGACTGAAATAGGAGATGCTGGCACACATGCAGTCACTGCATGTGGTGTAATTCCATTTCTGAAACACTGAGCTGTTAGTGCTCTGAAGTTTGTGTCTGTGCAACTTTATAAGGGAAACACCAAAGACTTCTTTAATTGTTGTGAACTGCAATTTTGAATAATTAACACTATTCTGGTTAACTAATATGTATGTTGCATTGTGAGTGTGCTTTCTTGAAAATGACTGGAAGAATGTGTGTGTGTTTACATATTTATATATGTGTGTGTCTTCTTATTGTGTGACTACAATTCTGACTTTTCTAACACAGCTGAAATTATTACAATTATGTTTTACATGATGCTGGTGTAGAAGTAAGGATGCAACTGACCAATTTTGAATTTACACTAGTAAATGATTCTCTAGTAGAACATTTTCCGTCAGGCATTTATCTGTAGCGTTCTACTTGCAGTATTTGTCGTCCAAAAGCATAAAGGTTACTGTCATGCTAGAAGCTAGAGTTTCTGATCACTTTTGTTAGCTACCTTAATCCATAGTCTGCCCGGTTGACTGTTAACGGTAGCTGAAGAGGTCAGAAGTAAGGCTGGAATATTTACTTTTATTTTTCACCAAGTTATGTCAGATGGGAGGGAATGTGTTAGTGAAGGACAAAAAGACTAAAGCAGAATTATTAAGGAAATAGCCAAGACAGAGGGGACACAGAGTCCACAGGTGTTCTGCCTCATTTGGAGTAATTAGTTTTTAAAACTGGAAGAGCTCAGCAAAGATACCTCACTTTTCCAGCCCCAGCTGCATGTTTCTTCAGCTGTCTTGCCTGCCATGAATCTTCTCCAGCATCTGTGAGCATGTTTCCCCTAGCAGCCAATGCTCTGTCTAGATCTGTCTGAGGCAAACTGCTGTGTGCTTCTCTGCCTAGCTGAACTTCTGCACGTGGTGGGTTGCTCACGCTGGTGTTGGAGCTGTTGGACCCACCTGTGACTGTCTACCTAAACCCTGCAATGCATGGCCAACACTATGTTAACTGAGAATGAGGCCCTGCATGAACTGGTTGGGCATTCATGCATAAATTACCTGGGAAACCATGCATTCACTGATTAAACACTTACGCAGGAGCTATGAGGGTGCTCATATGTGAGCTGACTGAGGACTCAAACATGAACCGCTTGGGTACTCAGGTGTAAATATATTAGCTCATGCCCAATATAAATCATATATTAGATGCTCATGCATGAATGTGGTAGGCCATGCAATTTATGCCCAGTACCCATGAGAATTATTTATTAAGTTGTACTGTACCTCATTCTTCATATTTTTCCTCTCCCAAATGAGGCCTAGGCAAGAAGAATGAAAGAATGTGCATACACATGTGGTTTTTGTTGTCTAAGAATACAGGAGAAGAAACTAAGCTTTCTGTCTGCCAGAAGAAAGCACACAATTTTGTCCTACCTGACAGTGGCCTAATGGATCTTTGTAATGTTCAGTTAACTACTAAAACCCCAATGTCAGTCTTCAAACTGTGACCTTGATAGAATGGCTAAGGACAGTTCTGTTTCCATCCTTTTAAGAATTAAGGTTTCTGTTTGTCTTCAGGGTCTAAGGTGAGCTGCATCATTGGAAGTGAAAATTTGTAAAACAGGAAAAAAACCCAAGTGTGAAACACTTTCTTTTTTCTTTTTTTTTCCTTTTTTTTGTCAATGCATAATGGATTTCTTGGAAGCCTTGTTAGAAGACTAGAAATACACAACCACTCAAAAAACAATTCCCAAATTTCCATTTGAGCATAGGAATTTAAATTAACTTCACCGTTCTGTCAATCTTTGACATGTAACAATTGCTCCTCATAGATGAATATACGAAGTGAAAGTAATGCAATCTCCCTACAGAAGAAGCAACTCCCTTGTCTTCTTAGAAGTTCATTAATGTTTTGGCAAGAGGATTTCTTCTTTTTTCTAGACTCTGATCCAAAGATTTATATGACTGCAACCTTGAATACCATTCAAATAGGGCATAGCCACACTTTGCCATGTTTGGATTAGTTTCAGAAATCTGTTTTTAATTAGATTAGATAATTCTGAATGAACCTGAGCCAATATCTGAACTGCAGCATAAAAGCAAAATTAGGGTCAGTATAGCTTTATTGTAAGCATTTTGTTGACTGTGAGAAGCACATGAAATGTTTGAACTCGAAGACTGAATTCAGCAGAAATATCAAGAGACAGTCTTTTATAATCTGGGAAAGATTTTAAAATCCACCATGTAATTTCTCCTTTTCCTCACTAAAATGTATGTTGACTCACTCTCCTGATCCTCTACTTGGACAGGCCAAGAGACTTAATTTTTTGCAGCTTTTGACTATAAATCATTGTCCCTCTGTACTAGCCCTTTGACATATACTTAGTAAAAGATGCAAGGGAACAAGTTTTTCTTTATTAATCATGGTGAAAAAAGAGAAGCTTTCCACCCCAGTGGTGAGAGTTGTGTAACTAAAAGACAGCAGGAGTCTTCGCGCTCCGCAGCTTCTAACGCACTCCAGAGTTATTTAATATATCAGTGTCAACCTTGAACTGTTCTCTCCAGGGATAGTATCATTATCTTTAGAAAATGCAACTGGATGGTGTTTTTCTTAAGTGGCAAAATTTAATCTCCATTTTGCAAGAATTTTTTATATACTTTCACAGCCAGGTCTCCCATTTGATAAATAATTTGTTTCCTGATGTTCTGTTATTTCCATATGAAAGTTAAATCTTTGCGTTTGCTTGGTTTTGTGTTAATGGTTTGGTTTTGTTCTGTTCTGAGTGCAGCACAACTTTTAGGGAAATAAGGCTTATGAAATCCTACTGCTTGCAATTTCTGCTATGTCTCTGTGGATATTCCTCTGGACTGGATGATTATGATGGCAGGAGATTTCAGGTATTCAAAATAATTTCACAGTTAAAGTTCCTACAGATTTCAGGAAACGCGTGGCCATAGTGCTGAGAATTACCCTGTAAGTCCATCAAATTAGGGTAAGCTTGCAAGTACAATCTTGCACTTCAGTAAGTAATAACGCATATGGGGAACATATATATCAGCAGTTTATAGTTCCAGAAAAGCTTCATGTACTTTGTATTCCTTCCAAGATTCACAAGTTGTGCAAAACCAAAACTCTGATCTATAGGTTACCAGCTCTCCTTTGTTCCTGAACTTAGTAACTACTTTCATTACTTTGTGTGACTACTTTGCCCATAAATTGCTGTGTTGTTGGAGATGAGGCAGAGGAGTTTCAGTCTGAGTCTGTCAAGCAAAAATATTATTACAGACTTACGGATCAGTTTCTGCATTGTAGCTTTCCTCTGAACTAAGGGACTCATTCGTATGGTTGCTATATATAGGAAATGTACTGGGATAGAGGAGACAAGAGGATAAAGGAACCAGACTGACAGAGTATCCAACAGGGATAGATGCTCTGCTGGGCCTTACCCTTACAAGCAAGGAAGAGCTTGTTGGGGTTATAAAGGTGGAAGGTATGCTTGACTGCAGTGACCATGATGAGGTGGTGGAATTTGAGATTCTGCAAAGAGAGAGTAGCAGGATGAGGGAGATGATCCTTCCTGTCTGCTCAGCACCAGTGAGGCCACAGCTGGAGTGTGCTGGGTCCAGTTCTGGGTTACCCAGTATAAAAGATAAGTGGTTCAATTGAACAGGGTCCAGAGAAAGGACACAAAGATGATTGAAGTTCTGGAGTGTCTCATATCAGGCAAGTCTGAGAGAGCTGGGACTGCTTAGCCTGGAAAAGAGAAGGCTCAGGGGAAATCTCATCAGTGTGTGGAAAAATCTGAGAGGAGGCTGTAGAGGGGATGGAGTCAGGCTTTCTTCAGTAGTATCCTGTTACAGAACCAGAGTCACTGAGCACAAACTGAAACACAGGAGCTTTGCTCTGAGCCTCAGGAAAGTTATGCATTGTGAGGGTAACTGAGCACTGGCACAGGCTGGCCTGGGAGGCTGTGGAATCTCCATCCTTGGAGCTATTCAAAAAGCCATCTGGATGTGGTTCTGGACAGCCAGCTCTAGGTGGCCCTGCTTGACCGGTGGGGTAGGACCACGTGACTTCCAGAGGTTCGTTCCATCCTCAGCCATTCTGTGACAGTGATAACACATCCTCTGAGATGTAAAGCAACTTCAAATTGTATAATGGTTTTGTAATGCTACAGCTACGTAAAATGAATATAAAAATATATAGTTTCTTTACATCATTAAAGGGAATGGATGTTAAGTGCCTTCTGCTTTTTTGAAACTGTTGATTCAGACTTTGTGGCAATATGTATTGTGGGCAGAGCAGTTATTCTGATCCTGTTGGTATCTAGTATATGAAATTGCCAGCTGAAGGACTATAAGTAATAAAACTAAAACTGGATGCATTTGCTGTTTTGACACTTAAATTATGCTTTTTATCACAAGTCCATTTAACATTGAGATTATTCATTTGTGTAGGCTTCACCTTCCTTTCCTGAATGGTAGAGATAATAGGATTGATTCTAAAGTTACTTAAGTGTTGTTATAAGTCAGAGGTGTGTCAAGTGGAGTTAATGATGTTGCTTTCATGCAAGTGAAGTGACAATCAGTAAATTTCATATAGGAAAAATGCAGTAGGCTAAGAGAGCAAAGATTGAAAGGCAGGATAAGTCTTGGTAGTAAGAATGTAAAATTAAAAAAAAAGTCGTACGGAAGGCAATATCACATGAACAGGCTCCTCTGGTTTGTCTGGTTCCTAAACATTCTCAGTGTCTCCCACCTGGCAAAGCTTTACTGTGCACTGCATACCACACCGGACTAATTTAATATGCACTGTTTTCAAAACTGTATTTTAAAATATTTTTATGATGTATGTAAGGGAAATTGTAACAAAATGGACTTTCAAAAGTGATTTATTTTTAATTTTGCCAGTCTTTGTTCAAAATTCCTGGTTCTGTACCTTGTTATAAGTAAGCATGTGAACAATGAAAATATGAAAATTACATTGCCAAAAAAACCCAGAATGCAGCTTAAAATTGTCTGATATAATTTTAATATTTGCATTAAAAGCTAATTGGAATCAAGTCTGATCGAGGATCGGTGAATGATAACCTCGTTTCCAAAAGTTCATTGTTGTTATTTTGCAGTTTCGTGTCTTATCAGTTCTCCATGTTAGCAGGTTTTCTCATCTTGCTCTCCAAGGCACGATTGCTCCCTTCATTATTTCTCCCTTCTGTTAGGTTTTTAGTCTGCTTTTTATACACCTGCTAAATAATTTCCCACTCTTACAATTAACACTTAATTATCTGAATACTAAAAAGCCTAGTATGATGCACTCAGAGTGCATCTTTTTCTGCCAATTGCATGCATAAAAATAACTATTTGGGCTGCTTTATTGCCAAAGAAAACTTGAAGCCATTTATTCTTCCTAACCATGCTATGCCATTTATATGTTTCAGTTACAGAAAACCTTGTTTCATTCATCATTTTCAAGTATATGCATAGAAAGTAACAGCCGTTCTTCAATTACTTGAAGCTGCCTGCAAAATAAATACTGTGCAAGTCTCTTTCCGTTGCATTTTTTAAAAAATTTCAACTTAGCACATACAAAAGTGTTAATTGTGTATTTTAAGACTGGTGGTACTTTTTTCAGTTACTTTGGAAAATGGAAGTGTGGATGCTTTATTACAAAACTACATAGCCATGCATATACATTACCAGGTTATTTCCCACATGAGGATTTTGGACTGTTTTCCCAATGTGTCTAAGGTAAGGGATGACGGTAGATTATGGAATGGTTTGGGCTGGAAGGCACCTTAAAGCTCATCCAGTTCCAAACCCCCTGCCATGAGCAGGGACACCTATCACCACATCAGACTGCTCCAGACGCCATCCAATCTGGCCTTGAACACTTCCAGGGCAGCCACAATTTTCCATGTCAATTCCCATGTCCATTCCCATGTCAAAATCATTGATGGACATAGAACAGACTGAATTCCTCTAAGAATTCCAGTACATAATTTGGGTGTGATTGTTTTTTTTGTGGTGGTTTTCTTTTTTGTTTTGAGTGTCTGTGCATAATTAGTGGTGGAAGCTCACTCTTACTTTACGTGCTGCCAAGAACTGGCTTCTGAGAGAAAATATGACTGTAGGTTTGTTCGAGCAAATGGAAGCTTTGGTGCTGCTGTAGGAGTGAACCTCTCTGAATGCTGACAAGGCCTGTGAGCTGGCAGGTCCACTGACAGCCCGATTTTCAGATGGGATCCAAGAGTATGTAGACCCCTGTTTAGATTCAGAATTAGCTCGAAGTCCTAGATCTGGTAGGAGATTTCTGAGACAGATCCATCCTTTTCCCTTCATGGGTCTTTACTGGAGTTCTAGGATGAAGAGCACTGGCACTAGTAGGGTTTTTGGTCTAGTGACAAATTGTGTTTTGCAGATATTAGTGCATGGATAGCACTAATGGAAGAATCAACACAAATAAAGGCAGTTTGTTTATATGGCAAACCTTTAAGAAGTACTTTAGAAAAAGGTTAAGATTTTTTGAGTCCAATTGTCAGAATTCATTATTTTTTTTTTTCATACCAGCTGTTCAGTCATGTCTTGGTGGACTGATCTTATCAGATTTTGTAATTTAACCTGAGATATTGCAGGAGGAATTGTCCAAGAGAAACTCCAGAGATGCAGCAAATGACATTCAGTTGTGGTATCACTTGAAATGTGTTACTGTGACTTTGGGTTAGACATGAAGTTAAAGCTAGTTCCATGAATATAGTTTTCAAAAGAAGCAATTGTGAGGTTCAGCACCATGACCAGTTCCCACCAAGAATAATGGCATTCCTAATATCCCTCTCTCCTATATTACTCTTGTGCTTTTTGTGTTGTCTGTTGTACTGTTACATTTTATACCTCAACATCATAAAGCCTTTAAAATATCTAATAGGATGTAGTTATTAGAAAGAAATAGAAACTCTTTTGGTAGCATTGCATTGTGATTGTTGAAAGATCATCCAAATTACCTGCTTGAAGAATATGAAGTAAAATAAATAAATATATCGAATAGTTTTACATTCACTTTCTAATGACCTTGCTTCCCCAGGTGTGAAAAAGAGAAAAGTACAAATTTTCAGACAAATTCTTTTTCACATTTGTGAATTGTGTGGGTGAGAGAGTTTCTTTTTACAGTCCTTTTTTAAAAATTAAGTTGATCATAATTATTTATAGAAGCATACTAAGTTACCTTTCCAGATTATGAATAAATGTTCTGGGTAGAAATCTGTAACAAAACAAAAAAAAATAGATGGTTACTTGTGAGAAGAAGCATCTTTATTATGTTAAATTAAAAGAATAATGGTTTTGTATTCTAAACAGTTTTATAAACTGTTTCACTTACTTGCAAAACATTTTTTTCAGAAGGATTAAAAATCCAGCTGCAAGGGAAAAATGACTGCAAGGTGTCAAAATAATTTAATTTTTCCTAAAAAAACCAAAGTGCTATCCACTTCAGCATTTTCAGATTCCAGGGCTCATGTTGCCTGCTTACATAACTAGTGCATGAAAAAATGTGATACTAGTGGGTTGTTTTTCTTTTTAACTATTAATTATTTATGAAGTACAGAGAAAAATAGTTACAAATGTTTGTTTCAGGGGATTTCCTGTAGCTATACTATTTTGTTCAAAAGACTCATTCATACTGGTTTAAATCCAATACGAAAAGTTACAGCTCCTCTTGACCTGACCTAAATTTAAAAAGTTATATGTATATACATACCCATAGAATAAGCATAATGGTTGAAAAAAATCCCCTATTTGTTTAATATTAGCTTATGATATGTGCCAAACATTTGTTATCTTGACAGTATTTTCTTATTTCACATTTATTGTTGCTTGAATGCACATGATCTGTGCTGCAGCAGATAATTTTGTGCTCTCTATGTCCTGTGTTTCTGTTTTCTAAGGTATTTATCTAGCAAGTTACATGAATAAGTGTCTCTGTTTGATACCCTAAGTGACTTCTCAGAGTTGTTTCATTCTATTTAGAGAGACTGTTTTATGTTACAAACTTTACACATGAAAAGACTTGCCACTTCTGTGCCCAAAGGTGTGTATTTACCAATGTGTATAATAATATTTTCAAATAATTTTTTGAAGACAAATTTCTTACTCTGTATTTTTTAGTCCACTAAGAAGAAAAGAATAATTTGTATAAGTAGGGAACAGTTAGGAGTGGGAGTCCCTGCTCCAAACTGCTGAAAAAATATCATTCTGGCTCTGAGATTTCTCACTATTTTTCTATTTCTCAATATTTCACATTTTCTCACGCTATACTGAGTCCCAAAATGACCGCAGTGCCATATAAAGCACAAAATTCAACTTATTTGAACAAATAAAATTTTATACCTCAGATAAGTTTTTAGTTTTAGTATTATTATATAGCAAATTTCCTTTATGCCAGTCAGAGTATAAATTGCAAGACAAGTTCAGAGTATAGTGACTCAAAATTCTGCTACGTTTCAAGTTAAAAAGAATTCCTGCATGAGCTGGAATTCCAACTCCCATTTGTGGCCTTAATAGGATTGTGTGCTTACATAATGAGACCCTGAGTCAGCTGGATATTTCAAGTGGATTTAAATAGAACTTCTCCTTATAGAGCACTTCCCAAAGAAGGCTAAAAGCCTTTTTACATATTTTAAATGACAGGTTCTATTAGAGCTAAAACTAGAATACTTGGATTTTTGGACAGTAGACTTGGAGCAAACAAGTAATAAATAAAAGAGGTTTATATACCGCTCTTTGCCTGCTTACTGTGTCCTTAGAGGCAGGTTCTTGTTTACAGACTTGGTTTCAGCTGGTGACTTTCTAAGTTGTAGCAAAGATTGCCACATTCCCTTTAGGCCCTGTGACATTCTCTGCTCACCACAAAGCACCTTCTGGCTGCTCCCTGCTCATGGCTGTGGATTTTCTGACTCTGGGTGGCCGGTTCCCTGCTGTCACTTTGTGCCTACACGCTCTGAACGTGGGACCATCTCCCCAGCCAGCATACTTGGTAGCACCCAAAAGAAGGACTGCTCTTTCCTCTTCTGCAGGGGGCTTCTGCCTAATCTCATGAGTATTTTTAAAGTAACGTAAATTGTAAACCACAACATACATTGTCACAACATTTTTCTTTTTACGCTTTTAAAATCAAGACCTACCCTGAAAAGCATACTGGATTTTTCGGTATGTTAGTGTTAAAAAGCAAGATAAACCAAAATCACAAAGAATTAGCAAGCTTCATGCTTACAAAGGGCCCTTCATGGAGAGGAGTCACTGTAGGAAGGGGAGAAAATATCTGTACTATCCACTGAAGAGACAACAGGGTTACCTCAGGCTTGCTGTACTGCAGAGTACAACACCAAGGAGGAGAATGCTCCCCCTTATCCCTGTTCCTCGGGGGTGGTGTGTGCTACCACTAGGACAGTTCAGATTCAGCCCTCTGATCCTGAGAGGAGATCATTTTTATTTTGTCCGTGTGGAGATGTGTGGCATATGGCTATATACGACATGCATAACCATTTTGTTCTTTTCATTGGCTGCAGAATTACTCTCTTCTAAGCAATTCCATTTAGTTCAAAGCGTTAACATGAAATTCAAATTAAAATTCTTTACTTTTGCCAAATAGGATTATTTATCCTTATTTTCTTTGCATGGGTAAGGTTACATTGAGTTCTGAATGATGCAGGCTCGTCAATGGAGAGATTCCCATTTTGGTATGAATAAAACTCATTGAATCTCCCCAGCATATTTATTTGCTACAATGTGGGATTTTATCTTTCTGTGGTGAGAATTACCTTGGATACAGAATTTTCCTCATCATTTGTATCATCTGTTCAGCTTTTAGCTTTTGTTTAGGAAAAGCTTTCCTTACTCTGCTTAAAGAAGGTGTGGTCATTTTGAACTCTGAACTATTTTGTAGTCTTTTCTGTGGCTGATTTATTTTGCCATTGCTGGGTTTCTTTGCTGTTGTAAAGAAAATAGACCAATGTTCAAGGGGAAAAATAATTTACTGTTTATCTGTAAGTTATTATGTGTTCTTACGATGGCTTCCCAAATGTCCTGTGAAATGTGACTAGTGTTACTCTGCAGGACTTGCTGATATACTGAGAGTAATTGTAAATACCCAATGCTTGATCTTGTCCTCTGGATATGTTACCAATGCAATAGCAATACTGATCTAATAAAAGGTTTGGTGTTGGTAGTTAAAGTTGGTAAGCAGAGGAATCCTTTCTGCCATATATTGTAACTTTAACTAACACTAGATCTGATCTGTAACCATAAAAACTGTGCTCTTACATCGCTGGTGGGATAGACACTCGTTATACTCACTTGGTTAATTTGCCATTCTTGTTGCCAGGATCTTCTGTTTCTCCATTGCAGGTACAGGTAGACTTCTGCAAAGTTTCTAACCACCTACTTTACAGGCTCATCACAATGTTTACAGTTAATTCCATAGGAGAATTCAATTCATAGAACAGTGTTTTAAAATGTGGCCCTTTTGCACTTGCGCCATAAAAGAAAATGGAAATGTTACTGTCAGATGTCTGCTTTAGATCTGCATGCAAGCTGAAATGAAAGGTAGTAAGAAACTCCACATTTCTAATCACCAGTGACTTTACAATTTTTAATGACCCTATATCTTCTTCTCTTGGAAAACAAAAAACTGAACCCAACTAACGAAACAAGCAACCCCTCCCCCCCCAACCCCCCCAAATCAAAACCAAACAACAAAAACAGAAACAAACAAAATACAAATGAACCAAACATGATTTGCCTTTCACATAGTCTTAAGAGTTCTTGGACACCCAATACACATATGCACACTCTCCATGTTCAAGTGTTGGCAGCGGGGAGCTGCAGGAATGACCTCTGTGGGAGGAGGTCAAGAGCTGCATACATTGATCCCACAGCAGGACACTGTGAACCCCAACATTGGAGAAGGAAGAGCAGGAAGATGTACTCCAACTGCTGGAATAGAGATTCCTCTGCAGACCATGGGGAGCCAATGGTGGATCAGCTATTTCCTTGCAGACATCAGGTGGATAATTTCTGAAAGAACTATGGTCTGTGGGGAGCCCACATTGAGACAGCTTTTTCTTACAGAGGCTGCAGCTTGTGGAGAACATGCAGGAAGAAATTTTTTTCCCTGACAGTCTGCAGCCCATGGAAAGGCCTACGCTGGACCAGCAGTAAAATGTGAGGAGGAAGAAACAGCACAGAGAGTTGATCACAACCTCCAATTCCCCATCTCTTTTTCCTATTCAGGGTGGGCAGAGGAGTCAGATATAAAGGAATTAAGTCAAACCTGGAAAGGGGCAGGGAGGGAGAGAGGAGGCTTTATTTCAATTTTTGTTTTGTTTGTTTGTCACGATTCAACTCTATTAATTGGCAATAAACCGAATTTATTTTCTGCAAGTCAAGTCTGTTTTGCCTGTGACTGCAACTGGTAAGTGATCTCCTTGCTTTATCTTGACCCACGAGCTTCTCCATCTTATTTTCTTCCCTTTCTTATTAAGGAGGAGAATGAGTGAGTGACTGGGTAGGAGTTTGGCTGCTGGCCGAGGTTAATCCAACATAGTGTGCTATCAAAGCTCTTGAATTCATGAATAGGAGAAGATACAGGGTACAAGAATCAGACTCAATGTGTGTGTGCATCTCTATATTTTTATATATAGAAGTGTCCTTTTGTTTCTACAGAAAAGAGCCTTTGCTAGTCATTATTGCAGGGTTCAAAACTCTTGTTACAATGATACATCTACTGGTAAAGGAATTGGTGAATCCTTCAAGGTGGAAATGTCTGTATACCCATATTTTTTTTTTCGGTCTATTCTAATATAAATAAATTGGACGTTTATCTTTATCTATAATCTCTGTGAAGGGCCTGTGATTTGTCTCAGAACTACTTTTTTACTCAACTTACAGATATAGGTAGCGCCACCACAGGCAACAGAGCATCCCTCACCCTGGAGGCCTAACAGGGACATTAGACATTTTCAGGTAGTTCAGATACAAGGTGGAGGATGTGTGATCAATGTTTCAACCATATTTTTATCATTAAAGTTATTTACATTTAAGAAGACAATCTCTCCCTCAGCTGTTAATAATTTATCACAAGAAGGCAGTGTACTGCAGTATTGATTATGTATCTGCTAGCTTTTGTGTTGGAAATATCCCTCTGGATTTAGCTGAAAAATCGTGATATGAACTTTTTACAGAAAGTTTGGCAGTTGTTCTCTCTTTTCTCTCTTCACTCTGTCTTATTTTTGCAGAGTGTTAGCACACAAAGGGCCCATTGCAACTGAGCAGCATGTGTCATTCTTCTTAGCTAATGGGTTGAACAGGTCGCTACCTGTAATATCTACATTCAGTAAAGGTTCTCTTGGTCTGAAGCTTTCTTTGACAATTTGAAAAATCAAATAAAAATGAACAGTTCCCTGTTCCCAGAAGTCACGATATACAAAACATAAGCAAAGAAATCTTCATGATAAGCGTGATATAGGTTTTAAGGTATAAAGTTATAATTTACTGGCTATTAATGAGTTCTACTTCCTAAATGCAGTTTTTAATCAAAAGTCTTGCTGGAATGAGGCAGTAAAAATCAGATATGTCATGATTAAAGTTTACATAATTTAAAGTTTACTTGGCATTTATGATAGGAATGTATACACATAACTATTCCTTGTCTTCTGATTTTAGCAATTCCTATTAGAATATTTTTAATTACAGTTCTTACTAATTCATTATTATCTGACACAAATAATAGATATCTCTAAATTGATTTACATGATAGGATTTTTTTTAATTATGCAGGTAGAACCTACTGTAGTTGACATTTGTTAATACCTTGTTAATTTAATTTGTCCCAGTTCCCATTTTAAGGGTGGGTTTTTTTGGTTGCTTGTAGCAATAGAGAATTTATTATATATCATTCTCAGAGTTGTTTTATTCCACCCAAAGAAACGTTGTCTTTGAAATTAATGTGCAATTTTTTTTAGCCTACACAGAAGAACCATAAAATCAGAAATGTTCTGCTTTTATATTCTCATAAATGAACTGTAGATTAGAACCCAACTGGGTTAACACATTTTAAACTCATATTTTGTAGAACAGGTGACATAGTAAGTATTAAAAATAATTTTCCAGGAAACAGATGTAGAAAAACAGGAAGATACATTTAAAAAATTGGTATCTACACTGTTTTTAAATTCTAAGTTAAAGATGTAGTTGACAAATACAGACTTAAGTAGGTCCAAAATAGGTACTGCTATATCCAAATATACATGCATACATAATAATGAAAACTTAGCTGTTCTAAGTGTAGAACAGCTTGTTGTGCAGAATATCTTAAAAAATACTACCTTTACTGTATTGTTATAAGTTTTCAACAAAAGTATCCTTGAGAATTCTGCTCCGTTGTGCTGAGATGAGACTGATGGAAAACTTGTGACAGAACTACGAGATTCTTCAAGTTCACTTCAGAATTCACCATCTACGTTGCCTCTGTATCAGTGGATTACTTGAAAGATAACAGAAGGTGAACATAAATGGGGAAATAGTGAAGAGATATTAATTTTATTGAAATGTGGAATTAGAATGTTTGTGTGCAAAACTTCTTATATAATTTCACCAGTCGTATCCATAATGCATATCACAAGCTAAACAGCTGTCACCTAGTAATATTCTTACTCTAAATTGGGAGTTCCACAGAAACTGTTCCTTTCTTCACAGTACTTTTTGTTTCTTTTTAATCCAATCTTTTTTTTTCCTCAGTGTACTACAGGCATTCATATGGAATGAAGAAGGAATAATTAATCTAGGTATCTCTGTGGCTGCATAGGACCTGGCCGAATTGATATCTCATGAAAACATGGTTTAATTCTCTCTAATCACTGTCTGCATTAAGATTGTGTTCTAGGGGTGTAATGGGACCGTATCTTCATCTGAAAATGGTTGTACAGGGTCTTTGTTGCATATCTTCACTACTCATGAGAAGCATCTGTGCTCTTGTGGAAATCATGGTAGAATAAAAGAATGTCATTTATTCCCTCTTCGGTCTTATTGCAGGATTGCTAAGGCCAAGCTAACCTATTTGTTCCTGATTTGAAATGAGGAAATCTGAAAACAAAAGAGTACTTGTGAGGTAGATTTTTCAAGACCATATTTTTCCCTTTCACCTATGTCATTCGCTTGGGGCTTTTTTTGTGGATGTGTTCAAATTTTTAGAATAGAAATTTGCTGTGCAATTGTATAATCTGTCTCATATATTTCTTAGCTTTTATCCATTTGGTTCCTGATGTGTATATATAAACATACTTATCATTATACACAGTAAATTTTTCTTCCTCACTTTAAAAGATACCTGCTTTTTGTCATGTACACTTGTATTTCATGTCCTATTTTGAGGCAGGATCTGCTCCCCCCTAAAAGTATATATTTACACAATGATGCACCACTAAAACAACAAATGTTTTCGGAAAGCATTTTCACATGATGCTAGCAAGAAACCTTAATGTGATTAAAGAAACTCTTGATTTGATTGTTAATATGAATGTTACAGTCAGCTATAAAACTAGGCAAATAACTGTAATTTCTGTGAAAAACACATAAATGCCAACTGGCATCAAGACTGATTTAGTGCTGTTTTTTAATAGTTTTAATTCTTTTTTGTACTTTCTCCTGTTCACGTGATCCAATGGAATCTGTATTGTTATATAATACAGTTAAAAGCAGATTGAGTATTGTTTCCAGTGCTGTGCATGCAGGATGTGTGTTAGCATACAATATTTGTATTGACATTCAAGTAGCTACCTTTGGCATAAAGGTTGCCTTTCGCTGCTTCAATAGACAAGTACTGTTCATCTGCCTCCAAGTAAACTCTTTGACACCAAAGCACAAGTTCTAGTTGATTGTTTTCTAATATTTCCCTAATGTAAAGTTGTTTTTTGAATTCCTAAAAATGTCATCCTAAGTAGAAGCAAATTTATGTCGACTCTAGTCCTAGCAATCAAAATATACTTTCAACAACCCTTTGTACATACTTGCTTAAAAGTGGAAAGTAGTTCAAAGACAGTATTTTTATTTTTATTGTTCTTCTCTGAATAGTGTAAATTAAATTCCCTTCTGGTATTTAGAAATTTTTGCTATGTGCAACTTAGTTAAAGGTAGGATTTGTCACTGTGAGTTTCTACGATTGTTGGAATACAAAGGGACAATAATAAAATCGAATTGCGTGGCAGCTCCAAGCAAAGGATATCAAAGTATTTTTCAAATATTAATGAACTAAATCAAGACAAAAGAAATGGTGAAATTAAGCAATGTTGAAACTGAAACATTTTCAAATTGTTATAAAGGACTGGAAGAGGAGAAGGAAGAAGAATATTTATTTTCTATACAGTTTCAGCAACACCAGCTACTCTAGTTTGTGAATTAACTTTATATTCAACATTTTGTCATGTACATTAGGTGTTATAATGCATGAAATGAATACATAGTCACATACCAGTAGCTGCAGTTCCAAGTAATGATCGACAATTCTGCCTCTAGCTAGCTAACACTTTTTCCTATGAAATATTTTCTGCATGACCACATCACATGGCAGCAGGCAGCAATGGAATTTATGAACTAGCTGGAGCTATCAGTACTAGTGAGGAAGCAATAGGGAAAGATGTATGCTAAAAAAAGGGGGGGGGGAAAGGGGGGCTGGGAAGAAGTCTAAAGAAAAATAGTCAACCAGAAAAAAGTTGTCAATATGTCACATAGACATTTTAAACTAGCAGCTTAATGGCAGTGCAAATTCATGTCTGTGTCCTATTTTTAAAATTTTCAGCTTCTCCTAAATATAGCTTCCAGTTGAACGTGTGTCTTTTAGCTATAAATAACTCAAAAAAAAAAAAAGGTAACCTGACTCAGAATGAAAATTTCACTTTTATGTCAAGTTAGAACTATGGTTTGTTTGCATGACTGGGAGTTAGGAATGTTCACATTCTTAGCAGGTGAAGTTTTTTTCCTGAAGTCAAGTCAATAAGGATGATTCTTTTCCAGAAGGAGACCTTAACTTTTCTCTCAAGTTGCATTGGCTTGAAATGAGTTTTCTCTTTCCTCCTGGGAGTATCTAGCTGTTCTCCCACACCCTGCTGCAATACATGGGCACTGTGTGTTTCTAGAAGTTGATTACAAATGAAGTTCCTTATATATATTAATTGAAAACCAGTAAAACCCCATAAATAATATTTTTTTCAGGCCTCTGCACATGTCACTATCCTGATGTTTGATGCTGTTGTTGTTGAAAGCAAAATACATGATTCTAAATGTTTTTCAGAACCCACATCAATGGAATGCACGTTGGTGAAATGAAGACACTAACCACAGTCAAGAGTTATAGGATCATAGTCCATAATACTGTGGGGGGCCAAATGTAGACTATCTTGGTCTGTTAATCTCACTACATATTAAGTTATGCAAGGAAAGTAGACAAATACAACAAAAAAAAAGGCAAAAAAAATAGCAAACCCCAATAATATAGGCATTCCCAGCTGTCTTATCTGCATTGCCTTAAGTTTTGCATATAACACAAATAACTTTGTAACACACTATTATCTCTAAAGAAGTTGCACTTTATAAGTGACATTATTGAAGAAAATTAGTATTTCTGGGCCAAAATTTAGAACTGGTGTTGAATGCATCTGTGTGAGATAACTCAATGCATAGGTACCATGCAACTTGCATCTCTTATGAAAAGATCCTGGTCAGAGTAGTGGAGACTGACTGACGAGGGAGCAGATCTGCTTGATAAAGACCTAGAGGGCTTGGTGGAGGGTAAGTTAAACATGATGTAGCAGTGTGTTCTGGCAACAAAGGAGGCTTGGGGTATCCTGGGCAGTATCAGGAGCATAGCCAGTATTGCTTTTACTCTTTCATGCTTGAGGAGTCTCCTGAAGACCTGTTTTGTTGATTTTGTGTTCCCTTTTGTTCATATCACCCAGGTCCTTTTCTCATCAGCCCTGTCAGTAGCTCTCTCACAGGGCTGCTGGAAACTCTCATCCTCTCCTTTTCCTAGTTTAAAGTCTTTCTTACCAAGTCAACCATTCTACTGGCTAAGATGCCTTGGCCTGGCTTAGTGAGCTGGATTCCGACTCTCCCAAGCAGATGCTGATCTTCAAACTAAGTCCAAAAGTCACAGACAAAAGTACTGCTGTTGTTTCCAACATCAGCTCTGCACACAGTTGTTGACAGGCAGTATCAGAGCCCTCTTCCTTACACTTACTAGTAAGGCTGAAAAGAATACTGTCTCAGCCCCCAAACCTCTGACTGTCACCTCCACTACAGATTACAGAGCTCTGCAGTGTCTTTTGATTGCCTCCAAGTTGCCCCTGGCAGTAATACTGGTGCCCAGATAGAAACACAGGTGGAGGTAATAGAGAGTGGGACAAGCTTTAGCACCTGGCAGCCCAGGTGCTTTGCTTTAAAGTAGATTGGGAAGCGATTATTCCCCTCTACTCAGCACTCTTTTTAGAATCATAGAATTACTTGGTTAGAAAAGACTTTCGATATCATTGAGTCCAATTCTACCTGTCCACTACTAAACCATATCCCTGAGAAACTCAGCTATCTATCTTTTAAACACCTCCAGGCATGGTGAGTCAATTACTTCCCCAAGAAGCCTGTTCCAGTGCCTGACCACCCTTTCAGTGAAGATATTTTTCCTAATATCTAGTCTGAACCTCCTCTGGTGCAACTTGAGGTCATTACCTCTTGTCCCATCACCTGACACTTGGGAGGAGAAACCAACACCCACCTCATTATAACATCATCTCAGGCATTTGTACAGCGTGATGAGGTCTCCCCTCAGCCTCCTCTAAGCTAAACAACCCCGGTTCCCTCAGTTTTCCAGCCCCTTGCCCAGCTCAGTTCCCTTCTCTGGGTGTGCTCTGGCCCCTCAAGGTCTTTCTTGTAGTGAGGGACCCAAAACAGAACCCAGGATTCTGGGTGTGGCCTCATCAGTGCCGAGTACAAGGGCACAATCACTTCTCTGCTCCTGGTGGCCCCACTGTTTCTGATACAGGGCAAGAGCCAGCTATCAGCCAGCATCCCCAGATCCTTCTTCAGCCAGAGGATGAGTGATACAAGATAAAACTGGATGGCTAAAACTGTGTGTCTAAACTGGATCTAGGGAAAATTTGGTTTTGCTGTGCTAAACTGTGCTAAAGTTAAGCTTTAGAATAGGTTACTGAGAGAGGCAGCTGTGTGATCCCTGCTCTTGGAGGTTTCAAAAGGCATCTGAATCAAACCCTGAGCAACCATGGTGTTACAGTTGATTATGTTTTGATCAGGAGTTCAGAGTGGGAATTTCTTGAGGTTCTTTCTAACCTAAATTATTGTGTGATGTTATGATTGTCAAGACCAAAACACAACCAATAGCTGAGAATTCTTACTCATTGTGTAGGGTAAAGTGAAATTCCCTTTTTGGGACTTGATTGGAATTAATAAATGTAGTGAAGTATTCACTGGAGTTGAATCCTGACTCTAATGTGTTGTGTGAGTTTCTTACCCATTTACATGTGGCTTGACTGTTTCTTGAGGCAAAGACTTAAATTTTTTAAAAGAAAGTTAAAGGGTTCAAACCTGGGCTAAGTGAATACTCGGAGCAGCTGAGGTGATTAAGGCACTCAGTTGGAGGTGGCAGATAGGGGTTCAAATCCACCACCTGTCTGAGTGCTGGTTTATTTGCTGTTTTGTTTTTTTGAGCTCTACTCAAAAAATGTAATTGAATATTTGAAGATGTATATAAAAAAGACTCTGAGGTCAGATTGTAGATAGGATGTACACTATAAACATGATAAAGGCAAGTATTGTTTCCAAATAATAGTTCTTTTTAAATGCCAGTTTCCCATGCTTATCCCTTTCCTGTTACATTGCAGAAATCAGTAAAAGCAGCAGAGTTCAATGAAAGCATGGATTTGAATAACCAAATCTAAGTAAGTTTCTAAAAGTACTCAGAGTAACTGTAGAGGATTAAAAATAAAATTGATTTATGTTCTGGCCCTTTATATTAAGATTCGTGACTTAGCTTTGGCTAAGTCAGCCAGGCTTTAGAAAAGAAATTTCAAGTGGGTCATATTGTTGCTAGGTTATATGAATCTGAGCTAACTTTGGCTTGGCTCATTTTAATGTGCTTGATCCAAACAGAGATAATATAAAAAAAAATAAATCCTGAAGTTCCCCGATATCATTTAATATCGTATCTATACTTGTCACATAAATACAATGCTTGTCTCATTTTTATTCAAATAGCAACCTATCAAAATTGTCTTTTGACAGGATTTTGACTGCTACTTATAGTCATAACTAATAGTTCTTTTCTCCTATTTCCTGGGGGCTGGGGGGAGTATGTGTGTGTGCGGAGGGGGGAGAAGGATAGAAATACTGGATAAAATTTCCATTTTTACCCTGAAAATGACTCAGGAATTTTTAAATTTGTTTGTTAACTTTCATATAAAACAGCAATCTGGAAAGGTCATTCTGTTTTGATTTTGTTCTGTTGGTGTTTAAAGGAAAGCATGGGGCATGCACTTGAACTTCAGTTGGTGCTTGTAATAAATATTTAAAAATAGATGAAATTACTGATATACAGTGCACTGAAAGGGCTTTTAATATTTTTGTGTGCAAGTGATAATGGATTAAAAAAAGGATTGAAAAGAGTGATTGCAAAACTGACAATAAATCAGTCAGGTGGTTCTGGTAATATGTCTCATATACACTGTGTGTGATGCTTAGTTTATGAGTTCTTAAGATCTCAAAAGCTGATTTATTCTTCCAGTAATTAGTGTTCTGATCCACTAGTTTTTATAATATAGAGAGATGTCACTGTTTTTTTCATTAATTATTTGTATTTTAAAATCATACATTTATCAATCAAGGCAAATCCAAGGATTTTTAAAAGCTTAAAACCCATGACTTGTAGGACTGTCACTGTACACTGGTGTTGGTATATATTATTACTCAGTGAAATTCTTCATTACTTTCCTGGGCAGGAGGCTTGTTTTGTTCAATACGCCACCTAAAGAAGTTTATATTCAGCTATGATAACTGTTTTAATATTATTTAATATTATCCTTGTCCTGCTTTAAACCTGGTTCTGGTGCTGTAGGGGTATACAAGGAGGGTTTTTTTTCTTAATTCTGGATACATTGTGGAGAACTATGTAACTACATATACATTGATGTCTTCTTGATTATTTGATTGCTCTTGGAGTACTTTAATAAATAGAGGCAGACTTAAGCCAATGCTGAAATTATATGTTATTTTGAGGTCTGGAGTGGTAGAAAGGAGATCACCCTTTACCAGGTGCACTGGTAGAAAGGAGACTTTGCTGATAGATTCTTGTTAATCAAAAGTTCATAAGCTAGAAATCTGTTCATATTCTAAAATATGATTATTGCTTTGGTTTCACTTTGGCAACTGGTTTGATATCAAAGTGAAACTGCAAAAAAATAAAAAGGAAGAAATTAGTAATTGGATTCATACAAGGGAAAGTTGGTTGTGATTTCTTATTGTTTGAATTTCCTTGGGTATTTGCTTTTTGGGATTTTTTGATTTTTGTTTATTAATAATTTAGCCTTAACGTACTCAAAAGTAGTCAGTAATGGCTTAGGTGTTTTTTTGGTAGGATTAAAAAGAAAAAAAAAAGTGAAAAAAGTGAAAGTTAACTTAATATGGAAATCTCCAAAAGTAGTGCCACAGCATTTTTTCCAGGAAGCTTGGCACTTGCTGCTGAGTTTTGCACTATACAGCCATTAGCAGGCTGGTCAATGCATTGCTTTATGAGGCAATTATTTCAGCATACTCTATTCAAAATACACATTAGAACTTAACCTTCTGAATCCTGAAGTAGCATTTTTATCACCCAGCATTAGAAAAGAGTTGGAGTCAGCAATTTCCCCTTTCTTTTTGTGATTTGGTATCATTAATAAAGCATCGGGCTGGTAGCTTCCTACAGTTCTCCAGGATAATTTGTGACACAAAGGGTGCTACTGTGATACAGTTGTCTGTTGACTTATTCAGTAGCAGGGGAAACACAGAAACTGTGTAAAAATAAAAATGAGTAAGGGAGGGAAAAGATTTCTTAAAACAAATGTAGGACTGATACACAGCATGTTAGGCCTGCTGCTATCGGTTATGCACAAGTAGAAATGGGAAGTTAATATGGAATTTCTAATTAGGGTCACATGCTAATGAACTCCCTCTTCATGTTAGTTTTATGCCGCTTCAGAAATTTTTTATCATATGCTTAAAAATTTATGGCTAGAAACATTAATGAAAATGAGGCGTGAATTGGAAATTGTGCTATTATGGAGATGAGTATGGCCGTGGCCAGTCTGATTTCTAAGGAGGGATCCTTTTATTGCCATTTTTTGAGGGCTGAGAAATGATACAAGTAAAATTAATGACTAGACATATTCTTTGCCCTGCCTTTGCTGGCATTATTATATTTAAAGTTATAAAAGCTGGATTTAATAAAATTTTGAATTAATTATAAGGGCAATTTTAATCATAATTGGCAGTCTTCTATATGAAGAAAATCTTAAATAAAATTGATATAAGTGCAAAAATATAGTAAAGTTCATAGGTTTCTATACATGTATGTTTCTATAAAATACACAGCTTTGTATATAAATACGTACAGACTCATACACACATATAGGTATAGGGAACATTTTTTACTGACTTTATTGCTAAAGATTCCCTCCTTTTCTTGCTGTTTGACAACACAATTGCTCTTAAGTTCTGTGGATGAATGTTTGGGTGTAAATTTTCCAGAACTGGCATTTTTCTCTGGTATCTTGTAAAAATCAATTGGGCTTGCTGTTCAAAATGTCAGCCCCCCAAACACTACCTGTTGTATTGTTTCTTTCTGTCCCACTAAAATTATCATGCAATCTTGTATAAAATATATTGAAAACATCTGGTAGTCAGTCTCGTTGGAATTGCCTTTGGAAATAGTCTAGTAATATTTGACAGCTTGGCTTTACAAGGATATTGATTTCACTGTGGTTTTATCATGGAAAACTGATGAATGGTCAAAAGATGAAAGTGATGTAAAACCTGGTTTATAGTTTTTATATGAAATGCATGTAATAAAATAAAGTAGGTTTATAAGACATAGGAAGGTATGCCCTTGTGAAAACACTGGAGTTAGAAAAGGATTTTGCAGCATTTTCTTGCTGTGGATTACATGGCCCAGGGACACTAAAAACATTTCCAGGTTTGCTTGAGATGGGCAGACAAAGGAGCATACTTATTAAAAATAATATGATACGTTGCTAATAAGATGGTATTTGTGAGAAGATTAGCTAGCACGGAGCACTGCTTTGTAACTTTATACACGTTTCCTTTTGAAATAGGCTATTAATACTGTACAGAAACCAATATGGGAGAAATATTGTTTCATTATTCCAGTAACAAGGAAAAGTAGACAGAAGAAACACAAATAACTGCAAGGGCATGTAACGTGTGAAACAGGAACTGCAATTTGGATGGAGCAATCTTTTCTGTAGAACTGAAGAACTAAATAGGAAGAACTGGAAACAACATTGGCCATCTGTGTTGCACTGACTGCAATAAAAGAAAGTAAGGAAAATATAGGAAACTAAATTGATTTCTTTCTGGAGGAAGTAATTACTTCACTGGCCAATTAAATATAAACACAATGAGAAGGTGTTGAAGTAGAAACACTTGTGTCAGTTTTGCAGAACAGTGCATTGCTGTGTGTCTAAAATGCCCTAAGGGCTGGAAGTATGAGTTAATTTGCTGTCCAGTTGGGTCCTCTTCTGTGTGTGTGTGGGAGGCAGAGACAGCATGGGTTCTTTCTGGATCTCACTAAGAAAGACCTGATGACAAACGGCTTAATGAAAAAATGGCTGGTTTAATAGGATTGTGAGTAAATCTTGCATCCCTCCACATGTGGGGGCAATGTGGGAACCACATGTTTGTGTGGCTTTGGATGGACCCGGTACAGGAGTACTACACCATGTTGCACAGATCTGTCTGTGGAGAGAGTTTCCTTCTTTTTTGGTCATTCTATGTGTCGCATCATTTACTTAGAATAAAAAACCTCATTCATAAAGGGTGTTTGCATGAGAGCTGGATTAAGGCAAGGCCAAGGAAGAGGCTCCCAGAGGAGCTGCTGGAGGGTCCTGAGTGACCAGGAGCTGACTGAGGTGGTCATGTCACCTGGGGTATGCAGAAAATGCTGTGGTGTAGCTTGGATTAGCGCAGCCTGAACTAAATTGGCTGCTGTGTATTTTATAAAAAAAAAAAAAAAAAGTAAAATTTTCAAGATGTTCTTCTTTCACTGTGCAAAAAAACCCAAATGTCAACTTTGGCCAAAATACCTTGGGCAAAGATGAAGATATCATATAGACTGGTATTCAGGCTTGGGTGCCAGGTTCAGGAAGGCTGTTGGCCCACCGGAGAGAATTCAGAGAAGCATAATGAGGGTGAGCAGAGCACAATCTGCAAAAAATTATGAGGCAAAAAAGTGATCCAGCCATTGTCTTCTGGCTTTCTCCATGCTACTTGCCAGTTTATCCTACTTCCTTTCTCTCACCTCTCACGCAGAGCGATTATTGGTATTCCTTTTATAGGAACTGCTCCATGCCTTTAGATAGCCTTGCTGCTTCTGATTTGCATTTTCATCAAATGAACTACAGCAAATGAGTGACTTGAAGGTTACAAAAGGAACTCAGGTCTCCAGAGTTTAGCTATTGGAGTTATCAGTAAACCATTCTTGTTCTATAGGAATATTATTTTATAGATTAAAATTAAAAAAAAAAGGGGAAGGAAGAAAGGAAGTTGCCTCACTCCAAACAAAAGGTCAGTTTTCATTTTGAGAAGGATGACAATTGGAGTTTTTAAACTGATATAATTGTAAATGTAAAAAAGAACAGAACATAATTTCTCTTGCAACCTCTTCTTTCCTGCTGTTGCTATTTTTGACTCTGAGCAGTCACATGGATAGAGCTGTGATGTATTAAATCAGGAAGGGTAACTGAAACTAACAAATTAGTCTAAGATTTGTTTGAACTGTTTCAAGAATGCAGGAAAAGGTGCCCTCGCGTTTGTGTGTAATTGTGTTTCTAGGCTACAGCATAGCAGAATGTGCTGTGGACTGCAGTGCTCTGCAGTGAAGGTGTTTTACCTCAACCTGTGTTGTTTTTGCACTATAAGCTAGCTACTATTTTCAGATTTGTAATTGTCATTTGCAAGAGGCCTACCCTGCACCTTTCCCTTCTTGGGAAATCTGATGACGCTTTAATGATGTCCCATTCTCTGGCTCTTGAAGTGTGAAACTTGTATTTGGTTACAGGAACAGGCAAACAATTGAGGTAATTGTCTTGCACTTTGTAACAGACACGTTATTTTTACCTGACTAGGAATTCTGGCAGTCAGATAACTTCATTTTAAAAGCCCTGATTATGATGAAAAGAGGGAGATAAATCAAAATAAAAGTAAAAGGAAGTATGGGGCTTTGTGAATAAGTAACATATACAAGAAGTTATTTATTAAGAATCAGAAACACTGGATGCTTGCCATGTAGAAGAAAAATGGAAAAATATATATCCTGAAACATATTGAAAGAGAAACCTTAATAGATTGAATGTGAATGTGTAACACGACTGATAATTATGAAATGTTGAAATGCTTGGCAAAGAATTTTGCATTTTGATTTTTGAGAAGATGATTGAGAAAAGGTAAATTTCCCATTTGATTTTTATTAATCATTTGACACTCATTGTAATAAACAATGTCTAAATTTAATAAACCAAACATATTGTATTCGGCATACTTGATCATGACTTAGTGTACCATAAGAAGTACAATTGCTGTATGACTATTAACAACATGAACTGTAAAAAAGTTTGTTACCTGATATGTCTCGTAAGTATTGGTTTATCCTGCATTCAGCTTTTGGATGAAGATTTTTTCCTCTGCATTATAGAGTTGTGATTGTTTGAAACCTTGAAGCATGTGATGACTGTGATGAACAGTTGAGTCTGGGCTTTGCCAATGAGAAGCATTCTGCCATTCCCTCTGTACAGAGGGACAGTGGTGGAGGCTCTTTGCCGTGCAGGTGCCATATTCTCACAAGAACCAAGGAATGCTCATTCACCTTAACAGAAGCGAACTGACAGAATGAAGGTTTAAGATTCTTGCTCTCAATGGTATGGGGTTCAATAAGGCCAAGTGCCAGGTCCTGCACTTGGGACACAACAACCGACTGCAGCGTTACAGACCTGGGGAAGAGTGGCTGGAGAGCTGCCTGGAGGAGAAGGACCTGGGGGTGTTGATTGACAACTGGCTGAACATGAGCCAGCAGTGGCCCAGGTGGCCAAGAGAGCCAATGGCATCTTGTCTTGGATCAGAAACAGCATGGCCAGCAAGACCAGAGAGGTGATTGTGCCCCTCTACTCAGCACTGGTGAGGCCACACCTCGAGTATTGGGTTCAGTTTGAACCCCTCACTACAGGAAGGACGTTGAGGTGTTGGAGTGCATCCAGAGAAGGGCAATGAAGCTGGGGAAGGGGCTAGAGAACAAGTCCCACGAGATGCAGCTGAGGGAACTGGGTTTGTTTAGCTTGGAGGAGGCTGAGGGGAGACCTCATCACTGTCTAGAGCTGCCTGAAAGGAGGTTGTGGTGAGGTGGGTGCTGGTCTGTTCTCCCAAGTGACAGGTGATAGGATGAAAGGAAATGGCCTCAAATTGCAGGGGAGGTTCAGATTAGACATTATGAAAAATTTCTTCACCAAAAGGGTGGTCGGGCGCTGGCAGAGTCTGCCCAGGGAGGTGGTTGATTTGCCATCCCTAGAGGTGTTTAAAAGATGGGCAGATGAAGCACTCAAGGATGTAGTTTAGTAGCAGACAGATACAGTTGGACTCGATGAACTCAAATGTCTTTTCCAGCCAAGCAGTTCTATGTTTCTATGAACTGTGAGAAGAATCTCATACTAGACTGTAAACGTATTCCTCTGCACCCTTCCTTAATTAATGTTGTTACAATATTGGTAGCATTACTGATTTTTCAAAGATGCTTTTGTAATTGAACTTGATGTTTTACATTGCTTCTGCCTTTCCATGCTCCATTAAGAAATTGTTGCACATAACTTCAACAAAATATTTGTAAACTTTTGGAATCTGTGACATTTATGGATGCTACAATGTAAAAGCTAAAGAAAGTCGATGTGAAAACATTACTGCACATCACTTGATGAGGTAACTTAATAGGATTGCTACTAGCAAGCTTACTCTTAATGGCTGTTACAAACTATGGTTTATTATATCAAACTACTGCTATAAAAAGTAAAGAATTAAAGAGAATGCATTAGATGTAAAGGTGGGGTTAAAAAAGAAAAGACTTAAAAAACTTACAAGCCTGGATGAGCTTTATTATGCACATTTTGATGTTGTTAGTAGGATAAATAACTGCAAAATTTTAAATTGTATACAAGTTTGTAGCATAAAAATATAATAAAAAGTCAGAGTGCAACTTTAAAACATAGCCATCAGCCATAAATGCAGTCGTTAGACAACTTGTCTCACTACATAACTGATGCTAGTTGACATTTTGCAAAATGCAAAATTATACTGAAGCTTTGCTCTTGTGTGAAGCCGACATCAGCCAGGAGCATAGGCAACCCAGGTAGGGGTGGGCTTTGTGAGGATCAGCAGCAAGTCAAGGAGTGGACTTGGTGGTGGCCCAAAACCACTGCTCTTGCTGTTACATGTAGCTAAGATAAATGGCCCAGCTCCTCCACACTTTATTGCATTTATCAGAGGTACAGACACTTTTGATTCTGCAGCATGAGTCAACAGGGATATGAGTTTGAAAACATACCTAGATATATCCTGATATTTTCTTTTAGTGCAAGTTTTTTTTTTCTCAGTTATTGTCTTAGTGTGTGACAAGTCTATAAGGTAGAGAAATTGCCTTTTTTTAGAGCCCAGGCAAACCAAGCCATGATGCGGAGCGAAGTGGAGTCAGTAGTTCTGAGTTCGCGTCAGTATCACAAGACAGAGTCATGATTACGGGGTCCACAGCCCCTATAGTCTATAGTTTTCTCTAAGTCATCTAACTGTGGAGTAAAAAAAGTGGTTTGAGAGTTAATCTCTTTTGAGTGGTTATGAATGTCGCTATCTAAGAATCAATGAGTTAAAATATGTTGGGTTTTTAAAACAAATTTCTTTTTTTTCCTGCTGAACTTTAAGAACTGATACCTGAAAAGTTTGGAAATAACTAACACTTTGAGCTGAAAATACTTGAAATAGAAACCATTTTTAACCTAAGGATACTCATTTATTGCTGTATTCTTTTAACAGCTAACACGTGTGCATACATCTATACATATATATAGTAGTCACATAAAAAATACATAGAAAAAATATTGAAATAGAGCAGTTTTTTTTGGTGAACAAATGTTGTGTTTGATTGAAACATACTTGGGACATTTTAAATGGATGCTGAGCTACCTCACTACAAGCTTAAAGGCACCACCTACTGTGTTACTTGTTCTTTTCTAATTCAAAGTCAAGTACAGTACAAGACCAATAGATTTTTTTTTTTAGGCTCATATTAAATAACAAATTTTCACAGTGCATGCCATAAAATGAATTGGCAGATTTTGTGAGTGATTGGACTGTAAATCTGAAATGAGACTCCCTTTGTCACAGTTTCAGTTCTTCCCACCAACTGTTCAAATGCCTCAGGTGCCAGAATGGATTAGAAAACCCTGTGAGAGAGGATGGCAGTTCTGCTGAGGGTAGTGAAAATACAACACTGTGTTTTCTGCTTTTAACTGAACACAGTGAGCACAGTGTGAAGGTTTACGTTTTATAGTCTTAGCCTGGGTCATAAGAAAATTCTATTACAATACATCAGTTACCTTTATGTTTATAATCAGAGCTAATGCTATAAAGTTATATCCTGCAGGTATTTAACCCTGTTTTCAAGCATTTCTTTGTGATTTACCTTAAGATATGAAACATAACTGAGTAGTACACAGTGGCAGGAAACAAAATTGAAGTGGTAGTATGCCTTTAAAATTACGTTTTCATGGCTACCTGATAGTAGCACCATTTTACAATAATACAGTCATGTTTTAAAAAAATCCTCCCTTTGTTAGTCATAAAATGAGTTTATGTTCCCAAAGTCATTGTAGGAAACGGCTGTCGTTAAAGTCTAAGTGTGCAGCAGGAGGCAGTTGACAGCAGCTCTTTTAATCATGTAATCCTAGGACATAATGCAGTTATTATGCTTCAGTTTATAGGAGAAACTACCACCCACTTTATTAGGGTTCCAATTCGTCCCCAAAGTTTAAATTTTCTTAACAAAGTTTTGTTGTTCTGAAAGAACTGGGAGCAAAGCAGCCTACATTGTAAACCTGACATCAGCTCCAGGTTCCTGGTAGTTCCCTACACTGTTGTTAATTTTCAGAGGTAATGAGCAGTTTTACTGAGAATTGGTGGATTAGATATAAACTGCTTACTCTTTCTGTCCTAGCCTGAATAACAATAACAAAATGCCTAAGCCCAGGAAAGTCACAGAGCGTGGTTTTACAAGATAGGTGTATGTTTAGCCTTAAATTGTACTAAAATCAAAAGAAAACAATCAAGTTCTCTTTCTTTTTTCTTTGTTGAACTGGATCATGATTACACTACTGCCCAAACAGACTGATTTTTTGTGTGTGTGTGATTCTGGTGGCATTCAAGTGAATCAGGCCCTGGCTGACAGTTTCTTTCCATAGATCAGAGTTAAATGGCTTTCTGAGTCTGAATATTGGAATAGTCGCATTGACCAAGATAAATCACAGCAGGACACCTGAGTTTCTCCATAGCTAGACCAATCTTCTATGTAGTTGGGGAACCTTTTCCCTTAAAACCACTGCGGTGTGATATGTTTGCTCATACGGTTCCTTAGTTTCACTTCTCTTAAGCAAGGGTAACAGGTAATGTTTGTACACAATTTGGTATGTTAGCTCGTTAAGTTAGAAGTTACTTAGCAGCTCAGGCAGGAGGCATGGTAACAATAGAAGGGTTTCTTTTGGGTTGTTTTTTTTTTTAAGTAAAGATATTGATCTTAGCACATAATATAAACTACTTTTATTCTCTTATGTGTATGGTTTGCACATATTTCATAGAAGGCTTTGGGTTGGAAGAGACCTTAAAAATCATCCAGTTCCAACCCCCTTGCCACGAGCAGGGACACCTCCCACCAGACCAGGCTGCTCAAGGCCCCATCCAACCTGGCCTTGAACACTTCCAGGAAGAGGCATCTGCAACCCCCCGGGCAACCTGTGCCAGTGTCTCACAACCCTCATTGCGAAGAGTTTCTTCCTAATATCTAACTTAAATCTCCCCCCTTTCAATTTAAAGCTATACCCCGCATTCTGTCACTACAAGCTCTTGTAAAAAGCCCCTCCCCAGCTCTCCTGTAGCCCCCTTGAGGTACTGGAAGTCTGCTGTGAGCTCCCCCTGAAGCCTTCTCCAGGCTGGGTTGCCAACTCTCTCAGCTTGTATCACAGTATCACAGTATCACAAGGTTGGAAAGGACCTCTGAGATCATCAAGTCCAACCTATAACCTAACACTAACACCAACCATCATCTAGACCATGGCACTCAGTGCCTCATCCAGTCTCCCTTTAAACACCTCCAGGGTAGGTGACTCCACCACCTCCCTGGGCAGCCCATTCCAATGGCCAATCACCCTTTCAGTGAAGAATTTTTTCCTCACATCAAGTCTAAACTTTCCCTGACGAAGCTTAAGTCCATGCCCTCTGGTTCTGCCACTGGTCACCTGAGAGAAGAGACCAACCCCTGCCCGACTACAACCTCCTTTTAGGGAGTTGTGGAGAGCAATGAGGTCTCCCCTGAGCCTCCTCTTCTCCAGGCTAAACAGCCCCAATTCCCTCAGTCACTCCTCATAGGGCTTGTGCTCCAGCCCCCTCACCATCTTCGTTGCCCTCCTCTGAACACATTCCAGTATCCTGACATCTTTCCCATACTGAGGGGCCCAGAACTGGACACAATATTCAAGGTGAGGCCTGACCAGTGCCGAGTACAGGGGGACAATAACTTCTCTGGTCCTGCTTACTACACTATTCCTGATGCAGGCCAGGATTCCATTGGCCTTCTTGGCCACCTGGGCACACTGCTGGCTCATGTTGAGCTTCCTGTCCACCAGCACTCCCAGGTCCTTTTCTACCTGACTACTCTCCAGGCACTCTGTCCCCAGTCTGTAGCTCTGCATGGGATTGTTGTGTCCAAAATGAAGTACCCGACATTTGGACTCATTAAACATCATCCCATTAGAATCGGCCCAGCTCTCCAATCTGTCCAGGTCCCTCTGTAGAGCCATCCTACCCTCTAGCAGATCAACTCTTCCTCCCAGCTTGGTATCATCTGCAAATTTGCTGATGATGGACTCAATCCCCTCATCCAAATCGTCAATAAAGATATTAAACAGGACGGGACCCAACACCGATCCCTGGGGGACACCACTGGTGACCGGCCGCCAACTGGATGAAACACCATTCACCATCACTCTTTGGGCTCGGCCATCCAGCCAATTCCTAACCCAGCACAAAGTGCTCCCATCTAGGCCACGAGCTGCCAGCTTCCCTAGGAGTCTACTGTGGGGGACCGTGTCAAAGGCCTTACTGAAGTTCAGGTATACCACATCCACAGCCTTCCTCTCATCCACCAGGCGAGTCACATGGTCATAAAAGGAGGTCAGGTTGGTCAGGCAGGACCTACCCCTCCTAAATCCATGCTGGCTGGGCCTGATTTCTTGACCATTCTGCAGGTGGTGCATGATTTCACCCAGGATTATCTTCTCCATGATTTTACCTGGGACCGAGGTCAGGCTGACAGGTCTGTAATTACCTGGATCATCCTTATGGCCCTTCTTGTGGATGGGCGTCACATTGGCCAACTTCCAGTCTTCCGGGACCTCTCCAGAGAGCCAGGACTGCTGAAAGATGATGGAGAGCGGCTTAGCAAGCTCATCCGCCAGCTCTCTCAGCACCCTAGGATGGATCCCATCCGGCCCCATAGACTTATGAGGGTCCAAGCGGCTCAGCAGGTCTCTAACCTCCTCCTCATGGATTGCAGGAGGGCCATATTTCACTCTGCCCCCATCAACCACTTCAGAGGGCCAACTGTCAAGCGAGCTGACATCCTTGCTGTCAAAAACTGAGGCAAAGAAGGCATTAAGTACCTCAGCCTTCTCTGCATCTCTGGTTACTATATTTCCCTCCACATCCAACAAGGAGTGGAGGTCGCTGCCGCCCTTCTTTCTGCCATTGATGTATTTATAAAAACTCTTCTTATTGTCCTTAACAGAAATGGCCAATTTGAGCTCCAGCTGGGCTTTTGCTTCCCTGATTTTTCTCCTACACGACTTAACAACATCCTTGAACATGACGTGGCTTACATCCCCTTCCTTCCAACGATGATACATCCTCTTTTTCTTACTTAGTTCCTTCAGAAGTTCCCTACTCATCCAGGCCGGCCGTCTGCCCCTACGACTCTTCTTACAACACACAGGGACAGCCCGCTCCTGCACCTGCAAAACTTCATTCTTGAAGTATATCCAAGCTTCCTGGACCCCCTTGCCACTAAGAGCTATTTCCCAGGGTACTTTCCTGACCAGTTCCTTAAATAATCCAAAATCTGCCCGCCGGAAGTCCAGCATTGATGTTCTGTTCCTGGCTTTTCCTATTACATTGTTCAGAGAGAACTCAATTATCTCATGATCACTACACCCCAGACAGCCTCTGACAACAACATCACTCACCAGCCCTTCTTTGTTTGTAAACAGCAAGTCAAGTAGAGCCTCACCCCTGGTGGGCTCACTCACCAGCTGTGACAAAAAGCAGTCCTCAATACACTCTAAAAACCTCCTGGACTGCCTCCTCTCAGCAGTATTAAGTTTCCAGCAGATATCTGGAAGGTTAAAGTCTCCTAAAAGAATAAGGGCAGCCGATCTAGAGGCAGCCTCCAGCAGTTTAAACAACAGAAGATCCAAATCCTCCTCCTGGTCGGGCGGTCTGTAACACACTCCAACCAGGAAGTCAGACCTGACTGCCCCTCTGACTCTTACCCACAGACACTCAACCTGGTCATCACCGATCTCGACTTCAACAGCATCCAGGGTTTCTCTAGTGTAGAGGGCCACCCCTCCACCCCTCTTCTCACGCCTGTCTCTCCTGAAGAGCCTGTAGCCTTCCATGGCAGCACTCCAGTTATGACAGTCGTTCCACCACGTTGTCCGCATAGTGGAGGTGTTCCAGCCCTTTGATCATCTTCATAACCCCTCACATTTCTATTTATATATATTTGATTATTTTGTTTTTTAAAATAAGACAATATAAACTCTTAAACATATCATGCCAGAGCAAACAACCCAAGAGGTGAGGTTGTTGCCCCATCTTATCCCTTGGTCCAGCCAGTAGTGAGGCTGAAGGTTTATTCCAACAGGCACACACCTTCCCTTCACACACATGAGGGTGTACTCAGTCAGCCACAGAGACCATAGACAAATACTTGGAGCACCCAAGTGAATGTAGACAGCACCAATGGCCTCATCCTACTCCCCAGTCTGGATGGACAGCGAGGAAGCTCGCTAGTGACAAAAGATGTATATATGTGTGTGTATGTATATATATGTACAAGGTGGATCTGTCCAGCAGCTGGGCTCAGACACATAAACACACCAAGACCTCTCTTTAAGTTTAATTTGAGTGTCAGTCATTTCTGTCCATTGTGTCACCCTAAGCGAAGTGATTTTACTCTCTTTTGTGGGAAGCATTATAACTTATCTGTTAATGCTGTCATCCTGTTTGCCTAATTACCAGACAAAGCACTAATTAGGCTTAAACTCAAGCAAATAGATTTTATGTTGTCTGAAGTAAATAGATCAGAAGTTAAACCAGAGTTCTTTTGAAGAAAGAATTAATGATGATTAAGAGCTGCCTTTTTTTCTCTTGTATCTTTCGATTGATTGTAGGACTGCGTGGTGCCATTGATTAAAATCGATAATTTAGAAACTGACAAAACAATACATTACAGAAAGGGTAAGAGTCAGCATGACAACAAAATGATACAAATGATCCTGACTATAACATTTAAAGCTTTTAGAGTGTAATGCTTTTCTGCTTTTTTTTCCATTTCGCCAAGACATAAGCATTTCAAGCAAAGTGATCTCTATCAGATTTTTGGCTATCGGGAGGAGAGACTAAATAATTTCAAGAGTTTAAGAATGGCAAGTAAGGGAAAAGAGAAAAGGTGCAAACGTCAGGAAAGGGAGAGTAGAGACAAATACATGATAAAATGCCAAGTAATACATTTTTTCTGTATGTACAAAAGGATTTACTAGGCATCTCTTTGGGTATAAAAATGTCTTTTCATCATGATTTCAGTGATACATTTTATAACTTCTTCACAATACTGGAAAGTACCTTAACATTAATTGCATTAAATATTTGAGTATATATTAATTTATATTGTTTTGTCGTTGATTGTTACTACTTTTTGCTTATTCATATGACTGTAAAGCTAAGGATATCTAGCCATGTGGAAAAGACTCCCATAATGTGTGCTGAAAAGTCCAAAATTAAAATATGAGCTTTTCTCAAAGAATTTCATTTACAAGATGCTTGAAAGAAGGGGATACAAGGAAATAGTAGAGAATCATACTGCCTAACATGGATTCAGGGTACCAGTTTGTCAGACTTTGGTAGCCACCGCAGCAAAGTGAAGCAAAGAGAGATTGAGGAGCTCAGCATGAAAGAAAAGTAAAAAAAGCATATATCTGAAAATGTTAGAAATAGCAATAGCTATTTGTAGGTGGGAAAAGATGGCTGAAATGGTCTAAGAAACAATTACACTTGCAGTAGCAATCTAAAAGATTGTGAGTAGAGAAAAACAGCCATAGTGGAAAATGTTACTTGTACAAATGGTATGGTGAATTGTCAGGTGAGAATTTAAGTTTTTTGAGATGATATGAAATGCTAGATCTTGGAAATCTTGCACAGAAAAAAACATGCAAGTTTTGCCAGAAATTCAAGATAATAAATTAGTGGAAGGTTTGAAGAAGGAGGGCCTGGAAGCTGATGGGCAGTAGGGAAAAATGAAGTTCTGTTTTGAACTTGAAGCAATTGTTAGATATCCGTGAGGAGATTTAACAAAGACAAGTTAAGATTTAGTTCAAATATGTAAATTAGTGATGACTATGAGTCATATGAAAATGTCTTTGTTGGTGATAAATGGCCAAAGATAAGATATGTAGGAAAAAGAGGGAAAGCAAGGACAGGCACCGCTTAGAGCACCTAAAAGAAAAAAGCTGACAGTAGACAAGAAGGTGACACAGATAATGAGAAAAGGTAATTACGTGAGGAGTTATGATCAGCTGTCTGGCTGATGTTGTAGAAAGTGATACAGATTAGATGAGTGTGAATGTGAAATACTAGCTTTTAGCCTTGGCTGAGAAAATGTTCATTAGAAGGTTTTGCCAACCACATTTCCTTGAACAGGTGGATTGGATGGGAGAACGTAGTGGGATCTGTGGACGAGGAACTCCATGATATGATCGTAAACACAACATTCAGCAAGTTTAAAGAGCTAATGGGACATGGAAGTGCAGCAAGCACTTGAGATGGGAGAAACCAGAGGGGAGCAGAGTAAGTGATGATGGCAAAGCATAAAGAAAGGAAAGTAATGTCAAAAAGTGAAAAGAAGGAGTATTCTTAGAAGAGACAATAGAGACCTGAAGTCTTTTAAGGAGGGAAAGGGCTTACTTGAAGAAACAAAAGAAGGGGAACAAGGATCATTTTTTAAGCAGGGCTCATTGCCCAGGCACCAAACCATGATTTAAAAGATGTGATAAATATCTCTGTGAACTGCATTGTTCTACAAAGACAGCTGAGGTAGTTGAGAACCAGTCTGTGTCTGCATGGTTTAGTGCTGCATTAACAAGGATGCAAGTTTCTACCTTCTGTTTCTAGAAGAAGGCTTTGCATAAATAAACAAAATAAATATGCAGCTTCAGAATAATGAATTTTTGAGAAATTAAGGCTGGATTCAGGCTTTCCTAAATATAAAGTTGATGTATTATCTAGGTTGTATGATTATAGAGGAAATAATAGTAGCTATGATTGTATGAGACAGCCTTATAGGCAAGGCAACACTGAGAGTGGCTTACTGTTTAACAGCCAAGATTTCTGACTAGTGTCTAGAAATAAAAAAGATCTGAACAATTTTCATGAAAAGACAGTAAACAGTATATTCTCCTTTTTATAATGGAATAAAGCATTAGAATAAAAATATACAGTAGCACAAACCTGTTGCCTTTATTTTCTGAGATATATCTTTCTTCATACTTTCTTGTTTTATAGAGAAAACTATTCATTTTCTTAATGAGGCGTTCTAGAGCAGTGTTGCTTTATATAATAATAATCTTATTCTCCTAGTTTTTCTTCATTTGCTTTTAATAATACTTATAAATAATTTAGTCTGCAGGTGTAGCCAAATCTGAGTCTTCAGGCTATTTGAATCACACAGTTAGTATGTAATTATTATAAAGAGGCAATTTATTGTTATACATGATTATAGTTGGAAGCAAAGATAATTGAATTGAAGGAGGAGTTCACAGAAAAGTGTATTTCTCATAATTTTGCTTTTTTGATCATGTTTCACTTCCGTGTTTTACAGTATTTTCATTATTCCTTTTTTTCTAGCTGACTGTTAAATTTACTAACTGCCTATCTTATTTTGAGACACTATTTCTTTCTTTCTTCCCTCTATTCTAACCTACAGAAATACACTTACGCATAGACTGAACATTAACAATCACTGAATGTCATTGATGTGTTATCACTATTCTTTGCCTTTTTCACTTATTTCTAGGGCAATTATTAGGGACAAAGTGTCATCACGTATAATGAGTAACTTTCACACTAGCAGTAACCGACTGAAATAAAAACAAAGGTGCTAAGTAAAATACTTGTAAGGCATATCTTAGAATTCAAGTTATCCATATGATTATGCTTAGTTGCCTTTGCTTGTGTGTTGTGTATCTTTTTAGAGTAAAACACTTTAATAAGTGTCTTACAGATGTTATTTTGCATTACCACGAGCTATGAAGGGTGCAGAACAGTGAAAGGGAGAATGTTCTGTTGTGGAACAGGGTCTGGATTGAGACAAAAGCAGATTAAGTCTAAAATAATGATGGCTTCCCATAAAGATACAAATGTAGTCCTGTTGTCTCTGTTTTCTCATGCCTCTTTGCCATCTTTTGCTAGAACTGCAAGAAATAATGTGGTCTTTCTTCTTCCATCCCTGCTTCTACTAATAGTTTTTACTCCTCAAAAAAAGGTGAAGAAGGGTGAGAAAATGAAGATGACAACCATAAAGTAAAAACCCTCAGCCAAACCCCTCACTGTTAGCATATTCAGCTAAATATTTCCACTTCCAGAAACATATTTTTACCTTTTGTACTTGCAATATCAGCCCTTTTTGTGCTGCTGGGTTTTAGTAGAAAGTGTAGTATAGAAATAGTGAAAATGTTGTGAAATGTGACGTAAGAGTGAAGGATCAGAATGATTCTTTGGGGGGTTTGGGGTTTTTTTATTTGTGGGGTTTTTTTTTTGGTTTTGTGTTGTTTTTTTTTTAAAAGGGAAGTTTATGACTCTCAAAGCTAGTAGTACTTGAAAAGGTAAATAAGGAAGTTCCATGTTGATATTTCTTGTGCTTGGGTTTCCAAAAGACATTTGATAAAGTCCCCTGTGAAAGGCTCTAAAGAAAGTATGCTGCCTTGTGATGAAATGGAAGGTCCTTGTGTAGGCATAAACTGGTGGATAAAGATGAAGAGGAAAAAGCAATCAATGATCAGTGTTCACAGGGGTGAAAGCTTTCTGCTGAGACCAAGACAGTTCAAAATACTTGTTGAAAGAGAGGTCATTAGTGGCAAGGTTTCCTGGTGACATGAAATTCTTCAGAATACTGTAGATAAGGATCAATTGAAAAACTGCAGAAGGACTTTGAGACCAAGAAACTGATAGAACTCAATGTAAATAAATTTAAATTGAAGCACAAGTAAAAGGCAAACCAAATATGAGAAAGTTCTATATAATCATGGGTGATAAGGAAAACATGGACAAAGATTAACGTGTATTTGTTAGGTTTTGGGTTTTGTTTTTTTTATGTTGGTCTTTCCACTTCATGTTAGCGGATACCAGGTTCAGAAAGCAAAGAAAAGGCAGTAATACTTGCTACAGCCTATATACAGATGTAGTCATTCTTGCAATGGGATACTGCAAGTGCTAAGTGTTTACTTGGGTCCAAGAATCAAGAATTTGGAGAATTTAGTGGAAAAGAAATCCATCAGGAAATATTAAACAGAAAAATTTCCTTTTTTTTTTTTTTATGTTTCAAACCACAAGATACTGAAGACTGGGAGAGCATTCAGGGAAACATTTATGCCTCCTTTGCCCTTCTACAGATCAGGAAATCAAAAACTAGGAACAGTCTGAAGAGATGTGAAAGCAGAAGGTTTCTTTAAGTGGCAGAGCTACCTCAGTTGCTACTCCAGTAGTTATGAAATGACTAGCTGGGAAAAATAAAAGGCAGATGGAATGAAGCTGTTCTCCTAAAAGTAATATTAAAAAACTCAGACTAATTATTTTTGGAAGCTGTCTGCCTCAGTCATTTACCTACGCAGCCTGCAGTAATAGCTATATGAATTAGTAGTAACCTAATTATCATCGTTAAGCAGGTGTATCCAGTGTGTTTTTTCTTATTGGACTTTATTTCTGTTTGCAAGTCTTCACAGGATGCAGAATTAAAATGGAAAAAAGGTAGACAACAATTAGGTACACCTTTAATAATACCAGAGTATAAAAGATATTTGGAATAATTATCTGTTTGCAGTGTAAAGTCAGCAGTTTTTGCAAACTTTTAAAATAAGATTATGAAAAATGAAACAGAAAAGCTTACTTCAGCTTTTAAGAAAGATGTAAGCAATTTTAAACTCTACTTTTTCTCTGGGGAGAATTTGAAAATATTTCTAATGAATTAAAGTATAATAAAAGTATTTGCTGAATGATAACACTTTGCCTATTAATTTCTAGAATGCTTAATATTAGATCCCAGGGCATAAGTTTAAAGCATTATATTTCCGTGTTGAAAGTATACAGTATACTCTTTTTTTTCAGTAAGTTTTTTGAGGTAAGAGATTTTTTTTCTTCTCTCTAAATTTTTGAGAAATATTTGCTTGTATATTAACATAGGGTACAAGCTGTGTTAATGTCAGAAGGACTTACTCAAGCACTCTGAATCAGGAAACGTAACCTGCTTTGAGATAATTCTTTCAATTACTTCTGAAAGAAATGTAAGTCTACAAGTAAAAAATTATTCAAATTCACCCAGGGAACAAAAAAAAATGGTTCCCTAAATAGAAAGTTACTCCTTCTCCCCCTTCATAACTGGGAGAAGGACAGAGACGTCCATTCACATGGGTTAGTTCTTATTGTTTTGAACATTCTCATTTATCTGAATATAATTCATGCTCCTACCTAATCCCTATGGGACAATAGAGAGCATTTATGAGAGTAATGCCCATGAAATTGTTTGGTTTTAAAAGATGAATAAGGAAGAGATTGTGGCTTTCAAACAGTGCCAAAAAGATAAACCCAGTGAGTTTCAATTGCAATAATCCATGGCTGCACCTTTGGCTACATTCCAAACAGGCTCAGGCACAAGGTGAGTCAAGAAGGCAGCTGGCACATTTATGAAGTTGTGGAGTTGAAAGATAAATATCATCTGGTTATGCAGTTCCTGAAAAGGAAATGGTTACAAAGGCCAAAATGAATTTCTGGGAAATAGCCTCAAGTTAGTGAAGTAGTCCCCAGTATAAATGGCAATGGTTCAGCTTTCTTCTCCAGTTAGAAAGACAAAACTCTATTCAAGCTAACCTTGTAAACTTGAAGGCTTATTGGTTATAAAATGAATAGTTATGTTTTCTCCATATTTTTTTGTGCTGAAACTGTAATTGATGTTGCCAATTTAAACTAGGAAGTAGCTTTAGTCAAAGAGGAATAATGTGTTTTAAAGGAATGCAAATCCCGTATAACATACTTGAAGTGTTTTGGTTTGTGGGGGTATTTTTTTCTCCTAGAGTTTATTAGCTTCCATGAATTATGGAATGTTGACCTCCTAGTATCTATGACTTTTCTTTTTACAGTTAAGATTCCTGTATGCACTGTGACTGTTTTAATCGTGATATGATAATTAATGAGAGCAGAGACAGGGCCGTGGCAGTCTGCTGTCCATCTGATACCTCTGTGCTGCCGAGTCTCTTCAGTCTTTCCCATTTCACCTCTTTCTGTCTGCAGTTGCTCATGTGTGCTCCTTCCATCTTCAGTGTCTGCAAAAACTGTAGCCACACCTGGAAGGCCATGGTTTTCATCATGCTTTCAGAGGAAGCAAGCCAAAATACAGTGCAACACGATCTAAATTAGAATTTGTTAATCAGAAAGTTATAAATTATATTAAACTGGAGAGAAAGATTTTCTAATTAGTCTAGTACTTCAAAAATTAAAGAACTTATATAGAACTCAGAACTTTTATTTGATTGTTTTTGTAGTTGCAGCAAAATAATCCAATTAAATATTGGATATTTTTTTCCTTCTTTCCAGGTTAGCCTATCACATTAGTAATCTGTGTCTGTACTGATTTTAGTTATCACTACTGTTACAGGCATAATTTGATTGCAGATAACATATGGTTTGGTGTGCATATTGATAGCTTCCCACTGCATTGCATGTTTGGATTTTTTGAAGCATTTAATTTTTTTTTTTTGTTGAGTCCACAGTTACATGTTAGGGACTTGGTTTATGTATTTGCTTATAAATAAAAAGTGCAAAAGTATATTCTTAAAATTGAAACATAGCCTAACTTCAAAATTCTTTTCATAACATCTTGCTACAAAAAATGGGTGGCTTCATCCTGCTTTACTTCTCTGAAGACAAACCTAAATCCTAGGAAAGCAGTAACAGCAGGATGTGTGAGTTAAAAGTCAAGTTACAAATAGAAGTGAAAGACGTTACTTTCCCATCCACATCTGTAGATGAGAACCCTCGTTAATGTTTGTTTTCAATCCTAATTTCAGCCTCCACAGCAAGGCACAAAGCATATTTGAACATATGGAAAGCTTTGGCTTAATTGTTCAGATTCTTTTCAGCCATTCCAACTCTTCAGTGATTTGCACTCTTTAGCATTTGTGTGCGTTAGGTAATATATTTAGAGTTTCCCGTTTCAATCCAATTTATGCCTGTTTGGCTGCAGACCAGAGCTGTGGGCACACAGTATGGAATTGTCATAAATCTGCCTATGCTGACTGTAAGTGCTGTATTGTTACAGTTGATAGGATGCTTGCATGAACATTTCGGAATGCTTGCGGAGCAATACCGCCTCTTCCCAGCAAATCTCCTAGGGACTAAATTAATGTATCTCATATTGTATTGATTGTAGCCAATAAGTGCCTAAATGATTTGATGCAAGGCAGAGGGATTATGAAGGGAAGAGGGAAGAGGCAGCTTGAAAGAAATATGCGGTTTAATTACAGGATGAATTTCGCCAATCTACCTCCCCCTAGGAATTTAACAAATAGGCCTAAGTGCACTTAGCTGTTCTTGACATCTGTTGAAATGATATCTGCCCATGATGAGGGAATCATGGGAATTGGTCTAAGGGTATTGTCGGGATCAGTGAGCCACGCTAAACTGCTTTTCTGTCTGCAAAATTAGACAAAAGAAAAGCCTACATTAGCAGTTTTAGGTTAAGCTGTAATGATTATGATTTCTGTGACAGAATTCCTCTTTCTGATGTAATGACACTGGCTCTGTCCTCAGAGGGATGTTAAGTGCATATTAAAAATGGTGTTGAAACATAAGCAACGAAAGATAGATTTAAGCTAGAATCAAAAAACATTGATGGTGCTGCTGCTGGTGGAAACTTGATCTATGGCTTTTGAGAGACTTGTCCAGGTTTATACCTTTTTTATGATGTGTTATGATATGTTATGAAACTCAGAATCTCTTAGGCAAACAGTGGAGATAGTGTAAAACCCAGGGAACACAAAAGCTGGAGCTTCAGCTTAAATTCTGTAGGAAGACAAGCATGGGGAAGACTGATGTTGTGTATTTGCTCATTTTGATTGCATCTATAATTCAGAAGGAAGTATAGATTACTTAATGCTTTCTACTGCATTTTATAGTATTTATACTATCCCTCTGTAAAAGAAAACCTGGCAATACCTCTCAAGACCTAAGAGACATAAGTTTTTCTACATTATTTGAAAGCTGTGTTTTCCTCTGCTTGGAGCATTTATGTGTATTACCTCATAAATTACTTGGAAGTCGTTTCCTTTGAGAAAGTGATAAACATTTATTTCAGGAGGTAGAAACAGAAGGTGAGACTGTGTATCCTGTTCTCTAAGCTGCATGTCCTTGACTGCATGTGTGTGCATTCTGGCCATGCATTTTGCCTATGCAAGGACCACAACATTGTGCCTCAGGGGTGGGGAATGTTTCTTTAAAATATAATGCAAATTTTTCTACCTGCAATATTCTTTTCCTATGATTTCCGTAGACAATTCGAAAGCAAAATTATATGGTTAGTTTATTCCATTGTAGAAGACAAATTAGGATTTATGGCTATAGGAAGTGTTTATTGCTAGTTTTGTTTACAAATGCAGTATCTGAGGACAGAATTTTGATCTCTGTAATGGTGCTGTTTTCTTGGAAATGACTGAATTCACATCCATCTAAATTCCTGATGCGCTCCATGGTCCTGCTGATTTCTCAAAGACTACAATGATGCTAAGTGGGCAAGCACAAACAAAGATGACTAATTACAGTGATGAAGAAATTTAGTGTTTGGGTGTTATTTCCTGCTATATTCCTGAAAAGATACGTATAAATATATTTACATAGGTGATAGAGAAAAATACAGAGAGCAAGAGAGAGAGACACACACGAGGTGTAGCATTCACACTCTGTTTTTGAAGACCACCTTAATACCAGTGATGTGTGCATCTGAATTACAAAGAGAGCTTGACCTTTTGTTGCTCTTATGGAGATTTTTAGTAAAGTTTAGCTGCTCTATACAGGTAGCACCTGTAGGGAGATCATGTAGTACCATTAGGCATGGGTAACCCATTGCTTCTTTCAGGAGGAATTAGTTAAGAAACCCAAAAGGTGTTATTTGAAAGGCTAATGAGACTGCAGTGGGTTACACCAAAGAAAAACCATAACATTGTAGTATTAATTTTGCCCAGCATCAACTAAGTCCTTTGGTGAATATATAGAAAACAAGAAGCAGCTTATTCCCTCTTGAAGACATGCAAAACAAGAGTAAGAAACTTGGAGAAAGCACCTCAGTTTTAAAAGGTGGCTGGTTTGTTGTTGTGTTTGTTTGTTATTTGTTTTGGTTTTTTTTAGCAGAGCTGTTTTCTCTAGGAATGGACTCTTTAGTTATTGTTAAAGATTTAATTTAATTACCTTTTAATTGCAAAATTTAGAATCACTCCTCAATTTTCTGTGAAGAAATTTACATGATATAATGTAAACTGAAGTCAAGATACCAATGGATATGAAAAACTCTTCTTTACATCTTTACTACTTGATTTTTATGAATGTCTTTCTTTTGCTCGGTTTCCAGAAACTGAAAAGTAACACAACTTTCTGTGTACAGTTTAAATGTTCTGGTAACAGGATTAAATAGAATGTTAATTTATTTCCCTTTACACCTATAAATATTACAGTCTTTTTAACAGAAATAAAATAGGATTTTTTTTCTTGATAAGCACCCCGTATATTAAATTGTAATTTATGTATAATTAACAGGGCCTGGGGTTTTTTTCCACTTCTACATAAATATGAACTATCTATGTGTCAGGTCTTAAAGCCACCTCTAAACAACTATGATGTAATATATGCTCATCTAGGCTAAAAATTTGAGTTCATTCAAACTTTGCACCCATAATGAGGCGTCTAAATGTAACGGCCTGATTTTGAAAGATATGAGCACATTTAGGTACAGTGATTTGCTAAGATCTGCTGTGCTCTGCATTTCTGAAAACCAGGCCATATTATGTAGGTAGCCTAATTACAGGCTCATGAACTAATTTAAGATTTAGTTTAGTTATTGGGTGTGTTTCTCAGTTCATGGAGAAAACCAGTGATTCCTGGGAGTGATCCTTGTGTGATTGGCATTGATGACAAAGCACTTGTGCTTCAGTGGGAAAGGATTTCTCCCTGATCTTAAAAGTACTTTTGAAAGCTGTATAACAGTCCAATATTGTATTATATTATCTCAGTTCAAGGCACAAGCTGTCTTTTATATTCCAAAAATTTACTGGAAACATAATGGAAAATTGTTTAGGTAGAGCACTTTCAGTGGAACTGAATTATGTATGGGTAATCTAAAGTGCCTGCTTTCTTCAAAGCCAGTGTGTTTAAGGAAACGCATTACTTGCTTTGAATAAAACACATTTTATATTTAACAGAGCATTTATGACTGTCAAACAGTGTATTTTTTTTTCTTCTTTCATTGGTGGTATTTTTAGGGCTTATCAGAAAACTGTTTCAGGGATTGTTTTCCTTTTCTAATTGGAAGAAGTTTTAATTGTTTTACTTATTGATATTTGTTATCTACAGATTTAGGTTCCTCAAGGAAAATAAAAGTTTGTAAAAATGTGGTATCATTGCCACAAAATCACAGTGTAGTTGTCATTGCTAATACCTTGTAATTGTCACCACACCAGTACTGGCATTGGCAAGTAGAGGTGATGGAGTGGTGAATAAGAGCAATTATTTCTCATTTAATGAGGGCATTCTCTGTGTAATGTGCAAAGCATTTCAGAAAGTCCAAACTTTGACAGAACGTATTCCTTATAACTCTTTACCCTTTGTCCAAGTTTGTTCATTCATTTTCTTATATTTAAATTTGTTGTCTTTTGTTAATTGAGGTATCTCATAATGTGCATCAGGCTCAGATGTAGATGAATGAAAATGGAACTATAACTATGCACTATCACTAACATTTCTCCTTTCAATTTTGTATGTTTGGGTTTTTTCAAAATCATATCAATTATTTTTAGGTGGACATATAAAGAATATACAGGCATGGATCTGGGTGTATTCTGTAGTAGCCAGAGAAAAGGCATTTATTAAAAAAAATACTTCAGAAGTTGTAGAGCATTGTACTTTCGTGGATAGGCCATGTTTTATTAGAAAATGATGATACATTATACATGGCAGAGATAATTTTCAAATGTGGCTAATTACGGTTGTGGTGTAGGGCAACGGAAGACTGTTATTAAGCAAATACTGTCTCTCCCTATAGGTCCCATCATCATGTTCTCCCTCCCATTGTGGAGAGAGATTTTTCCTGTAAACTTATCTGCATTTGGAAGATCACTAAATTTTCAAAAACTATTAGAAGTATCACCGTTGTTGTAAAATATCAGCAATCACTTTATTGATGTAAGTCTCCACTTCATGAATGTGCTGATTTGTCTGAAAAAAGGAATGAAAATAGCTGCAGTCTTATGAAATCTCTGCATTTCTTTGGAAACTCAATGTTTTAACCTGCAGTTTTAACAGACTGGTTGTTACTGAGCTAACCAAGAGCGTGATTTAACAAAATAAAATCTTTCCAATGATGAATTTAGTGATTTTCTTGCTCCCTCATTTTTTTTTACTATGACATGAGTAAATCATACACACTTTGTGGTTTAGGCAGCAAGGTGGGAGTAGAAGTATCTAAAAAAAAAAAAAACCCAGGAAAATCTCTAGCCAGAATGAGAAATCCTTAGGCACAGCTATAAAACATACAGATCAGTAGCACAGAGCCATAAGAATATATTGACTGTGGCCCAAACTCATCAGAAGATTGATCAATCCAGCTGACTTGCATTAATTGTGAAATAGAAAGAACGATGCGATCAATGATAGGCATGAAAGTGCAGCGGTAATGATGCCACATCTAGCTAATCCAATAATGGAGAACCTGATGTATGGCATATTGGAATTCCACTGTTCGGGCCCCTGTCACAATAAAGTATATCCTGCAATTATGGGGAAAAATTGAGCAGGCAGCAGTTGAGGCAGCCTAATCGGCCAGTGCCACGGGAGTTTTCCTGATTAAACTCTAAGTTAAGTGGCACTCAAACACCACAACTTGTCTGCATTATAAGAGAGAATCCTTAAATTAATGTGAAACTTTGTATTTTAATCAAAGCAAAGTATGAATAGAGATGTGTGCAAGATATCTAGTTAACTGTGAACATTTTAACAATTTATAAACTGGTCTTTTACTGTCGGGTACAAGGAGATAGGACCAGTGCTGAATTGAGAGCCACCGGTTTCCTGTGCTGCAAATCAATTAGACTTGATACAGGCTTAAAGACCAGATGGGAAAAGTAATATACTTCACAGACCCCTGAAAAATTAAAATTTAGTTAAGTTCTGTAAATGTTTGCCTATGGTCACTAATTTTGGTCCTTTCAGTGCTACGTGTCGATTGGGAGAAGACTAGATTTTTTTGAAAAAAGTAATGTAAGGACAACGAGACAGTTGCAGCTAAAGCTAGGAATCAGTTATAAAACAGCCAACTGAAACCCTCTCCAAAATATAGCATTTGTCATGTTAATATGAACTGAAAGGCTTTAAGTTCCTTAAAGTATCGATTTTTCTACTACTATTTTAATAGCACTACTTACTGTTTACTGTTAAGTTTGCCTATATGAGCCTGCCCATTGTCCTTTTAACCTGACTTTTCCAGTGCCTTGACCTTTTGTTTTAAGACACCAACTGGCGTGGCGGATGCTACAAGTCTACACTGACCAAGCAGGGGCACCTCAGAGCTTCCAGCTTGAGGAACGTACTCAGCCCTACCCACTCTTTGAGCCCATGATTGGCTCAGCTGGGGAGCACGATCTTTTCTGCTGTGCTTGGAAGGGGGGATGTTTAGAGGAAAAGTGGAGCCTTGGCTCTTGTTTCTTTCACCTTATCCCTTTTCAGTAGTGTTTCTCAATTATTATTTTTTTGTGGGAAGATAAATGAGTGGGCTCAGAGCTGCTCAGTATCTAGGGAGTACGAGGGCTGTTGTTTATGTGTGGGTTTGAGCAATTACAGAAAGGGAAATGGATGGCTGCCTAACCACTAGGAAGCACCTGAGCCGATCTGTAGATCATTCTGCTTTGCCTTCTGGAAATCATTGACTGATGTAATTCCACACTAGATGGGTATTTTTGTATTTCAACTATGTACATTTACCACTTTTCAGAGACAAACATTTGTGTGTAAAATGGGCTGAGATTTTGACACTGTGTAGTTCTGTGAGATGCTTCAATAGAACCTGGCACCATGTCTGCGTGCAAATGTAGAGGTGTTTTCATTAACAAAATATCTGCTACTCTTGCTGTGCTTTTTTTTTTTTCTTTAAAGAGGTTACTGTGGCAGAGAAGCTGGGGCACAATTATTTAAGTAAATGTCAAACAAATGGATTCACATTCCTGTGTGTTAAAATATAGTGGTTATAACTCCTGTAACAGATTAGGAGTTCTGCTGATCTTCCTTAAGCATCTTTGATTCCAGAGCTGGAACAGGATGGGGGTGTGTGGTCAGTGATTGTCCAACCATCTCCACTTTAATGCCCCACTGCAGAAAAGCCAGCACTTTAAGACTTCAGCTCACATCTTCTATTTCCTTTTCAATGCAGTGTAATTTTCTCAGTATTGCGGGGAGTCCCTATCAGCCATTATTTGCACAGGGCTTTTCTTCTTCCCCTCTAAAGTTGATTACACCTGTGGGGAATAAAATGACAAAAGAAACAAGAATCCTGAGCTGGTTACAGTGGAAATGAGGGGATGAAATTGAGGAGATAACTTATCCTAAAGCTTCTAAATATTTCAAAGTGTTTGTTTTCAGTGTAACAATATAATTAAAAAGTAGATTAATAAGTCCTGAAATTGGTTTCAGGCTGCTTGAGTGAGCTGACAGCAAAAAACTGTATCTGTTTGATTCTCTGCAAAAAGAAAATAGAATTGATATTCTTCTGATTTTTTCCTTTAAAAGTACTGCAGTATAAGAAAAACTGACTGAGTTGTGAGTGTACTACCATACTAGATTTGAATAGCATATATTTCTATGAGAAATGCATGGTACAGGGTGTATTTTCTGCACATGTTTTTGATTGCATTGTGTTAACAGTTGGCTTTGCTTCTCCCATCATAAAAGCAATAATAAAAGAAAAGGAGAGTTCAAATTCTGTGATGGTAAATAATTGCTGTGGAACAAACCCTTTCTTTCCCTGAGTCTTTGTTCCTTTCTTTGTGCCACTAGGGAATTATTTTAATACATGAAAACTGTATTCCAGTTATGTTATGTTCCAGCAGTAAATGAGATCTACTGGACCTTATTTCTTTCCAAGGACAACTAATTTCAAGCCAGCTTGTGTTAGAGTACTGAGCAGTGTGTTTCATAATTGCTGGAAAGCTGTACTTGCAACATTAGAATAGAGATATTGGGTTTCTTTTCAAGTTTTGAGTAATCCCAAGAGACTTGCAAGCTGCTATGAATAATTCTGTAAAGTCTAAGTGAAAGAGTTCAGATATTTCTCCCCTTCTCTTTTAGATGACTGCAGTTATTTAAGGCAAAAAGTCCAAATACCTCAACATTAAGGAAAATGAAGACTCTTTCTGTTAAGTCCGAGGTAGTCGTGGGCAGCCTCAAGGCATCAACCTAAACCAACACAATGCTTCTTTTTAAACATTTCCTCTCTCAAAGAAGTTCCCAGGTGCCACCAAGCATCTGTGACGTTAACAACACAGTATCTTCATAACAGAAAAACTTATATAAGTGTTTTACTTTCCTGTCAGTAGTTTAATGTAATGAATGTATATCTTAAATAGGTGTCTATATCCATTATTAAGGAATGCCCTTGTTTGTGGTATCTCCGCTTGAAGTATTTGAGGCCTGCGTTAATGCCATTTTTGCTTTGCTTTATTTAATTCTTATAGCTAAACCAGATTGTTCCTTGGAACTACTCTTACAATATGTTGTTGTTTCTGGTTTCCACATACAGTATGGAAATTTGGTAATTTCTATGTTGTGCTCTTGAAATAAAACGTGTAACAGTGGTGGTGACCGTAGAAGGTCTTAGATTTGCAAGTAGTTGAAATGAGTTGAAATGAAGGTGTTAATATTTTTCCCCAGGAAAAGAAAGAGGAATTCTAGCCTCCTCCAAAGTATTGTTTCATCTCTAATTAGCAGAGGCAAAATCATCCAAATATAGACTGAGATAGTCCAGCAGTGAGGGACTCTACTGGGATCAATTAAGATGCTATAGATATTAAGAGAAAGCAGAATATTTCCTTTTTTCCCCTTCCTGTGATTTGCCACATTGATCTCTTAAATACAGACTCTTAAAAGCAAAGAAAGAAATGAGATTTTCTTTTTAGTGTTTCTTGAGCAATAAGACGATCTTCAGTTATGCTGACAACCTGCTTGTTTCTCTTACAGTCTAGACAAAGTGACATGTACTTATGGGTACCATTGGGATGGATTGTTGACTGGTGGTCCAACTTTTTTGTTTTTTTAACAGCAGAATTGCTCTTATGTTGGAACTTGGGCTCTGATTCTTAGGCTCAGTACATTGTTATATGTTTATGAGGTTTCTGTACTCTTTTTTCCTGTTGTGGGATGTCCTTAGAACTGAATAGAGGTGGTGAAGGTTACTTTTTTTTTCTGGTATGGTATATCATAATACTGTATTACAACATGTGAGACTACATTTTACTGCTGGTCACAGGGGACAAACTTTCAGCTTTTGACATTTATACGATAAACACTGGGAAATCGTGCCAAGATTGTCAACAAGAATATATCAATATTTTACATGTTCTGTGTTCTTTTTTCCATGTAATTGAAGCCATGCATGTGGCATTTCTCAGATGACCCAGATGTAGGCTTTTGAAGCATGAAAGTGAGGTAGCACATAAGCCCATAAATTTAGTTCACTAGTGTGCATCAGTGATGAAGATGACACTGAATATACTGAGAACGGACTTGGCTGCTTTTTTATGTACAAGTTGAGAGTGCTCATTAAGGGAGAAAAGACAAAACTTCGGGCCTCTGGCACCAAGCTTAAAATTATCCCAGCTCCACTAGAATGTAGTATTTTCTATTCCACATAAAAATCTTGTCAGAAGTGACAGGATGCTGACAGTTCAGCCAGGAAAACATTTACTGCTTTAATGAAGATTTAATCTGTGTTATCTCGATCAAAGTTGAGGTTTCCTGACTTAGTAAGAGCTGACTGCCCAAGCTGAGTAGGAAAGAGAATTTCTAGCCTGTCTGGCAAAGTGCTGTCCATGTTTTCCTCATTGCCTTTAAACAACAGAGGAAAAATAGAGGAAAATTCCAGACATCAAAGAGAGAGAAACTTTATATAATCAGGTAATGAAGAATATTTCTTTCCCTTTTCTCTGGGCCCAAGGCATTCCACATTTCTGAAACTGGAACATGACTTGTACAACCCGAATGTGTGTAATATTAAAGAATTTTTTTTAATACTTAGATAACTGGCTTATTTTCTTCTTGGAAATATAAGACTGTAGATATTTCTTATAATTGTTTCAGAAGTATCAAATAAAAACAAGTGACTCTCACCTTCCTTCCCCACTCTGCCTGACCTACTGTGAAATGACTGATTTGTCTGTCTCTTCTCGTGGAGAATGGGTATTTAGAAAATGACAGCAAAGCTATTTAAAATACAGAAAAACTCATTGCTTGGATTATTTCATGTTTCATTCAATCGTTTTTCATTCCCATGCTTATGGACTTGGATATCTATACCAGCTCACTCCATTTTGCTCATGTTTTTGACTTGCTTTGAGAGTTTTTTTTTTCTTAAAGACAGATGGTGGCAACACTGTTCTCTCTAAATAAAAAACCAAAACAGCTGGTAAAGGTCCAAGGTGAGAGTAGACTGGCAGTCCATGTCTGTTTCCAGTGTTGCAAAATCTCCCTTAATTTTTCACAGGAGATGGTATGTAAGCTAAGCATAAAATTGTCTTCCCACTAACTGTAATAAACAAGAAGAAAAAAATAAAAATCACAAATAAACTAAATCTATCATATGCTATGGCTTAAGTACCTTTCTATCCTGGCTTGCATATTTAAATGCGGACTTGACTTAAGAAAAATTTATTGCAGACTAATAACTATAAAATACTAGGAGGGAATAAAATCAATGTTGGCCCAAATCTTAGAATGCAAACCACACGCACACTATAAAATATGGTGTAATACTGCTTACTCAGTAGATTCAGCTCTAGGAATGAAACAGAACTGAGAATGGATTAAAAATATGCAGGAAATTTGAAAATCTGTTAAATAGGTGCCTGCAAGTTATAGTTTTCATAAGATCAAGGTTTTTTTAATCCTTTCAGGTAAAAAGAATTCTCACTCTTGATATATATCTGACTTGGACAGATGAAAGATGGTTGTTTCATTGTTTTTTTCCTTCTTTGCTATGTTCTTAGTTACAAGTCTCCAGGCTGCTAAGTGTACACATATGAATTAGTGTTTCAGGAATCAAGTGAAAGGCTTTGGAAAAAAAACCCAAGCTATCTCCATGATATATTTTGTCTGGCTTTTTTTTTTGACTAAAAATTGCTGTGTAGTCATTTTAACCAATTATTGAACCTTCTAGAATTCAAAGCATACACTGAGAAAGAAATATTTTTCTCTTGCTGGGCTGTATCTATAACCAGTCATACTTGTGCATAGTTCTGAAGGTTAGATTCTAGAAGGAGGTTTCCCCTTTTAATTATTTTTGTTTTACAAGAGGACTTCATCTTTGTCAAGAACCGGAAAGAGGTACAGTGAGAGCTGAGAAAGACGAAGGGGGAAATTATGGAAAATTCTGATGTTTCAAAACAGTTTTTTTTCTTTGTTTAGAATGAGAATTAATGAAACTCTTAAAAAAAGGACGAAGCTTTACCTTGTGGTTTCTCTAGAGCCACAGAATCTCTGTGATTTGGGGTCTTCAATGTGTTGGCAATGGTGCTCAGCAGCTGCGGGTTCTGGGAGCTTTAGTCAAGTGCCTGGATTGCATGGAAGGCTCAGCTCTCTGGAAACTTAGCCCAGAAGTGTCTCAGTAGCTGAAGGAGAGGGGAATGAGCTCATGGAAAACTGTCAGGGTGTTAGGGAGTTGAACTGTTTCTGAAGAACTCTCTGTTGTTGTTGATCTGGCAAATCTAATGAACAGATATCTTCATCACCGTGTCCATAACCAGCTGGGTATGAAACAATACCATTTTAGTTGCCTATTTGGTCACTGAAATGAGATTTTTTTTTCTGTTTCTATACTTTTGTGGATTGTGACCAAAGCTCTTGAGTGTCACCTGCTTTTGTTTTTCTCTTTAGTTCTTGTTTAGGAAGCAGCATGCTGTTTCCCTTCTGTGTTCTCCACTTCTGAGTTGTTTCTAGTCTTCCTGAACTTTAGACGTTCATATCCTTCATGCTATGCAGCAGATGCAAAGCAAAGGCTTTATTTTAACTACAGGTGTTTAGCTCCTGGCAGATTTACTACTTCATGGAACAATGGGTGTTAGATACCAGAAAGCCATAGTTTAGACTCATTTATCCATGGTTGGCATTACAGCATGATTGAGCCTGGGTAAGAGTTCTTAACCAAAAGTATGTTTTCTCAATGGAAATTAATTATAATTTCTAATGGCTTGTGCCTGCTCGAGGCCCATTAGAAATTGTTATGTAAGTAACAAGAGATGACCCTGTCTCTGGATATGCATAGCAGAGATGCAAAAGGCCTGAATTCAAGTCTCTAGACACAATGAAAAGTCAAAACAATTGCTATGATACACTGCAAAACTAGACAAGTAACCTAATGCAGAGAAGCATTCCCTACCCTGTTAATTGGTGCTTATGCTCTCCCAGTAAGAGAGGTAATTGATGATTTACCCTCAAAATTGATCTTAGAGTTTCAAGTAGTTACCAGACTAGAACGGCTTTTATATCATAACGCTAAAAATTGATTAATCTCATAAACTGATCCCAGACTTGAAAATTTGCTAAACCTGAAGACTACCTAGCTTAAAAATAATGGATTTGTTTGGATCTTGAGTCCACTAGCGTAGATGGTGATTAATCTGATTTAACCACATGGAACATTGTAACACTGTTCCTGCTTTTTAAATTCGCTTGTTATCATTTCCCCACTAAGATCATGCACATTAGAGCTTTGAGGAACTTTGGGTTTTTTTCTGTGTGATACTTAATAGGACAGACTTAATTGACTTAAAATGGGAATAAAAAAAAAGACAGTAATTGTTCAATATGATAGGAGGCTGGCTAAAAAGGGAGTAATTTTGAGGCTGAAAAACTTGACCCAACACCTCTCTGGCAGTACGCATCCTCGTGCAGTTGTGGAACTTAGCTCAGGGCTTTGGTTTTATTTTATTTCTTGACAGTACATGCAAATAGCATTTCTGCAAGTAAAAGGGAGGAAAAAAAATAATCAGCAGGCCAAAATGATTTAGAGTAATTTGGTATATTCATCTCATTGCAAATAGTGAAGTAAGCTCTACAAAATGTGTTCAGGTGTAAAAAAAGCAAAGAATTGTCACAAACATTGGACACAAAGTGGATGAAAAATTGTGAGTTAAGTGACAACTTGCTTGAGGCTATGGCTGCTCTGTATTGAATACACAGGCTGTGCCACCACACTTGGAGCATTGCTCGCATGTAAATGAGATTGAAATGTCCCTTTTTAAATTGTGCATGCTAATTATTATCTTAAACATGTATATTATTACATGATGCTGAAATTTGATATTACTATAGTGATATAATGTGCTGCAATGAAAACATACAGATACAGGTAGGCGAGATGCTTCCCTCTCTCTCTTCCTCTCCCATGTCTAAAGAGCTATAGATAGATACATTTAAGAAAACTTGTAGATGGAACTCTTTGTCCGTGATGGCTTTCAATCTGGGTTAGGATATGGCAGAAAAGTGAAGATATGCATAGCTATATGAAGAAGAAAAGAAGTTATATTTATTGTAAAAAGAGATGATATTTAGATCTTTCATGTATATGTAGTAAAAGATTTCTATCTGTCTTGTAAACTGTGACCTGAAACCCCATCAGATGAGTTCACTCAGGGTAGCTCCTCTCAAAGTTTTAGAGATGTTGAGAGTAACGCTTCCATGCATAAGGATCATATGCAATGCATCATTAAAATTATTTCAAAAGGTATAGATAGAATAGAATTTTGAAGCTACCATTTCAAGCTTGTTATCATGGAGGTCATTGAAGAACATGACATTTACTTTGCAAAATGAGCATGGGTGTGCATGCCTGTGCACACACATGCACAAGTTTAAATGTTTCCTTCTACTTTTCTATTTTTGAGATAGGAAGGCCGTTGCTGTGGTCTCATTAGAAGGTGAAATAAAATGTTTAACTGCCTGCTGCAACTGACTTGCCAATGATTGTTCACGTTCTTAACAGAAGAGCAAAGAGTGTTTTAAATAAGACTTACTTGTTCAAGGTAACCTTACTACTTCTGAGTGAGAAGAATATATTGCCCTAATGGATGCTCTTATATGACAATCTCTAAATGTTGTTCATTATTAAGTGTCAAGGTTTCTTTAGGAAAGCTTTAGAAATTCTTAGGAGAAATGTTTCATTGCAGCAAGCTGTAGCTCTGCCACTAAAAATATATTGCTAATTAAAGTTTATTGACATTCTTTGTAATGCGTTCTTAGAGCAAGTAAAAGCACTGAATAGTTATTGAATGTGAGGCACTGCATCTTCTATAGTTAGTTAAGCTGTTTAGGAGAGGAGATTAAGGTACTATGCCCTTGTTTTCACTATGTAGTTATTGGATTTGAGTATTGTACAGAGTAAAACACTTTCCTCTGAGAATACCTATGCTTAGACTCGAAGAAACTTTGGTTTGGACCCTCACTTTTTCAGTTACTAGCCATGGAAAAATTGGGATGTAAGTTAGATACTTCCATGCTCTAAAAGATACGTCTCCCCAGGATGGAAGAGAATTTTGACTATTCAGAAAATAATTCCTTCATGGGACAATTCTGAAGCTGAGCAAGGGTATTTGGAGTTCCTGTAGCTGTGTGTGGATACAGATACAGAATTTGCAAATCAAACCCCTACAGAGTTCCTATTGTTGGACACTTCTCATCAGTAACAGACTTGCACACTTGCTCTCCTCTGCTGCAGATGGGATTCCTGGTTTTGTACGTGGTGGCTGGGCCTAACGTATACTGCAGATCCGGGGTTCCCCTGAAGCACTGTCATTGCTGTACTATCAGACATGGTCCTGCAACAGAGTGAAAGCATGGCAATGGAGGGGTTACTGGCACGGGGTAGTGGGTGCAGGCTTTACCAGGCTGTCATTTTTTCCAGAGGAACAGGTAGGCAATGATCACGAATCACAGAATAGGTCTCAAAGGCAGAAATCTAGGACTTGTTGAAAAATTCAATATTTGGAGCAGACTGCAGGTGTATTTATCATCCCATTAAGAAGAATCCTGGCAAGCCATATTTTGAGTCTCTCATGTTAGTAGCATCTTCTAAGGCTAAATATAGCCAGTGTTATTATGCAGCAATTCACGCTCACTTGTTTATTATTTACTGGTGTATTTTGTTCTCAATACTGCTGTGTTTGGCACTGCAATTTTCTTGGGATCTTTTTTCTTTTAAATAGATATTAAAACATAATCAACTGTTAATTGATAACTCATTTTAAAAGTGCAGACAATAGACAGTAAAAAGAATACTTATTATGCTTGTAGTACTGTTTAAAAGCATAGAATAGTTCAGATTGAAAGGGACCTCTAAAGCCCGTTGAGTCCAAATTGAAATCCATGAAAATTTGAAAACTGTTGCAAGTTATACATTATGAAATCGCATTATGATGTTTATGTGCAAGCAGGGGGAATGTTTGCATTCTCTTGCCACATCTCTGAAGTACTCTGAACCACAGTGAATCTATGATCATTTTTGTCAGTGCAAGGAACTGCAGTTATTCTTCAGATGGTTGCCAGAAGAACTTTACCCTACTTTACATCTCTCAGTCTAAGATTACTCGTTTCAGTAGTGCTCCTCTACAATTCTCTTGCTGTAAGCAGGAGCAAAGTAGTGCCTTTGATATATAAGATTTACAGTATGAACCAGGAACAAAAAGGGGTCTTTGCGTGTTGCACTGCTATCGGCAGCTTCGAGAAGAGTTTGTCTTGTGGTTCTGAAAGACAAACGTTCTGCCTGTTTGTACAACCTACAGCTTCACTGTGTTACAGTATCTGAGTTGTAAAAAAAGCTATGGAAAAAGCTCCTTATGGCATGTTTGGTCTTACAGCTCATTTAATATCTGCCTGCACTTTCTTCTGACTCAAGCTTCTTGCACTTGCAGAAATGGGCTGGGAACTCATGTAATGGAGAGGAGGGGTGAATCCTAATGCAGAGTGCAGGTCCAGATCATGCCTTAAGAGTAAGAACAGCTCAGCTGGTGGAGGTACTCATTTGTTCTCTCTGGGACTAATTCATTCATTCAAAACCAAAGGAAACACAGTTCTGGGTTTGGATATATTTTCTAATGGTCATAAGTAGATTGTGAAATTCCCTCTCTAGCCTTCATGAAGGCATAATTCCTCCATGTCGTTGCTATGTTTTAGGAAACACTGAGGGTCTCACAGTGCAGTGAAAAAAAATATCTGCCTCCCTCAAAAGTTTTGTTATAAAACACGTTGATAAGTGTGACAAAGGGTGCAATGCTTGTGTTTTGAGTTGTGACTTTGTGCATGCGTGCAAGCATAGAATTTGTTGTTGCATTTCCTGTGCAAAACAGGAAAGGATAATTGAAAGGACATTAATGACGTTTAGCGGCCTACTTCCTGATGAGTGTGTGTGTGGATTCTAATGAATAATTTTCCTCTTGCATTTATGTCCTTGAAGTGCTCTCCCAAGAGCTAAAGATAAATATCATACATGTTTACTAAATAATGAAGTTATCCACCAAAATTTCAAGCTTCAAGTACAGTGTTACAAGAAAACAGACTATCATTTTTAATAAATTTACTTCATAGTGTTCAATTTTTTGCAATCAAACTTGCAGTCAGGAATGTCTATATAAATATGTACTTGTGTAGGTATGGATTATTTCTTAGTAACAAGGTTTAAAATTGGCACACAAACCCTGCTTATGCTGGAAGTTCTCACTTGTTTAAGAAACAAACCCCAAAACTAAAAAAAAAAAATAAAAACAAGTATTCTAATAGCTTGACTAACTAAAATAAACTCTATTAGGACACTGTTAATTAACTGTCAATTAAAAACAATTGTAGACTTTAAATTATTGTTATTCTAATGATTTCCTGTTTTATCTTCAGATGATTAAAAGTTTTGCAGATAAATTTACTAAATTTACTCTGAGGAAGGGGACAAATAAAAGTTTGGATGTCCATCAGTTTATTGGCTTCTTGCTGACCTAGCAACATCTTGTTTCTCAGACCAGTTCCTTCTAAAATAGCCACTTCAGCCAATAATGTGGATCTGCCAGATAAAAGCCATGTTTGGGTTTGATTTTTTTTGTAATTTGTCAGGCATCGGTGACTGAATGAACTTGACTTATTTTTTTCAGCACACGAGCATAGCAAGTAACCTTCCAGATGTCTGCTGATAACACCCAGGCAATATCTATAGTAGCAATTTGTAACGTAACTAGCTTTAGTAATTGTCTGAAAATCCATGCCTGTCTCCAGAGATATCCTTATTGCCACTCCTGTATTCTCTCCTCTTACCTGACATGTCTTTCTGAGTTGTTATGGGTAATTAGTAGAACTGGCAATTTAACAGACTAGTATTAATTTTCTGTTCAAAATATAGGAAACTAGTCTACGTAAAGTTGACTATAAAATTAAGACCCTGTCTTAATTTTATAAAATATTCTTGGCCTATAGTTTTTAGTCATTGTCTCTCTCAATTATCTTTACTCAAAAAAAATCTGCTATGCAGCATATCAGATTTTTTTCCCATCTTTATCTTCATGTAGAGCAGATCATTAGAATTAATTTCAAAAGTTGGTAGCGGTACTTGATACTCAGATATTATTTAGTATATCAAATTTCTTCATTCTATATTTACAGTAGCTTCAGAATTTATCACTTAATTGGTATTCAGGCCATTATCTGCATTACGTTTATTTGTGGATACAGACTTCAGGGAAAGAGACTTAAGATCCATTTTTCAAAAGTTACAATATTTTAGAGAAGTAAATTCTTGTAATAACATTACACTTATGAAAAAAAATATTTATGCTGTGGTGAACAGAGAAATATGTATAATACACCAGGCTTGGTCTGGTAGTGTTTCTACAGTAACATACTTTTAATTTTATAGTGCTTGTTGCTTTAACATCACAGTATTTTTATTTACATTTTTCATAGTGTCTATTTATTCTTTTTCATACAGTGTCTTTGCCTTATGACTATTCCTGATAATTCTCACTATGTTGTGCAGAAGAGTTAAATAAAATGCACTATAGTCAATGTAAAAGGAGTTTATATTTTAATAGTGAGCTTAAAGTTTCTTATAGGATTGTTCCATGCAGAATTAATACATGCAGAACATGCATGCAGAATTCAATTTTGAGGCTTTACCACATAAATGTTTTTCTAGAATGGTACCTGTAAAAATTTTACCTTAGAGATCTTTTTCCTAATTGGTATTAAAATATACTCAGAGTAGTTTGCAGTATAAGTGTCCCAGTGCCTTAATGCTCAAGGGTCACGTAACGTAGGTGCAAAATGAACATAAATCAGCTTTTGTCTGCCAGGTACTTTTCACCAGGACATAGCAGAGACTGATGATTCCTAAACATTTTGTGACATAAAAGGGAACCATGTCTGTAATGGGCTATGAAGTGATGAAGTGAGAGCACGGGGAAAGCCGTGGTGCTGACTGGTGTTATGCCACCTTGTACTTCAAAAGGGTTGGGAAATGAAGAGCTTCCAAGTTATGGTTGTGCACCAAAGGCACATTCAATGCTGTAGGTATCTTTGTGACCTGCAGCACGCTCTGGGTGTATAACTAAGGCTATTTGTGGGGAAAAAAAGCCACCCAAAACCAACCAAATATTCAAACAAGCAAACAAAACCCCCAAAACAAAACTAAAAAACACAGCCAAATAACCACCCCAAAAACCTGTATTTGCAAAGTAACAATGTTGGTCAACCAGTATAGATAATAAAATACATCTAAGCCAGAAGGCAAAAAAAGGTGACAATTGGACTTGAAGTTTCCAAATTCATTAAAGGAGCCATTTCACAGAAGGAAATAGTTGCCTACAAAATGCTTTAATGTATAAGGTTTTTTACAGTGTTTCTATTTAATTTTTGGAAATTCTCTACTTTTTTTAGTCTCAAAAATACGCTGTTTGGAATATTTTGCTAATTTGCGGGTAAGAAAAAAGCAGAGGGAAAAATGCCTATAAAACCATAGATTATTTTTTACGGAAGTTGAAATGTCTCCATTTGCATTTACAGCTTTACAAGGATTGTAGCACTAGACTCTTTCTTTTTTCTGATGGAAATGCTTAATCTGAGCTCAATGGGCCATAATAATTGCCTGTTTCTTCCAGCAGAAATAAACCCACTTGTATGTGACACTTGAAACCTTAACTCTGCTTAGTAATATGCACAGAACTGTAGACACTTCTTCACCCAAATGTATTTGTGACAGCAGCACAAGTCGATATACGATATCAAGCCAAGGGCATTTGAGAATAAATCAGTCCCTCTAGCTACCGCTATAGCACAATAACTGATGGTTGTAATAAAACCCCATGAAATTAAAATTCTATACAAGCAAACACTCACACCTAGCCAAGAGAAAACCCGAAGCCCTCTGTTCTGGAAAAATTTGCATATATGTAGACATATACACTCTGTACCCCTTTGTGTTAGGAACAGAAGTACACAAAAGGTCTCTAGCTTTTCAGCACTATGTGTTCTGCTTAGAATCTCTTCAACATTTGGGTCTTTCAGGAGTCATATGTAGAAAAAAATGTGAGCAGGTCATAGAAGACAAGGAGGGTGGATCCCAGTTACTCATTGAGGAGGAAATATGCTTGGTTTTGTATTTAAAAGCCTCTTGATGATGCTGTAAGTCACTACACAAGGCTCTGAAAACCCCACTTCCCGTTTGAATCATCCTATATGTTTATGCAGTTACTGATATTTTTAATGAATCTTCTGTGGCTGAGCCTCTAAGGCTCTACTCCGTGGCATGGAAAGCTCTTGGGATAAACATTGTTTCTTCATTTGAGTTTTGGATTCTCACATGAAGTACTGAGAAACCATTTAAAATTAATGCACAATGTTATTTATACACCTACAAGCCCATATTCTCTCCATGTATTAAATAACATGAAGCATCTTTTCTTCTGAATTTTGTAGGGCAATGGGATAATGAAAACTAATGTATGATAAATGGATGTAAGGGAAGTGACTATTTCCACATGAAATACACCAGTGTATGGTGTATCTTCAACATGGCAAGGATAGAAAACAAGCATTTAGTTTTTGAGAGAAGACTTTTGCAGTCAGATGAGTTTCCAATAAGAGAAAACACTGACAGATGGTTTTTGCAAATAGTAGAAAATGGTATGGATTGTCTTGTAATGTCTAGTGAGATACAACCAGTGTGACGGTGACAGAGTAATCTGTGGTTTTATTTCAGCTATTTATTCCATGTATGAATGAGGAGAAAGAAAAGACCTTAATTGGATAAATAAGCAGTTAGTAATTGTGAAGTTACATTCTGGTAAAAGCACTGTGACTGTGGTCAGTGCCAAGTCTTTTGCTTTTGACTCTCATGCTCCACAGTTCAGATGCAGGTATTGACTGTAAACTACTTTTTCCTAATGAAAACAGACATATTTTTACAGTTCAGGTAATCATATTTGCATTGGCCTTTTTGAGGTGCAAGAAGGATAAAAGTGTTGGTTGGCTTTTCCTGGAACTACTGTTAGAGTAGGCATCTTAAGCTGCACAGATCATCACGGATAAGTAATTCCAGTGTGACTGCTTACTGGAAACAGGACAGCTTTATATACAACTCTTCTCAAAACACAAACTAAGTCCATTTACCACAAATGTTTGTTTCTGGTAAAATCACTAGAATGTAAAAGGGTTCAGCTGTTCACATGCTATCTTCTGACCACTGGGACTGTGCTCCATTCTAAATGACCTCTCAATCCTGAAAGTGTTTTGAATTTGTAAATGCAAAAAAAAAAAAAACAAAAAAAAAATCCCCAAAACAACCTTAGGAATGTTGTACTGGAACCAAAATGTTTTTTTTCTTTTTTTACATTTTGCTCAGAGTCTTTCTGAAAATAACCTGTCACCATCATGTTGTCCTCTATGCCCTAGCAGCTAAACCTTCTCTTTAAAATGACTCTTAAACTTGGCATAAAGAAACCCTCACCAGATGGACTGTTAATGTTCTTCATCAACTTGAGTAATACTGTTGCCCTCTCAATCTGCCCATTGCACCTATAGATGGGTCCTATTTTCTATTTGTGTTTCAGTTTCTTCAGAGCTAGGGCTTGCGTGTCCTTATGAAGAATGGATGACTGATAAATACATTTAAAAGATCTTAAGTCTCCCACCTGCTGCTGTTATTTAAAGAAAACAAAACATACTTCCCTATTTTATTTGTGTTCATGAACTCACCAGAGAATGGCACCAGCAGGCTTCACATTATTTCCAAAGGGTCTTTCATTGTTTAAAATGATGGCACATGACAGCATGAGTGTCTTATAAGACTGTTGTACTATAAAAAGACCTGTACTCTTGAGCTGTTTTTCAAGTTCTTTAAAAATTTTTCCTTGATGAAGTCCTTTAAAGAGAATCAATATTTTAGGCATTCTTCCACTAAACTGTAGCATGTGAGAGCTTGACATAATGACACTCAACATATTGACCAGGTTCTTCGTGCAGTCTTGAACTAAAAGCAATAAATAGTTCATTGTATATGGTTCAATCCAGAGACATAATGAAATAAATTTAGAGTTGAGAAGTATTTAAAACTGCAGGATGTGCACAAGGTTTGCATCTAAGGTCTCTTGATCATTAATTAAATATGTTATGGCTTTCAGTTTTTCTCGTTTATCTGTACAGGTTTACATATTGCAAATGCATTATTTATGTTTTCCCTTAAGTGCTTAATACTGCCAGGATGTTTCTCTTAAACTGGCACAGATCGCAAAAAAGACAAAATGAGAGAGCAAATTTGGCACTGGTCAGCTGCACACAAAGCAACTTGTGCCCAAGTGAGCCTTTCCCAGTTGAATTTTAATAAGCTTGGACTGATAAATAGACAGAGAGACAGATGGATAGATGACATCATTATTTAAACTATGAAAAATATTTTTCCATCAAGGTAAGTTTTGTTTGTTTTATTTGTGACTTGTAATCTCATTCTAATAATGCATTATCACTGAGCCTTGCTGCTTTTGTTCTGGAAAGCTTCTAGTGTGGAGGGTGATGAGGGAGCTATTGCCATGGAAGTTCACTCTCTGAGGAAAGCCATCACTGAAATGGATTTTGTTATTACAGCTGAAAAATACAGTTGGCAATCAACCATTAGCTGAACTTGGAACAAAAGAAGTTGCCACCATTGGTGTGTCCTGTGTATCGCCCCTGTTGCCTTCTTCCATTCCTTTTAGAAGGAGAACACTATGGATGTGGTGGTAGATTGAGCCAAAATATATTTAAAAATACAACTCTCACATTCATATAAAAGCTGTTTGTTTCAAAATAAATAAGTAATTTTTTTTCTACTTGTTTTGATGGCAGAGGTCGTGTGGCAGTGGTGTGTTAGGAAGCAGTCGTCCTCTTCTGACTCATACATCTGTGTTCTTATTAACTGTTTGCCTCTCTATTGAGTTATTGAAGAAATGCTGGAATACAGGGAATGCCCTGAAAAATACTGGAATTAATGGTAGTGGCTGAACATTTCTTCTAGAAAAACAGATGGTATATCTAGAACCAAAACAAGCTGACCAGTGGAATATTATAAAGACAAATCATTCTCGATCTTGTTCAGTTTACTAAGTGGAGCTCATGTACTCTTAGTTTGGCACCCAGTTATGTCCAAAGAAACCTACACTATGAATAAAGTAGTAGTAGTGTTGTTGTGTTTATAGAATATATCCTGCAAACAGTCAATGAGCAAATAACTTCAGATGCTTATAATTATAAACTTCTTTGGTTTAACCTGTGTAAAACCAACGTCTAAAAGTGCAACTATTCACATATCAGAAAAAGAAGTATTAGTTGAAAATTTGACTTAAAATTTCTGGTGTGGAAGCTTTCACAGAAAAAACCCTAATAATAATAGTAATAAACCTCCAAACCAGCCAATGAAAAACACCCAAACTTATTTTTTATTTTATTAAACAATGTAAATAGACACATCTAGAGCAGATTCAGATCCAAAATTAACACTTCAGACTTACATAATTGCACTTGATGGAGGGTAGTATAATCTTCAAGTAATTTATAAATGGTGTGAAAGCATGAACTTTGAGAAATGGGATTATAAGTCTGCAAGAAAGCATTACTTTAGCTGTACTTAGTTTTACTCTTTAGGGGAAGGCTGTAAATAGACCTATGCTGAATTCCTTTAACTTTTATTCCTTCTAGAGAGCCATTAAGAAACGTATTGAAAGAGCACTTGTTGCTGTTAGATTTGTATTTTTGCACAGGGATTTATTATAAGACTTCTGCTATATATAGAGAGGGGTTACCTTGTAACACATTTATTAGAATTCACTTTTCTGTGTTGAAAAATGGGCTGGCAGTTTTATTCTTTTGTAGGTAGCCTCACTTTCCCTGAGACGTTCTCCTTTTGATCATCACAACAGAGTAAAAGTATCTCATATAAATGGGTGCTGGTGCATGTTTAGCTTTTCATAAGTGCAAAGTAGTTAAAGGTGTACTCATAACCTCTGACAGTGTGCTTAGAAAACATTGCATTGGATTTCTTTTTCACTTTTTGTGACTTGTGTTTGCCATGTGTGTTCATTACAGAAATAGTAGTGATTACACTTTCAGTGCTACTAATACTTAGTAATGGATTTTAAAGTATTCTAAAACCACTTTATTTGAAAACAAAACCAAACCCGACCAGACAAAAAAAACCAAACCATTCACCACAGGCTGGAGATCTCAGTGCAGTTTCTAAAGTTCTGTTCAAGAGGTCCTGGTGGCAGGATTGAGTTGGAAACCTAAGGTGCTAGAAAGCAGACTATGAACTGAGTGTTTCAGTGCTGCCCTTCATTTTTGTCAGCTCAGCCCAGAGGAGCCCCTTTCTTTTTGGCAGTGTGGTGACTTCACAAATTATGCTGCCATTGACTGATGACTCACGTCTGCTCTTACTTGCTAGCGAGTTCTTGCTCAGCAACCAGATCTCTCACACTAAGAGCGTTTCTGGTAAACCTGGCAGAGTGTAAAGACAGCAGGGTGGGAAAAAATATGCATTCGAATCAAGTCTTCTTCAGAGTTATTTTTATACCAGATCAGAATTGGAAGTTGTCATAGGAATGTGTTGTACCAATTCCTGAAGCTTCTGTATTTTTATTTCTAAGGTGTTGTGTGACTATATCATGGTATCTTAGCGGTGGGATATTCAGAAATACAACACAGACTTGTGATAAAACAGAAAAAGGGGAAAGCTTCTTGCTGAACTGAACTGCCAATCAGATCTTTAAAATCTCAAAAATACTTCTGTATAGTACTTCAGACTTGTGGGTTCAGGTGTTAATTTCCTTTTGACCTTTGTAATTTTAAAAGAGTAAGTGAAAAAATATTTTTGGCATCATTTATTCTATCTAGATCCACAATATGATATTGTGTTTAGAATCATGGCTCTGAGTGCAGTGTAAAATACGTAGAGCTAGCAGCTTTGTTGTGGCAAGAATGCTCTGCTTTCAAAGTTGTTGTTTTTTGTTTCTTTTTCTTTTTTGTCTTGTAGAGTTCAAAGCAACAGATGAGTTGTGAAAGAGAACAACTAAGGGTAAGTGCAGTGATATGCAAAATGTTGTTTCTTTAAAACATAAGTAGAATCTAGGTTGTGCTATCAGCAGATGGATTACTTTGAGGAACACATTTAGCTCATTTGTTGCTTGGTAAATACACATGGAACATGTCTCAGTATAGAACAGTTCCTGTAGATATTTTTTTTTCCATAATTTAGTGAGATTTGGCAGAAAATACCTCTTTAGGGGGAGCTCTCTGGACGCTCAGCTCTGTGCACCGTGTGAAGATTTAGTAGCGGTTTCTCTGACTTTGTCCACTCCCAGATTATTTCAAACAACAAGATATTATCCTTTGGGTTTTTTTTATAGTATGTGTCCTTTCAGAAGGAATTCAGTCCTAAGAATATGAGGGAACCGGCAGAAAAGGTCCAAGTATTTTAGTGTGCATGTTGGTTGTATACAATCTATAAACAAGATGTAATTCCTGAACCCAGGTTGCTGACCTTTATTTTGTTTTCCACTTTTCTTATGTTCAAGTGACAGTGTTTGAACAGGTTTTTTAGTCCTTGGCACTTTAAATACTACGTGTGCTACATATTTCTGCGTATGTTTTTACATCATTCAACTAATTGATTCTAGTATTTGTTTAGAAAGGCATAAGACTTTGCATTGATGAAAAAAAAAAAAAGGAAGCTTTGGCTCAGTAGACCACATTTGTTGATACCACATGACAAGTAATTTCTTGAAATCCCATATGCAAGCAGAGAGGGAGAGGCAGGCCTGAAGGAAGTATGAGTTTTTATGCAAATAAAAATATTACTGGAAATAGAAAAAGCAGCATTTTTTGTTTGCAGTTTACTAAGCATCAGCAGTACCTGCATGACTTGCAAGTATGAAGAACATACTCTGATCTTAAAACAAGTTGTGCAATGTTCTTAAACATTTATTCTTTCATTAGCTTAACTTCCTTGATATATGTAGGTGCTTCAGCTGGTATTAACCATATTTACAATAGGATTTCTGTTAAACAACTTATGCAAGAATGATGCATCACATGTTGTCCTTGATTCTTCTCTTGCTGGTATGTGCCTGCATCGCTATTGTACTGAAGCTGGAGTAACAAAGCTTTGTTTTATCAGTAGTAATGTCTCAACAGAGCAGCTGTCAAAGTTAAAATATGGATGTAGCAGCTGAAGTACGGTCTTTTCAAGAGGCAGCAGTGTCATGAGTACAAAGAAAGTTTTAATTTGGTTCTATTGGTTTTATTACGTTTTCTCTTTTGAATGAAGAAAAGCATTCTTTGGAAATATGAGAGTAGGCCCCCAGCTCTTTTCCTCAAGTAAATGTTGTGTGATTTTTCTAAGTAGTGGATAAAATGTGGTGCAATACAACTCTAATGTATCTTTCTATTCCAGCATTACACATATAGAACTGGCAATGATCTCAGTGCTTATGATGCCTTTGTGTCATATCAAAATGTGACTTTTCATGACAGTTTATGAGAAAAGCATGTCTCCAACCTACTAGGATTAGGTAGGTGTCCTTCCACTACTGCTGTGATGATCCTGTTAGGTGAAATAGTTATCAATGTAAACTGTTCCTGGGGCTGGCGTGTGATGAAGGCAGTACATGACCCCCCAGAGTTAGAGCTTGTAGCTGTAATACAAGAAGTGTGGCCACCAAGAAGTCCTGCACGGACAGACGTGGCGAGAGGAATTACAGTGCTGAGCCCAGCAGGGTTGTTCTTTTCCCCTTCCTGGTCTTCAAATGTCTTAACTTTACCAGTGCCCAGAATCAATTTTAGTTTAAAACAGCTCATCTGCTGTGACAAAGGGTCAGAGTGACATTTCAGCTTAGTGTGTGCTAGTTCAGTGCTGGCACTTTTGACCCTCCTTAAGTCCTGCTGCAAACAGCTTCCCGCTGCCAGGCTCTGCGCCTTCCACGCTCTCACGCGTAGCTTCATCTTGCTGTCACTTTTAGGTTGGCTCCCTAACTGTGAAAGAAATGCTTAATTGGCTGAGTCAGATTTTTCAGGTCTTTGTTTGGGGTTTTTGACCTACCGTGAATACTTGAATGTGAGACAGTCTCTTCAGAAGAAAATATTGTTTCATCCCAGCTTAATGAATTAAAATATGCCAAGACAATAGGATTAACGCAACAAAATGCCAACATACGTTTATTAAACTGAATTAAAACTAGATTATCCATATATCATCTAATAATGTAATAAAAAGATGTTATCTCCTGCCTTCCTTGTTATGTCTATGGTGACACTTTGTCTTTCACTTTCCTTTTCTGATTCCCTGACCATTGCTTAGTCTACAAGTCCTACAGAAGTTTCAGAAGAAAGGCACTTTAAGAAAGGCTTGTTTAAAGCATAATAGTGCAAATAAATAGTTGGCCATTGTGTGGCTAAAGAAAGAGAACTTATGGATGATAATTTATTCAGATGTTTCTCGTCTCTTACCTGTTTCATTGGCTTTTAAATTCTAGATGCAAAGCAGAGACTCACTGTTCTGGAATAAAGCATTGAGAGCAATGGAACTCTAACTCATATTGGAGCTTCTTGTCATTATACATTTTATTTTCAACAAATGATAATTCTAATATCTAAGGAAGTCTGTATAATTTTAACTCTTTTCTGCTCAAGCTTTGAAAATGTCAGTGAGCACGAGTTGGTAAACTTACCTTGCCAACCTGGTATGTTTCTCAGCTAGACATTACCGTTCATATCTGAATTGTTTAAATGAGAATTCATACAGAAAGCTAAGGGAATTTTATCTCTAGCACAGCTGTTTGTTTTGTTTATTTGTTTTTTCTTTTCCATCCAGATATATAACACAGGCTGAATTTGGTATATTTCCGTGCAATTGAAAAAAAAATTGCAAAGCATTAGTACCATTGTTTTGAGTTTTCCTTTCTCTCAGAAATTTTCATTGCCATGTGCTGCCTTGAATATTTTTTGTCATATTTCAGTAATTTCTTTGTGCCTTCTAATCTGGCTTCACTCAAATCAAGTTGTACAAACAAAACTGATATCTTTAAAGGGAAATTGACTCAGTAGCTCCAGCCATATGCTGCTCTTTGTCAGTATTTCCTTTAAAGAAAGTCCTCCTTGTTCTGTTTTGTGTTCTTCAGTCTTGATTTATAAATCCCTTCTCGGACACATACGCCCTCTCTTCTTCTCTGACTGTCTCTTACTGCCACTTGCTGTTTTATGAGTCACTGTGTGGAGCTTAATGTAATTGTTCAGATGCATTATAAATGATCTGTAAAGACACAGAACTCACAGCTTGCTCAAAAACATTTAAAGACTATTTTGTTCTCATATTTGGGTCTGAAAAACAGACTTTGAAACATGAATGATACAGGTTATTTAAGGCTGTGAAGAAAATCAAGATACCAGCCCTAGGCAGAAAAAAGCTGTAGTACGTAAAGCTATTAAAAAACGTAGTGATGTCCTCAGAAGTCTGCCTGCTGCTTCCACAGAACCTTCCTTACTTTTTTGATTTTAACCTGGGATTTTAATTTTTTATCATAGCTTAAGGACATTGGCTTATAGGCTAACTTAAGCTTTGGCAAGCTTTACCCAATCTTCACTTCAACTAAGAAATTATTATTTTGCATTATCAACTCAACATAATTGTTTAAAGTGAACTTCTGTATCTGTATTTATATGCATGAGTTTTGCTATAGAAGCTAGTACTTTGAGTCCTTATGCAGCAACACTTGATGAGCTCTCTAAGTTGGGCATAAAGAAATTTTAAACTCTAATGTTAGGAGGGTTTATACATGTTCCCGTGAATACCAATGAGGTCTAATGGTAAATGATGTGATTAACTTCCTTGATCTGAAATTTTAAGTGACCTAGTTGTTGCTCCAATTAACAGCTTCTTTCACATGCACTTATTATCAAGATGCATTATATGCAGCCAGAGTTCCTTCTCTGGTCTGAAATATGGGAAGGGCAGAGTCTTACCATCATATTGTATTTAATATTAACTTACATATTTTATAGTACTCTAATTTTCAAGGAGACAAAAAGAAGGCTTGCATTCAGTATCTTTGATTTGTCTTTTATAGAGTGAATGAAATAAGCTGTGACATGCAGCAAAAAAATGAATTACAGTTATGCCAAGCAGAGGGAAAACAAAAACAAATGCATTGATGTCCAGGATAATTTTAAAGCAACCGTAATCCTGCATTATTTAGCTTTCTTTGTGCCTTTTTTCAGTGCATTAGTTCATCAGGTCGTAAGGTGCTTGTCTATGTAGCTTGGGTTTTTTTGAAGCTTTTGACAGAAAATTTTTGAAGCTCATCACTGTGTCTTAACTTCTCCAGTGATTTAAGAATACTCAGCTCATAATTTTTGTGTATAGTGTTCCTCTGATGCACAAAGGAGGTAAATTGTGGTTCAGTGGCAGATGCTAATTTTTTTTAATTAGTTCGGTCTGGAGAGAGGTAGAGAATCAGAGTGGAAGTGATTAGTGAAATAGATGTTATTTTTGAGCATTTTCTGAAATAATTTACTATGGTGATAACACGTCAGGGTTTATGTGGTGGCTGGTGAAAGTAGCTGGGATTTCAATCTCTACCTCTTCCCACAGTGGAATGGGAAAAAGGAAATGTATATCAGTTTGTTTTGTGAGTCACTGATTTATTATCAACTTACCAGAAAGTAACAAAGTAGTTCATAGCCTTTCAGCAAAACTGGGCAGATAGATCTGGCCATTAAAAATTTTGCTGCTTTTCTTTTCCCTCTGAAAATCTCTTGCTATGCCTTCGCCAACAGCATGTGTATGTTTTGCCTAGAAGATTAATCTGGAACCACTTACTGTTATATATCCCTCTCTTAAAGGAGAAAAAGGGTTAAATAGGGTAAAAGCCAAGATATGCTGGTAGATGTGGATCAATCCGATGTGTGTTTGCTATACTCGTCCTTTTCTTAGGAGTTCGTGTAGGTTATGCTGCATTTTTCATGGTAGACAAGTAGCTTCCAGTCATCCTCCTTTAGATTCTGTGGTTATTCTTGTAGTGAGCCATGTGTCATCAACCTTGTAGGGGTATGGTGAAGAGATAGGTAGGTGAGACTAATAGGAAGGATCATGTTTTTCATTCCTGCTTTGTATTACACATTTACATGGAATGCAATCTCACTCTTAATTAAATTAAATTAAATCTCACTGAATCTCACTCACCATCTTACAAACTGCATTTGCAGTGGTTCCACAAAAAAGATAATTCACAGCATGATTTGGAAAATGGGAATATTGGAACTAAGATCTGAAAAGAAGGAAAGGATTGTACATAGTGCAGCAAACTTTTTTTGGTGGTGGTGGGGAGGTAATTGTAGGAATGTGATTTCATTTAAATGCCCATCTAGCTTGAAATTAACTTGTGCAAAAAAGGCAGCTAAAGAAATGTAGTAAAACTCAGTTTTAGTTGTTTTGGGCAGTTCTGGTATACTTTAGAAGCCTTCCTAAGCATAGTAACTTTCTGAAGATAACACTGGCCTTCAGTCTGTTATTTAATAACCGTGGTGATTATTCAAAATGTTGCAATGAGTAGGTAATGCAAATGGTTATTACTGGTGTTTAAAATGGCATTTCCTCTCACCATGAGGATGTTGTCATCCTCTTTAAATGCCGACTGCTAATAATATGATCTTTGGTCAAGAGAAGAAAAAATGTTTGCAGTGCTTCACATTGTTGAATAGTGGTGGTGCTGCTCACATCAGGGTACTTTAAATTCCTTCAGGAATGGTAAAGAAACCTTTAGGTATTTTCCTTGTTTCTGCTGCTGCTGGAATGCCATTCAGAAAACCTTCCATTCTTTTCATGATGTTGTTTTGACATCTCTCTGACAACAGCACACACAGGATTTTTTTGTTGTTCAAGTGCCACTTTCTTTTCAATTCAACTTTGATTTTCGCACAGTCAAGTATTTTCTCAGTATGGTACTTCATAATGACTGAAACTGAAGTTACACCAATATTTGGTGAGGCCAAAGCAGTGATTGCACTACCTACCTGTCCATTTAGTGTGACAGACAGATTCTAGAGCTGCACCACACCATGTGGAATGTGGCAGCTCCTCGACATACATTTAAAATGATGTTTGCATACAGACAATCAAGGATTTGTTTTGTGAAGCAGTTCGCTGAATGTAATCAAGGTTCAGGAAAAGGCAGACTTATGAAGCAGTGGAAATAGATTCAGTAGTATAAAGGCTGCTGAACCAGTATCCAACATTAATTCAATATCCTGGCACTCTCTTCCTCCTGCTACAAGAACATACACAGTGCTGGATCCGCATTGTGTTTAGGAACAGCTTTTACCCTCAGAACAGTAACTTTTAGTTCAGACTTTCTGCAGTGCCTGCATCCAGCTGCTTTTGGAGAACACACTGCAATCAGTGCTGCTGTCCTAGAAAAGAACAAAGATCATCTTGCTTATTTTGTATTTGTTGAGACAGAGCTCTTTTTTCACTTAGCTTTTATAGTATCACTTTGATCACCTTGAAACCAGACCTCTAAGAGTGCAGCTTCAAGAGTGTTTATATCTTATTTTTTTCAACCTCTACAGCTGCTTATTCAAGTTGACTAGCAAAAATCATAGTCTCCTGTAATGTCACACCTAATTAAAGCAGGAAACACTATGGTTTACAGTGCAATTTTGGGTCTTGGTTGGTTGGTTTGGGTTTTGGTTGCTTTTTGTTTGTTTGGGTTGGTGTTTTGTCATTTCCCCCACAGTGTTTCTGCAAGGCTTTTCTGGCATGGGTTGGGGGGGCTGTGTGGTTTTGGCTGGTGAAAATGTTGGCTCATACTATTTTATATTTTTTTTTTCACTAAGGTCAAGTGAAAAACCTGAAGAAGCTTAGTTGCAGGTAGATGGGCTGGGTTTTTAACATGCTCTTTGGTCCTTCTGCATGGTAGATTCTATTCTCGTTTACTTGTGTATCAAATGACTGACTAAGCAGGTAGATTTTTGAAGGGAACAAGGCTTTGAGAGTTTTGCAATAACTGAAAAAAATATTTTACCTCAACAGTCCATATGATGTGGGGTTATAAAGACATATATTCATTGGGCCATATTAACTCCTTGAACCACTATTGTTTATAGTAGAGAGAATGAAGGAAAATTGATTATAATATGGGCATTGTGTCCTAGTATTGATGGTAATAGACTTTTTACATTCTGTAAAATCTTTTTAAACCTGGCCTTTTTAACCTGGTTGGGTTTACTTCTCTACTAAACCATTTAATTGTGTTTTTAAGTAGCTGCCAAATTTTTTCAAAGCAGTGAAGTTACAAGGAAGAATAAGTTAACCCTAAACAAAAACGCAGATGCATTCATCACTATTAATATATGTGCAAATACATACAACACACATATCATCATTTTATATATACAAAAAAGAATAGTTGAAGGATCCAGTCCTACAAACTTGTAGTGGATACACGACCAGGCATATAGACCATAGTATTTATTTAAAAGGTGGAATCCTGGTTTCAGATAGGCCAGGATTTTAGAAACGTATACTTGTTCTTAGTGTCCTGCATTTTTTTTAAAGTAAGAGAACCTGGACAGTAATTGTGTTCTGTTCTATTCTGTGGCAAAATCCCAGGTTGCCCTGAAAGCCAAGTCTTACTGTGTGTTCAACAGAAATGGTTTTCTTAGTGCAGAATCCCAAGGAACAGTATATAATTTCAAGGAAACAGGATAGAGAAATAAAAATGAGCTGTGCTGAACAAACAAAAATCATGTTTTATCAAGCTGACATTAGTTTTGAGTCATCTTGAGGTTTTGGGCTCAAGCAGGGAGCCATTGCTGCTGTTGGAAAAAAAATGAAGAGAAGTAGAGACTTGAAAAAAATACCTTTAGTTCTGCTATTTTTTTCTCTTCTTCACAAAATCTTGCTGCAAAAAATTATTTAGGAAAAAAACTATATTAGACAACAGTTTCACAATTTTCACAAGCTGTTAGGACAGTAAGATCTGAAAATAAATATCCCTGCTTACATATATCTGTTTGATGCTTTCCTAATGTATCCTAATGAAGGGCAGTCCTGGACAGCAAAACCCCTACAGGAGCCTCATCAATTTGGAAACTGGGATATTTAAACATCAAAGCCTTAATTTTATCTTCTGTTTTTAGACTGAAATATACTCCCACAACACACTGCTGTGCTAAGAACAGGGATATGAATTGCTCAGACTCCCACCTCCTTGCAGTCTTAAGAAACAGCTACCTAGCTCTGGAAAAGAAGTTATTTAAAAAAGAAGGTGGCCATAAACTGTCGTTGGTACTCATATTTGGGATTTATTTTACCTTTATTTGTCCTGTCCATTTAAAGGGGGTGAAAATACTTCTGTGAAAGTAAATAGGCTTTTTCAGGTTGAGAAATTATTGCTGAGTTATTAACTACCTTCATATTGTAAAGTATCTTTTTGTCACTGCAGTTGATAAAACCCTACATAATAAGTAGAGAAAAATATGAATGCAACTACATAAAGTATGAATAAAAACACATGAAAGTATATACTGGAGAAAAGAGTCAGTCCAGTCCCACTGCTTGTTTATAAAACCTTGATAATCTCTCCAAAATACAGAGCAGAAGGATTTTTTGAATATTTTTAATCTGTACCAAGTGTGGGAAAGTTTGTTTGCTAAGTCACACTGGAAGTTCAACAGAGCAACACTTGACAATAGTGTCAATACAGGTGGGCTGCATTGAGGAAAGTCAAACCAAAAATTAAAAGCAGAACTAATAACTGGAAGGAACTGATGATGAAATCCTCACGAATCACCATCCTAATAACCCCAGTCTCTGTCATTGAAGTGGGGTGACTTCCTTGCTCGATGTATTGAATATGTGCTTGAGAGAGATCTTGTGTTTTAGATGCCACTGGCTCCCAAGAGGAAAAGAGAATTAAACCAAAACATTGGTAGATTCTAGAAGATCATGATGAGATTGTAATGAAAGGAGTAGATCTTTACTGGGGCCAGTGCTTTGTCGATGACATGGTGAGATCAAGTGCAAGTTTGTGGATGACAACCAAGCTAAGTGATGCTGGAGGGATGGGGTGCTACCCAGAGGGACCTGGACAGGCTTGAGGACTGGGGCCAGGTGAACCTCATGAAGTTTAACAAGGCCAGTTACAAGGTCCTCCTCCTGGATTGGGACAATCACCAATATCAGCACAGACTGAGGGGCAAATTGATTGAGAGAGGGAAGAAATGGTTAGTGGAGAAGATGACCTTCGCTTATTAATGTTTTTTTTTTCCCCCCCATATCTGTTTTCTAAGCTTTGATCACCTCTGTTATCTTTAAAGACAGGATGGCTTAGAAAGGGAGAGTGAGGTATGAAAATCAAGTGCAGTGGGTCACAGGCATTTTTCATGCTCCATCAATATGAGAAATTTAAGCCCTTATGTAAAGGAGGGGCTACAGCTGTATTATAAATATGTAACCAAATGCCATGTGGACTGTTATTCCATAGGTAATAAGCAAAAATACAGACACACTCTATGCTCAGAGGTTCACTGGGGCAATTTACAGTATTTCTATTTCATATAGAAGTTGCCTCTTCCTCTGGATTCTTAAGATCTCTTTGAGCACAATGCTGAAAGTGAAAAAGTGGCCTTCATCTCAAAGTCACTTTCCCACTTGATAGCAGCTGCCCTCCAAAGAGCACGTAATTAATAGTTTTATTACCTTGATTCAGTCATATCCTTTGGTTGATTTTCCCTGTATGCTATAGATTACTTCATGTGTTATCAGCTCATTGCTCCTTCTTTCCCCCCATTCTCTAAACTAATGCTTCCTACAACTTGTTTTCATCATTGATAAAAATCATTTATATAGCACCATAAATTACAGGGACTTTACAAGCCCAGTGTAAGATACCGCCTTGGCCCCAAATAGTTTATGGTTCAGATTCATCCTTGATTTCTGGTGTAGCTTTTGTACTTAACACAATGGCCAGGGAATTTCAAAGTAGATTGCATTAATCTCCTGGTTTATTCCCACAATTTTTCACGATCAAATGATGGCAATCACAACTCAGTTTATGTGATGAAAATAACTAAGCATTTGTTTGCTGCTTAGCATGAAGGTATTGTAAACACTGCTGCTTGCTAATAATTCCAGGCACACGTTTTTGTGCAGAAACATTTGCAAGTAAAACCTGCAGGTGCTGGGAAAAAATCCAGAGTTTTGGTCATTTAGCTTTCACACTGTGCCCCCCTGTTCTTTTTTTCTTGACACTGTAGCAGGCATTGCCATTTTTTTGTAATGAAAACTCCCAGGAATTTTCATGTGATATTGCCACTGTGCCCAAATAAAACCCTGACAGCATGTTCTATAATGATGCCTTTGAAAAGGTAGTTTATTTTTCTGAGTTTGACTCATTTCTTGTACCTGGTCTACAGTCTTGTTTCCACTAAAATGCACTTTTAAAATCTAATTGTAGTTACTGTTTAACTTAAAAGTAATGAAAACCAGTTTCTGATATTTGCCTGCAAAGTAGCAATCTAAAATACAGCAAAGGAATATTACTGCAATTATTTACTAGTCTTCCTTCACTTTAAAATTTAGATTGAAAAAACACGACCCCCAAACCTATAAATCTAGGAAAAATCATAAACTCACTTATCAACTTGATTTGCCATAAGCCCTTGAAGTGTTCAGGTCTCAGGTTCTGGTTATCTTCTTAGTCATATGCTCAGAGGGAAATGTAGAGTTTTCTTTCAGTTATGATGATCTTGGATTCAGAGCGTCTGTTTTACAGGGAAGAACAGGAAAATATTTTGAATTGTAGAATCGTAGAATCTTCCAGTTGGAAAAGACCTTTGAGATCATCGAGTCCAACCTCATTGAATGCTCATCATGATTAAGATACAATTTTTCTAAACTCATATGTATCCAAACTTTATAACTTTTTCACATTTTGACATCAGAGCAGAGCAATCATTGTGTTCTGACAAAGCCAAGCAATTCTTTGTTTTGAAAATAGTCACCAGTGCTTACTGTGCAGTTTTCAGATCCAATGGCTGCAAAATCCAAATAGTTTCCATACTATATTCAGGACATTAAAATTATAATACCTCTGACTGACCCAAAATATTTTTTTCACTGATTTATTGTTTTGAAAAGATGCTTGAATCTTATGCTAAATACGACATAATGGTATCAGGGTTACATTTTAACTATCAGAAAGGCTTTTACCATTTTAGAGGACTCCATGTCTTGGATTTGTATTCATGGATGTTTACTGATGTGTTTTAACTTTCTATAATAATTGTGTGCTCCTTTTAGGATGGATAAGAAAAACCTATAAAACTCACCAAAAAGTAACCCACTTGACATTAATGTAATAAACCCATGCCCCCACATTTATTCTGAAATCTTAGATTTCAAGCTTATCTGGTTTTGCTGGGTTCTTTTCATTTCCCACTTTATTCTCCAGGAAGTCTAGCTAGAAATAATGGAAAATTACTATATAGACCAGAAATGATTTATGTAGATGAAACCAGAGGTGACAGGAAAGGGCCATAGCGTTCATGAATCAGTGAACAGCAGCTCAAAAGGCTGTTAAAAATGATTATAAATAAATTCTACTAAAATGCTCCTATGATAAATTCTTCATTGCGTTAGTGAGGTCTTCACTACCTCCCAGCTACTGCTTTGTGCTCCTGGTGGCACTGAACAGTATTCTTCAGCAGCCACACATCTGAAGGACTGGGGAGAGAAAAATCGAACCGTATGGAAAATTCTGGGAGAAGGATGAAGTGAAAACAAGAGTCCTTACACAGCTTTCATGAGGAGTAATTGTGAAGAACAAGAAAATTCTTGTGTAAAGGAACTCCACCATCAAAGCTGAAGGGCAGGGATAACACAGGCATTTGAAAACCTTAATAAAATCAGTCGAGTTATTTTTAGTTCCTTGCAAAGAAAACCTCAGTAACTTACTATAAAAACACAGAAATGTAAATTGAGATGCATTTAAAATATAATAATTAATTTTTTTAATTGTAAAAGGAAAGAATTTTCTGGAAATTTTATTAACACCTTTGTAATTACCTATTTAAATAGTTGTATCAGTGATGAGTGTTGTAGTTGGTCAAGTTCTCATCAAAAACGTTCGAGAATTTTAAAAAACTGTTAATAAAATTATGCATAGATAGCTATAATTTTTGCAATGCTGTTGAGTGGTCACACACAACTCTCTTCCGAGTACTCGTATTCGGAAGAGCAAAATATACGGTGAATATAGTCAGAGGTGTTAAATATCTCTCCTGGATATAGCCACGTTATATGGATATTATATTAGTATATTATTCTTCCCCCAGCGGGTTGATGGAGCACTGGAACAGCTCCCCAGGGAAGCAGTCCCAGCACCCACTCTGCCAGCATTCCAGAAGCATTTGGACAATGCCCTCAGTCACACAGTGTGAATGTTGAGAAATGTCCTATTTAGGGAGAGGAGTTGGACTCGATTATCCTTTTGGGTCCCCTCCAACTCGGGTAATTCTATGATTCTATGATTATATGACATTGCCAGTTGTAAACAGAAAGATGCTTTGTTAGTAATCAGTCTTCCCAGAAGACCTTCCAGGAACCATCAGTTAGAATCGTTATAAATGCAACTGGTCTGAAAACAGAATTTAGTTTTTATTCCTTATGCTGTTCATTGTTCCCAGGATGTTTTCACTCCTAATATGAAGAATCATAGAATCATGGAACAGCCCAGGTTGGAAGGGACATAAAAGGTCACCTGGTCCAACCTTCAGAAAAGACTGAAAAAAAAAATTTTATTTTCAAAATGTTTAATGCAACAGTATTTCTGTATTTGATTCAGAATCATCCAAACTTTATTTTGAAAGTATTAGAAAATGCTGAATTTAGTGAAAAGAGAAAAAATGTATGCAATTGGAATCATACTATAATTAAGTGGCGAAAGCTAAGTTCAAATGAACAGTTTTTACCTTATTACAAACCTGCAAAAGCAGTTTTATGTTCCTGCATGTTTTTTCTAACTCCAAATCTAAATTCCACCCAAATGCTTGGCATGTTCCTGCATTGCTTTTTTCACTCTCTTGCTGAAATTAAAGCACAGTATTGATGCATTGCTCTGCCCTTCCAATAGTGCCTTGCATGAACCACTCAGTCAGTTGTACGGCCTGGCCTTTTGCTTGCTTAGGTCAGCGCTGGAGGCACAGGAAATGCACATTCATTCCTTTGCTGGGTGATACAGAGAATGTAAACAGTATTGGAATTTGTAAAATATAGTCTTAAAAGATATATTTTAGGCTAAGAAAATTTTAGCATATGTTTAATTAGGTGTTTGTGCTTTCTGGCTTGCATGTTTGAATATCCATGATCATGGGAGACCTTAATTCAGAACACTTAGCAAGTGTGAAAACTCCCTCACTGTACAGAGAGCATCTGAGTGTGATGCTTGGAGGGAAACAATGCAAAGTATCACCACTGAGTGGCCGTATGGGCTTTTATGCAACCTGATACTGCAGTCGAGGAGTCTCTCTGCCTGTAAGAAATTGCATTAATAAGCAATTACTTATTTAGAATTTCTGTGCTTGAAATGCAGATCATAATGGAAAAACAATCCTTGCTAGTTACCGCTTTGCTCCGTGTGTAATGTGTACTTTGGATATGTTGACTAAATAGAAGCAGCTTTCTTTGCAGCTTTCCCATATTGACACAGTGAATTTCATGTGTCAAAATATCAAAGTAGCTTTTGAAATGCTTTAATATTGTTTATTTGCAATGATCACTTTGCAAAGATATTGTCGTTTAGCAGGGTCTTGCTCTGTGAAAAGCAGTAAGAGACTCTGATGCCTTTGATCAGAATTTTGCAATTTACTTTGTGTGTGAAGCCCAACTGAGACTAATGTAGTTCCAGAGAAAAGTGATAGTGATATTGTTACCTGAGGTTGTGGTCACAGAGATGCTGCTCCTTTTTCTTGTGTGTGTTGTTTTCTTTGAAGACGAAAGCAGCAGATGTTTGCTTTGCCTCTTGGTGATGCTCTCTTTCCAACTCGAAGTATCAATAACCTTATGTCATAAGGAGAGCTTCAGAACTGTGGAGTTATCTCAGGCTGCATCAAAATGTTGCTGCCGTGTTAGTGATTTGTTTGTGATGAAAGACCTTACTGTAAAGTGAAGAACAATCACTCTTTGTCATGCTACTGGAGAATTTCCCTCCTAAGGTAAAGAGTTAATCTCAGTTTTCACACATACTCGAAGTGAGTATTTCCACTCTATAATACCAGAGGAATCTATGTTTTGATTTTAGAGTGAGAATATATTTCCAAAACTTCAGAATATGGTATTTTTTTAAAAAATTTTGGTTTTTTTCAGTGTCTGTGCATGTGCATTTCCTGTTGGAAATAGTTAACCTTGCATTTTGTTGTGGGTAAAGAAGTGTGCAACTGCTGTGAACCACAAACCCTTTAAGAAAACAGAAAATATATAGACTCAGAGCATCTCAGAACACAAATTAATTATTTAGTGTACAGGCTGGAACCTTCCTAATGGAGAGTGTCTGAGGTAAGCATAGCATCTCTAATGCACACTCAATTTAATATCTGAAAGAATGGACAGCTAATGTAAGGAGTCACTATGGTGAGTATTTTGATTACAGGCAGAAGAAGAAAACTGTGTGATGAGTAGACTTTATAATTGTGAGAATATAACTTCACTTTGCTGCAGGAATTTCTAATAGTACCAGCCGGCAATGGGATGGACTAAAATATGCACAGATCCAGTCACAAATGCATTCTGTGATGCAGGAAGACAACCCTTCTACCAGGCTCCCAACAGGCATTCCATCTCTGTTTGCTTCTTGATGTTGCCTGGGTTCCCTCACATAGTTTAGACTGATAGGCAGAAGTTTTCCAATGTATCTGGAGTGATGTCAAAGTAATTTGATCTGAGAATCAGACAATTTGGGCATACTTATACACGTAGCACATTGCACATAGAAAACAGTGATGCATCCTAAACTATTTTCCCACTGCTGGCTTGTCATTAATACACAAATGGTTCCAGTAAATGCCAAGGGTTTCTGGAAGAACACGATCTGAGACATATTAAAAGGCAACGTTCAGTGAGTCTCAAGGTAGAAGCCAAAAATAAGGAAGGGCTATGGAGAATATATGCAGGCATAAAGATGATGGAGAGAGTTCTACAAGACACAAAATGAAAGGCAGGCAAAGATGCCCAAAGTGTTTTTGTGGTCTGGAAGGCAGCCAAAGAGGCATTGATTTATTGAAGTGCAGCATCGCAGCTTCCTTTTCTTGATCGGATGGTGCCATTAGAGCTTCTCGAGCAGTCTTTGATTTCCGTGAGAATGAGGATTAGGAATTTCAAACAAAACACCAAAAGAAAATACCCTAGGAAGAAAAAAAAAGTACCCTAGCAATTGTGCACATATTTTTTGCAGTTCTCAGCTGTGATGTGGTGTACTAAAACTAGCTAGTTTTGTGAACTGAGTTAACTGGGTGCTGCTCTTGCAGACTGGTAACATACTGGGAGTGACTGGCACCTGTAGTATCTTTTTTTTTTTTATGTCTCTGTAGATATCTGAATTCTTTTATGTAATTTGTTTTCTCTTCCACATTTACTCTCTGAATGACCATGGATTTTAGGTTTGTGCTTTTCCATTCTCTCTCCCTTTACAGTGCCTCCTATGTCTATTTGTTCATCAAGCACTCTACATCCCTGGAGATGGGCCATACCTGCCTTCACCCGTAGAGGCATTTCTGAGAGAGTGAGAAAATCAGTGGAGATCCTGGGCAGCTTAGTGGCAGGGTTAATTCTGGCTCTCTTCCCAAGGAGATAAGATTTCAGGTGGCAGAGGAGCAGATATTTGGTGTAGTTTCATGGCTCTTCTAGCAGTGCTGCTGACATCAGCAGTGGTACTGTTGCAGCCTCAGAGGAGGAGGCGTGCTCTTAGCACAGGCTGCCTGGTCATATGGATGCCCCTCACCAAATCAGAAAGCAATATAATTAACCCTGAGTTACAAGGCTGTTCTCACCTTGTTAAAAACAAGTGGGACAAGGAGACAGCATGAATTTGTTTTGTCAGATATATAGTCAGAAATAACAACTGATAGGTTTGCTGTGAGAAGTTCTATATGATGGCTTTGCTGAAAGGTAGGCTGTTTTGTGATTTACTGAACTATTATAAGTGATAAAACTGATCCATTTGTTATCATCCAGTGCATAAAGACTTCAGGATTTAAGGAGCATGCACTAAATAACAAAGCAATTTATAAACTCATAAACTGGACATTATAGAGAAGTAGTCCTTAAGTCATTTGTAATAGCAATCTTTTATCACATTAGTGATGATTATCAAATGTTAACCCCTACTCCCCTTTTTAAAACAAAATCTTACCCTAGGAAAATTGTAATTACTTAAAAATAAAGAAACCATGGAGACAACTTTGCCTCACTTGCACAATAAATTAATACATGTTGTATTTATTTACCTGGGTGTCATCCCCTTGCCCCACGTTATTAGGTCCTAAAATCAACTGATGTGAACTGATTTATGCTTCTGTTAACAGAACTATGTTGGCTGATGTCAAGTAGGGAATAGTATTAGTTGGCTCTGCTACCGGGTAGAAGATTTTAATCCAAAGTAAATTTGAGCGTAGTGTCTTGAAAAGAGAATCTCCCTGTGTTTCAATAAATAGATAATTGTAAACACTAGTTGCTTTCAGATTAGCGTGTCCTAAGGAGAGTATAATTGTATCCTACTGTGAAAATGGAAATACCCTGTACTGGATTTAAAAAAAAATGCATCACAATTATGAGGTTGTTAAGTCCTTTCTGTGTTCTCTTGAATCGAAGATTTGATGGGCAGTAGAAAGAAGGTGTTGACTAAAGCTAAGCAAACATTTGCCAAGAGATAATTTTTCTGATGACATTAGTTTCTTTTCTGCTCAAGAGTATCCTGAGTTATTTAATTATTGCTTTAATCCAACCAATGTAAGTTCTCAAGGAATAGCTGGATTGAGAGCCACTTGTTACTAACACTCAGTATTTGATATCCAGCTTGCTTTGTTCAAGTGTGAATGGTTACATGCTGTAATAGGTTTGGTTTTGTATCTGCATAACCTTAATCTCTGAAATCAAGATGAAGACTTGAAAAAACTCCTGGATATTATCTAGGAGGAAAAAAAATTGGAGAAACCCTCTAACATTTCAGGATATTTAGTTAAAATAATGTTTTCTAATAGCCATTAAATTCTAATTCCAAGGTGGTTAATAAAGCAAGTCCTCAATCTGCTCTTAATTCACTGCAGTTTTAAGGTGGTTGCTGTTGCTAGATTTTTGGCTTTTGCTTTTTGGATTTTGGCACAACCATAAAAGAGCAATCGAGGTGCAACCTCGTGTATAGTTCAGCTGATTTGTAAACTTTATTTTGCTTTCACAGACTTTGTTCTAAATAAAATCAAGTCCTCCATCATCCCATAGTGACACCCTCTCTGATCAGGACTGAAGCTGGAACCCAGATATGACAGCTTAAAAAACAGCAGAGCGTATACGAGTTTTTCCTATGGCTGCTGAGGTTTTCCTTGTCAGAACTATTGACAGAGTCTGTGAAAGCAGCAGAAGCAGCAACAATACAGCACCTGTCATTGACATTCCGGACAAGGGATTGAACTGTTACCAATCGAACAGTGATCGCTAATAATTTGGCTTAATTATAGTGTGTTAGTTGTCCTAATAGTCTTGTCAGGATAGGATGTTTACATGTTGGGAGAAATAATCAGCTTGCTTCGTGACAGGAAAGGCACAAATGAAAGGTACCAGACAAAGGATCAGACCCCGTATATTTCCCATCATTGTTCTATGCTAAAAAAAGGGAAAGCAAGTTTCATATTCCTGGTTTGAAGGGAAGCTATAAACTGTGTAAATCTCATGTGTGTGTCACGGAGTGTAGCATCAGAGGAAGCCCCCGTCTGCCTCCATCCTGCTTGTCACTCCTTGGACTACACATTGAACACAATTCATCAGCCAGAGAGAAATCTTGACTTGATATTTTAAATTCTGGTTTTGTCTAATAACCAAAGTGTTGGCTGATTGCTCTCCAGGCTTTGCTGGGCAATATTCTGACCTCGCCATACAGCAAATGAACACAGAAACTCATTTCTTGCATCAAAAGAGACAGAATTGATAAAATAATAGAAAATAATCTGAAACAGAAAAAAAAAAATCTATGGTCAAACCACAGAATGGTTTACAAATCAGCTGAACTATACACGAAGTTGCACCTTGATTGCTCTTTTACGGTTGTGCCAAAATCCAAAAAGCAAAAGCCAAAAATCCAGCAACAGCAACCACCTTAAAACTGCAGTGAATTAAGAGCAGATTGAGGACTTGCTTTGTTAACCATACCTCCTGACATTTTCAGTTTTGCATGTTGTAAATAGCCATGATAGATGAGGATGTAAGATGTGGAAATTAAGCATAAACACAAATATTTCTAGGTCTTTAAATGTTTTGAATTAATTTTGGTACTCCATGTTAATTATGTGAGATTTTAGTGTTGTTGCGGCTCATTAGTGTATGCCTGGTTCTCTTTTCTTGGTCTAGAAGCCTAAGTAAAAAGAAGCAAGCCAAGACAGTTCCTCAGCAGTAAACCAGTAATGTCAGTATAATCATTACCATCGCACTCCTTCCCTCCTTTATTAAGCATTTAAAAAAATGTTATTAAACACCCCCCTCTGGTTTAAATTCTAAATACAGAGGCTTTAATTGAAAACATGGGCTTATTAAAGTCAATAAAAGTTTTGTCATCCCAATCGGTGACTCAAATACATGATTTCAGTATCCCTCTATATGTTTATATAGCACCTAGCAAATTAGGGATTGTATCATTTATCACCAACTTAACTTTAATAACTAATTCCCAGGAATCTTACATACCCTGCAAGATGAGAAACTTAGTCTGCATTTTCTTATCTTCAATGCAGTAAGCAGCAATATTGATGCTATTTCCAATCTTCTGTGTCATTAATAAGTGTGCCAAGATTTGCCTGTGAATTATGCTCCTTTAATAAGGTAATGGAGCTCCTATAATCTAGAGCTGGATTTTTTTTTTTAAATCTGAATCCTTTAGGTGCCAATGAGAATGTGCTGATCATATATATAACTAATCTTGATTAATTATTATTACGCAATTTATTATTTTATCTTTACTTTTATCAACTATTTTTATCTACCCCTAATATCTCACCAATCTTTTGCGATTCCATAGGCAAATACTTGATATTCTAATTGATTATAGGAGCTAAGGCTGTGGTAGGAGCTGGTATGGAAATGTCGAGCTCTGAAGACAAAATACTTATCTGTGCCCCTATAGAAAAGCCTCATATGAACATTTTTGATAGCATTAGAGGAGAAGGGCCTTCATTTCACAGTGAATAGCATATAATCATAATTAGAACAGCAATACTGTCATTGATTTCAATAGTCTTTGACCTGAAGCCAATGTCAGCTCTCTTGGACCAGCCTTCATTAAAATATCATTTTTGTTAAAAAGTCTGTTTACTGGTTTTGACACTGCTTGCAAATCCAGAACGTGTAAGAATTAACCTTAGCAAATGGGGTTTGGTTTAAACTTTAGTCACAGGTGCAAAAAACAGAGCAATACACCTCTTTTCAATCTTCTTTTTATCCACATTTTTCTATCTGTGCAGAAACTAGAGATGATCTAGTGAACAAAGTATTTAGTAACTGTACTAAAAATAAAACACTTCAAATGGATAGGTTTGTGAAGCAGCATTAGAAATTGTTCCACTTGTTTGAAGGAATAAGATATGAGGAATTGATTGAGTAACCAATTTAATAATGAAGAGAATTTAGAACACAGAAAGATTAGTTGAGAGCCTTGGGACACAATTCACTGAAGTTTTATACTCTGTCCATGCTCAAAACCAGGGAAATTTTGATATAAAAGTGATTTATAGGCAATAGTTTTGCACAGCCTTTTATCATATTAATAAAATCTTTAACCAGTCTTTGAAAATTCTAAAGCTTCGTGTGTTCAATTCAGATGCACAGATCAGAAAGCACTGCTGGCTGGCAGATGTGCAGATACATTATCAGAAAATGTATTTTCAGCTTAACCAGAATAATCTAATTCTCTGTAACGTGGTATTTCAAGTTTATTATAGCGTAATTGAATACAGAAGTCTACAGTGCACTCCACAGTAGACAAGATGAGGTGAAAGTTACAGCTTAAAGGTGGCCAGGTTAGGCCTCTTAGATTACTGAACGTTGTTGGTTAAATTGGCCGATCATTTAAACAACCCAAAACTGTAAACAAAAGGCTGTTCTTTTCCTTTTGAAGACTACCTTTGTGAAGTGGCTTTATTTTATGAAATTGGACTAAACATTTTTTAAATTATATTGTCTTTGCACATTACAGTAAAGTTACCACTTTAGTACTCAGTACATTAAATCTCTTCTGCTTCCACTAAAACAGGCAACAACCTTTTACCTGCACATAATATTTAGTGGATCAAATTGTTTCTTTATATAAATCTTAAAATTGTCGCATGAATTCATTGTGTCATTTTTCTATGTTAAATCAGCTTTGAAATCTCAGTAGCATAGCCATTATTTTTATTCTGAACTCATCCAGTGGCAGGAGTCTTTAAGTCTCTCCTGATTACCGTTTGTTTAACGGTATGGATTTTAGTTAGCTCCCCCCGATCCTGCTTCACTATTATGTCTCCTTGATATAGGCTGTTTCAGAAAGTGCCTAGCCATTTGCCATCTGCCCTGGTGCAGTGAATGATTATGCAATTTAGTTAATGCATTTTAATTATTTAGGTGACATTTTACCTTGTATGGTTAGGCTGAATATGTAAATTGACTGGAGTCCTCAGTTAAAAAGAATGGTGATTTTTTTGTCTAAAGAAGTAAACAGTCTGTGACCAAAGATAATGAATAAGTAATCAAAGAGAAAAGTTCTGTTTAAATCTCATTCACATGGCCATTTTCTTAATATCTCCTCTTTTTATTTACTCATTGATTTATAATCATTCTGTATGTACTATAGTAGTTAATGTACTTAGTAGACAGTGTTTGGAGTTTTCTACTTCAAAACCCAAAGCATATTGTAACAGTGTGATGTGCTGCCAGTTCACAAGGTGAGGGGTGATTTTTAAGACAACAGAGGTTTTGTCTCCTTTACATTATAAAATTGTTTCTCACTTGAGGATGCTGATGATCAATTTACTAAATACATTGTGCATTGCAATGAGACAGGATAAATGAGTTAGAAATCCTTCCTTGTAGCAAATAATAATAAAAGCCTAAGCTGCAATCAGAAAACCCCAAGCCCCTTGCATACTCATTCATTTGCATAAACTACTTTCAATTTAACAAAAAAAAAAAAAGACTGACAAATCCAGCTCTCTTTATCAGCTTTTGTTAAATATACAAATTATAGGTCTTTCTAATTTTGACTTTAAATTATATATCACGGCAAGAAGAAAAAGCCTACTGAAAATTAGCACAAACACTTTTACTGTGGTCTGATTTACTGCTTGTATTTCCCTGTTCCTCATACTGGCAGTTATCTCCAGCAGTACTAACAGCAGCAGCAATGACACCATGAAGTCAGTAGATGGCTGTAGAAAAGTATGTTGAACACTCTTGTGTTAGAGTAATAAGATTGGGAAAGGCCTTGACCTGACTGGATGCGGCTTTTATCTGAAGTACATTTAAAGAGATAAAGGAGAAGCAGGGTGCAGTACATGTTCCTTTCTTTTCTGTAGGAGCTTTGCTTTGAGTTTAAAAATTTCTCAAATGCAGGATTTGTGAACTGGGTCTTTTAGCAAGGAGAGGTAATGGCTTGAGTGCCACTGGAGTCACCTGCTATTCTCTGATGATTTTTTTTTTTTTCCCCTCCCCTCAAGATGTCTCAGAAATCCTCCTATAAATTCCTACAGAGAGGGCGTCTGTAGATCCCATAATAACAATCAGGAAGTGGTATATTCCCATTTATTTATTTATTTATTATTACTATTTTTTTCTTTTCTTTTTTTTTTTTTTGCTTGCTCTCCAATGTAGTTGGCTGCCTTTAGTGTACGGACCTGCTCATTAAATAGATACACCAAGAATTGTTACCTAAGCAAGCTTGACAGTAAAGAAAGGACAGACTGAGTTAGAGAGAAAAAGGGAAGAAAAAAAGACAGCCTGAAGCAAGTCACTTCACACGCAGAAAGAGCCACTGAACGAATGCTATTCTCATAAACAAACCAAAAAAAAAAAAAAACCTTGTATAAGAAAAGAAGAAACTGTGAGGACTTGACAGAAAAAGGCAAGATTTTCTACCCACTGTTTTCAGTTTTCCTTCCAGACACACTTGGTGAAGTAAGGAGACTTCTGTTTGCTGACAGAGCCCTTGATTCTTTCAAGATGATGATGTATTTGTGGGTAGGTAGTGTCTCTCTCCATGTCAATCTTTCTTTTTAATCCATTGACTTTGGGACTGTAGATTTTAGCCTGTAGTTGCAGCATGTTTTCTATATGTGAAGGTGTGTGTTCTGCAGGAATGCTTGGCGTAGCTGGTGTGCTGTACATGTGCTTGCATTTCCAATGGGAGTTTAAACGAACCGGTTCATTATCATTAAGCTGCAGTTTATTTTCAGGGTTTGCATAGTGCACTGCTTTCTTTTCATTGCCTGAGAAAATGCTACGATTGTGTCTGTAAGATTCACTGTGTGGTTCAGTACTAAAACGAATGCTGCATCACTTGTGGCTATTCAGAATTTGCTTCCTTTGTAAGAAAGGAAACAATCTTAACGTGATTAAAACTTCTAATTTGTGTTACTTGACCTAGTTGCTGTTATATTTCTTGTCACATTCTTTCTTGGCTTTTGAAGTTGATCACAGATAAAGAAATAGACAAAATGTACTTACTTCTCTGATTTTTATATTCAGCACTGTTCGGATTCCTTGCAGCAAAATCTGCTCACCTTAAAAATAATGTTGTGCTGTGGCTTGTATATTGTGAATTAGTGAAATTATTAACCTGTGAATTCATCCAGGCTTAGATATGAACTTTTTTTTTATGAAAAAAAAAACAAACAACAAACCACAAATAAATAAGACAATGAATGTCCATAGTTAAAAAGCATTTCTATGTAGCTCTTCAAAGCTTGCACATCATCTGGGAAATAGTTTAAACTAATCTCATTTGACAGTCTGTTTATTTATTTAATTTAAATATATGCAAAAATAGACAGGGTTGCAGCAAATCTGGGGCACCTTTGCAAAATAGGCTGCATAGGAGCAATGTTTAAGTCTTAGAGATATTATCAGTAAATAATTATTCTTTTAAATCGCTTGTACTTCGTGCTGTAAATCTCCCTTCATGGCTCTTTCTAATTTCTGTTGACCCTCCTTAGTATTGCAGCAACTTTTTCTCATCTGTGCAAAAGGCACTGTATGCAGACTTTCAAGTTTCTGGTGTCAGTTCTGTGACCTGTGCTATCATTTCAGGAGCTCACCAATCACCGAGCCTTATGATTTTGTCTTTTTCTTTTTTTTACCTTTCCTCGTGATCTGTAGTACACTTTAATTTTCACAAGCAAGTATCTGTGTGTGTAACAGTTTCCTGGATTGCTGATCATTTTTAACACTTACTATGATTCTTCAGTGAAGCTGTATTTTTGCTAGCACTAGGATTATTTTCATTCTGTTTTTTTTAGATTTTTAAATAATATCACTTAATTGCAGTCGTCAATTTTTCATTCAAGGCTTGTGTTTTCTGCAATTGCAGTTAACACCATCCAGAAAGAGATACATCGTAAATATTTGAGGATAAACCCCTTTTATTCTGGCATGCACAATAAGGTGAAAGGACACATATTTCTATTTCTTTGTGGCACTAACTAAAAGCTTTAAGAGCTGAGGACTCTCCCCCCACTCCCAACCAAGCCTATGATTCTCTGTTAATTTGAAAACTTAATGAAAAACATTTTTTTACTGCTGGCTCTGCAGATTTCTGTTATGTTCACTGTGTTGTATTTTATATTATTTATGACCTTTTCTAATTATATACATATATGTTTTAAGCAAAAAAAAAAAATACAGTAATAAGAAGTTTCTGATGATATCACTTCCTGGTTTCCAAAGTTTCCAGTAATAAATATTTGGCATTTGAAAGTCTATTCCTTCCATTTTTATTTTGTCTTTTTTACTTTCATTTTATGATGTCTCATTTAGGGGGAGGAGGGTTTTGTTGGTGGGGTTTCTATTAGCAGAATTCATTAAACAGGAAGATGCCTATTTCTTGTTTTGGCACTACTACATCCAGGTATTAAACCTTCTTCCCATTTTTAACTTTACTTGCTTAATCTAAACAATTTGAATAAAACCTCAAAACAAGATTAATAGGGCAAAGAAGAGAATGAACTTTTTTGTTATTGTTATTGTAGCGGACTACTATTTTTTTTGTTCTAGAAATAGAGTTGTATTCAGAGAAACCTTAGTTTCTGAAATGATATGATTTTTAAACTGTATATTAAGTGCACGTGTCTATATATCTGCCTCAAAAAGACACAATGTATAAACAAGAGGCTTCTAACATATGCAGGTGCAAGGTATAAACTCACAGCAGCATTTGAGATGCTTTCTCCTGGCACCACATCAATATTTTATATAATTATATAAAAGCTTCTCAGCAATATTATTAAAATTTAAAGAACCCAACTTGTGTGAAAATGTAGTCTCCCCTTTATAAAAAGGTGTAAAGTAAATTTGTTTTCTTTTATAGATAGAGGGGTTTTTTCATACTGTTCACTCCTTTATGTGGCAGTGCTTACCTGCTGTTTCATTCCAGGTATAACATAGAAATATTTTGCAATGTTTACAAAGAAAAAGAAAATTGCAGTGTCTTCACATTTTATAATGTCTTACTAATTAATACCCTGTAACAGGTTGGGTTTTTTTTTCTTTTAAATTCTATTGCTGCTGATGTCAATTTCCATTTACAGCAATCAAACTGTGAATATGTTCAGCTAAATAAATCAAAACATTCAGCAGGATAGCAGTGCACAGCCCATAATTCAGTCTGTTCAATGGAGCAAGCTTGATTAGTTGTTGTCTTTAAATACTTATTTCAAGGTTTCAGAAAGTTAAGAAAGATTTTAGTATTGTTAACCCTGTCAAAGGAAATCCATATTTATTGACAGTCCAAGCAATTTAATGATGCTTATATTCTCCTCATCCTCTAGAAAACAGAGACCTTTTTTTGGTCTGGTACTTTTATGTACAGACACATCTGCTATAGGAATTGGTGTTCATCAATACCTGATTTCATATTGACCAATAAAGTCTGAGGATTTCTAAGTATTACTGATTTAGGGACTACAGCTAAACCCTGAAGTCAAACGGAACTATATCCTCTCTATACTTTAAAGGGAAGACCCTTTCATATCCTTATCCTGCTGCATTATGATACGCCTTTCCCTCCAACACAAGATTGTTGCAGGTGTTCTTGATCACTGCAGATTATCACTCACATTTTATAGTGCAACTCACCTCCCAAATGATGCTGTTTTCCAAAAATATAACAAGTAACTGAAAACTTTTTCAGTTACAAGGCTGTAAAGTTGCTGATCTCCACTTACCTTGGAAAGAGAAGCATAACTGTCAGCAGGTGAAGTGACTGTTGATGGTTGAAGGCTGAGACTGCTCAGAATTTTTCATGGAATCCACCCTTTTCCAAACATGGTCTTTCAGTGTAGTATTCCTCCTGTTTTTCATGTTTTGAAAAATAAGCATAGTTTGTTCACTTGACAGGACAAGCAGCTGGTTGTTTCCCAGGCAAACAGTCTTACGATCGCTTGTTTTAAATTTGGTAGTTCAGACTGGGATTTTTGAGTTCTTGTTGACCTCATGTTTAACTTATATATTTCAGGTCAGAAGATGAGAGTTTAAAGTTACTGCATCTCATCAAAAAGTTAGTCATATGCAGTTACATATTGTTTTAAGAAAAACTGAAACAAAATGATTGATAAATGCATTTTTAAATATACAAATTATTGGGTTTCCATTGTTTGTTATATGCTATGAAAATGCTGAACTAAAAATACCCTAATATACCATAGTAAAATCTTATAAACCTCTAACTAAGGTCTGCTTAGTCAGAGATCTATTTCATTCCTGTTCTTTTTAATAATACAGAATGAATTTTCAGAAATTCTGTGTATATGTAGCACAGAGTTTTAGTAGCAGTTTCAGAACAATACTTGATCAAATAAGACAGAAAGCATGTCAGCAAATGAAATTTGGTTTTGCCCAACACTAGAGTAGGCAGGTACAGAGAAAACAAATTGAAAAAAATGATATGTGATAGCAACAAGATAATTTCTTCTGGCAATAGAACATTGCTTTGACAACTCTGAAGTATAAAGCTTTTGGGTCTAACAGAGAGAAGTGAGTGTTGTACTTGCCTGCACTAGTAAAACATACTTCAGATAAACATTTGCAGAGAAGACTGGAGGAAAAGGGAATAATAGAATAATAGAAATTTAACCTGGATAAATATTTAGGAAATTAAACTAAGCATTTTTGGTGCTTTTTCAGTGTCTCCTGTTTAGACACCTCTTAATACACATCTAGGAGTCTGTGTCAATTCCCATATTCAAAGGCAGATGGTATTTCATTCAGCTGAACTCAGTCTTATCAGTTCTTAGGCACTACAAAATGTGCGCACGCATAGAGTGTTCCTTCCTCCTGAAATTAGGGGAGTGTGTGATTTCAAACCTAGCTTTTGTTCTTTGAGTGCTAAGTGCTACAGGACAACCTTGTAAGTGAAGCAACCCAAAGATTTTTTATCTAAATGAAATGAGAATCCTAAATAGATGTGGAGATTACTGGAAAAAAAAAACAAACACCCCCCCCCCCCCAAAAAAGAAAAATAAAGAAACATAGGAATTTTAAAATTGGAGCAAGGGCCTAGACTAGGCCCTAACTTCACTTATTATATATTTTGCAGCATTTACATTGTGTGCCTAAGCAAGATATCTCTGTCTGAAATGAGATTTTTTTCCATAACATTACAGACCAAGACAAAAATGCACTGCTCACTGTGCTTAAAGAGCTACAGACAGTTGAGATACAATATGAATTGAATTGAAAGACTAAATTGGTATATTGAAAACATTGCCAGTGGAACACTTCAGCAGTATAGATTTTGTTGCATAGTATTTTTGAGTAATCAAAATATTTAGATCCTTTTAGTTAAGAAAAATCAAAGACATCAGATAAAACTGCAGGTACCTTCGGAGTCAAATGATCTTCTGCTGCTTTCCACTGAGACCTTGAATAAAACCTGTACCTTTATACTCTGTATCTGCCTGCCTGCCTGCTGGTGTTGAATAAATATGTACCTTTTATTATTAACACAGAAAAATACAAAATGATTTAATAATAGAGGATGCTGATATGAATATTAAGGATCTTCAAGGGTATCTGACTCAATAAACCTGAATAATAAAGTACTGCAATTTATAAATCTGCATCTTGATGGCTGAAATGAAGGGACTGATAGAGATGTTGAGTGAAAACAGGATTGCAATTAGTCAAAGTAGAACCTAAAACAATTCTTAGTAGGTATACTTCTTTTTGTATCTATTGGTATATGAACATAAGTTGGGTTGAAAATTGTATGTATAATAATTAATTTTAGAATGACAGAAGCTAAAAATCACAATGACATGCAAAGCATAAAAAGATTCTGCAAAATATTTTTTTTTAATATGAAAAAGAGAAATGAAAAAGAAGAGAAAGGTAATTCCAGTTTAGAATATTTGACAGCAACATTTGTTCATCCAGTACATTCAGTACTGAAGGAGGTTTTTTTGACCTGGTACAGTGTTTTGTAAAACAACATTCTATTATTTATACAGGGTAACAAAATGAACAGGACAAAAACAGTGTTATGCTCCATTATGTCCTGTGTTGCATGATGGTAGCTTAAGCAATGAAGGCACTTTGTTTTATAACATTAATATGCATCCTTTCAGACACAGACACACATACACGTAAGGGCTAATTTATAATGAATTGAAGTAGCATTTTAAGAATATATCTATTTTTATTAGTTCTTTCAGCAGAATTTGTGCATTTTGTGTAAAGCTATATGATAGACTCCCTCTATTCTTTTCTGAAGTGGCATTATATACTCTATATACTTTAATTACCCAACCTGTTTCTCCCCCTTCCTGTAGCAAGAAGTTGCATTTGTCCAATTAACCTTATCTTCCTCTTGTCCCTCTTAATAGCATTGGTTTCCATCACGGCTTTGAATGAACTGTTTTTGTCAGTCTGGGGATGTTTATGTGAGAAAGAAATTGAACAAAGACTGCGAGAAATGTGGCTGCATGTACAGGCTGGTCTTCTCCTTTGTCCTACTATGATTATCTCTTAGTGGAAATCCTTTCTAAAAACCATTTCTGTGACAATCTGGGGAGTTTTTATGCTGCTGTAAAATCTCAGCTACTTTTCTTGGTGAGTCAGAAGAATGAACAAGTCTTGAAGACTTTTTCTGAGGGATGGAAAAAGCTTGTTCATGTCTTGGTAATTTCTTGTCTGGTTGCTTTTGGACACTTATTCCAGTGAAGTGTGCCTGTTCGAGAAGCTGAACAAGACTGTGATAATCCCTAAGCCAAGATTTTGCTTATGTTTTCTCACTTAAGTGTGCAAATTTTGTTAGACTTGATTCAACTTGTAAAACTACTTTGACTGTCTCACAGTTTAATCAAAAACAGGTTATGTTTAGTAATAGAAGTCTAGGTATCAGTTCACGTCTTCATTAGATCTTATTTTTCCTGTCTTTTCATATTGGTTTCCTGTTTCCTTTCTGCTCCTGGATTGATATTCCGTCTTTGCCAAACAGATAAATCTGTGTTTAGATACTTCTAATAACACTGGTTTGTACTGCAGTCAAAAAACTGAAGTCCCACCTATCTGCAGAAGTGACTGGTTTCCACATATGTATAACATGCTCTGTATTTTTTTCCCTCCAGAACTATAGTTGTGTCATGTGTTAGAAGAAGCCAAGCTCCCTCTCATCTGCTCACTCACTGCCTCAATGGGACATGGAGGGAGGAGAAAATAGGAGGAGTGAGAAATCTCATGGGTTCACATGAAGACAGGGAGATGACTTACTTGTTACTATTATAGACAAAACAGACTTGCCTTGCAGGAAACAAAACCAGTTATAATTTCTGCCAATTAAATTTGCCGATTTCATTTCTGACTCAGGTAGTAGCAAACAAAAGCACCTTCCTCTCTTGTTATAAGCACAAGTTAAACTTGCTCAAACTTGAGGCAGTGAGTGTTTTGGAGGGACTGTGTCTTTCTGCAGCTCCTTTCTTCTCACTCTTTTTCTATTCTCCTGCTCGGGTTCCTCCGTGTTCTGCAGTCCCTTTGCGGGTGTTCTTGCTCCACCACAGAGCGCCTCTTCCTTCTCTGACCTTGGCATTTCCTCTGCTGTGTCTCTTTTTGTTTCTTCCTCCTCTCTCCAGTATTTCTGCCCTTTCTTTACATGTTTTTTTCACAGCTGCATTGCCAGACTGGCTGATGGGATGGAACAGCTGTGTCTGGCATGGGATGGCCCCTGTCCTGCTCCCACAGAGGCCACCCTGGCAGTCCTCTTGCTACCAAAACCTTGCCACCTGCACCCAATGCAGATCTTAAGTCAGCTAAACATGTTAGGCTGAGTCTGATTATTGGCATTTCAAGTTTTCTTCAGAGAGTGTTCTGTGTTTGTCTTTGTTGACTACGTTAGGCTTTTAGTTGGTAAGTAGTGTTTTGTAAATTTAATTTTTGTGGTGTAGATATAATACAGTGAATATTCCTCTAACAGAAGAATTGCTGATATATATATTTGAATTTTACTTTTCAGTTAGCTTCTCCTCAAATATAATTACAGGAATTCAAGGAAGAATAAAATGTGACAACATATTTATGAATCACAAGATTTAACAGAGACCAAAGTAGATCCTATTATTGATGTGCTTACTGCTTCATTAAATTCCCCTTAAGGTTTGCAGCATGGATATGGATCATTTGCAATAATAATTATGCGGTGATCGATTGATTGTGTCTGACATTGTACTTGTCACCTTGAAATGCAAAAACCATACATTTTCAACTGTGTGAACATTTTTCTATAATGTTAGGCACCAGCCTGTAATGGTTTATTTTATAGAGGAGTGCATTTTCTGAAGTTGGGAATTTAACATTAACCTTTACCTAAAGATGAAGTATCACTTCTCATTTCACAAAAATGAAAATTGCCCAACCAGCTATGTTTTGAGATTAGAAAACACGATCTAATTTCCAGAAGATTCTTCAAATTAGGATGTATATATTTCAATTGATTCATACGTATGTATTAGGAACATTACCTTTTCAGTAGGTCTGTGTTTGAGATATAGCACCATGAGCATTTTTGATAAAATCTGAAGCTTGAGATCTCTGCTTTTAAAACTGGTGTGTGTTCTTTGGAAAGTCTGTCTCCCTTTCTCCCTGAGACTTTGATTCATGGCAGTATTAATCAGTATAAAATGCTTTGACTTTAGTCATTCTTTAAGTTAAATACTCTACGTTACATTTCATGTTTCAAGTGGTGTAATCGTCATGACAATTTAATCTTCCTTTTATTAAGAATGTTTGTAGTCATGAATGAAACACTATCTTGTTTGTTTTGTCTTTCATAGTTTTGAACAAAATGTTTCTGTTGAAATTCTACTGAAATAGCCAGTGAGTGGCTGCAGTTGAAGTTAAGTGCATATGTGCTATCTAAACTAATGTGAAAACAACAATCAAAAGAAATGTCCCATTTGTAGTTGTTCCACTTGGAGCTTTTGTGGAGAATCCATTGTTATGGAATAGGAAGTGAAGGCTATAGCTATGTTTGGTGAGACATAATTTGATTAAAAAGTGACTTTTCCATAGCTAAAAACGAATTTAGATTATATTGGACCAGGTATTTTTAATTACTGTTATTCAAGATTAAAGCTTTCAGTCAAAGATCTATTTTCTTTTGAGTGTTTTTTTGCTTTAATCAGTATTTTGAAGCCATACTTGTGTTTCTCTTATTCAAAAAACAAATTTTCAAATTGTTCATAGTCTTTATGGTGAAATGTTCTGTGTAGATGATTTTTTTTTTTTCTCATAGGGTGGGCATAGACAGGTGTGTTAACTTGAATATGGAAATGTTTAACATGTTCATGCTTATACCACCAATTTGAAGAGTAACTTGCAACTAATTCAAAGAGTAGCTGCAGTGGTAATACTGTTAATATTAAAGTGACAAAGTTAATTGTACTTTTGATTTCAAAATTAGTAAGTTATGTAGTTTTTACAATAGTATGAATACTGAGTAAATCTTACAAAACTCCCAAAATTTTGAACAGCAATGTTTCTTTTCAGTACACATGCAAGATAACTGAAATACCTTGCTTGAAAAAAAAAAATATTACTGATATTTTCCATCCTGTTTTGAGCATGTAAGCTATTTTAGCTTGCATGTTTTCAGAAAATATCCCAGGTCAATGATATTAAGTTCTAGAAGAATCCCAGATAAATTGCACCGTGTAGGAACATACCCAAGATATCACTTTTTTTCTGAATTAAGTTGTAATTGTTGCATAAGATGATTCTTTTCAGGTATTTGATTCTGATGCCTACATAACCATGAAAAATTGATTTTCAATGCAAATCCCAGGGTTTTCTTGTTTGTTTTTTTTTTTTTTTACATACCTACCATGTTTATTATCGAGTGGAAGTGTTAAGAAAGCTGAGATAATTTCCTTTCGTGAAGTAAAAGTCACAAGGGCTGTTTTTCTGGTTGTTTCTGCGTAATCCAATCTTGGTTGCAGTGTCCAGTAAATACCACATCACCGTAACAGGAACAATGTAGGAAGAAGGATAAAACAAGATATATCACTGAAAAGGAAGGAAAATATAGAGAGGTCAAGGGGCTGAGATTAAAGGAGTATATTTAAGATGAGAACAGTCTATGCCCTTTTGAGTTAAACGTGAAGAAACCATGTCCTGCCGACATGACTGAAGTTCTACTCTTAAAGCAACTCACAGAATGAACTTTGTATTTTGTCTTCATGTATTTACTGCCCCAGCACCTGAGGGCAGCATGAAACGTGCAGTAATGGGAAACTTGAGATCATTTAGCATTTTCTTTCTGCCTACAGTAACTTGGTAACAATGCTAACAATAATGCCCTTACTTTGCTAGGCTTTGGTTAACACATGTAGATGCTGAAGTTGCCACCCTCTCAAATAGGAAACATCAGTTCCAACAGAAAGCATTGGTTAAAAATCTTTAATTTTTTTTAGGGTGAATTTGGCTGAAAGGTAATTAAAAATTTGCTTTAGAGAAGGGTCTGATTTAGACTCCTGCTGTGACTTTACCTGCAGTTCTTTGTATTGAACAGTTAAGAGTCAGAGTATTTTTTATTGCTTTATTTTTTTTTCTGCTTCAGAGAGGTAATAATATATGGTAACTGGTCTTCAAATCATAAGGACAGCTATGTTACTTCAGACACGTTTGGATATGTGTGCCAGCTTGCCTGCCTAATGCTTCATGATGTGTGACTTCCACATCTCCCCATAGAGTGCATGCATTAGCAAATCTCTTATTTTGTTCTACCTGTGTTCACTGTTAATACGTATTAAGATACTCAAGATTTTTCCTCTGAATATGAAAAAAGGAAATACAGGTAGTAACTGGAAATTAATTTTCATCAAGAATGTCAGCCCCTATTCTGTTATTCATAAAAACCTTCATACCTTATGCTATAGAAAACATGGTTGGATGCTTTTCTTACAGCAGTAGATGTTTGTATTTACAGTATTTGGATTTTCTTGTTAGACCCATATTAGAGGTGAATATTCCCAGAAAAGAATCTCACACAGCAGTGATACAACCATGTATTATCAAAAAGAGGTGTTATGTCAGAAAAGGCATCAATGACCTCTGGTCTGGCAATGTGTTTGATGACTCTATGGGCAAAACTGGAATAATAATACTAGGATGCAATTTTTGATTGGTATATTCAATAATTCCTCCTGATAGCTAGGAAGAGTGGAAGAGTTTTCTCTCAAATGAGAAGAAAGCTGAACTAACAGCAAAACAAAATTACAAACTCTATAGAAAAAAATATGATGGAGACAAATGACCAATGTGTAATTAAGGTCTGTAAAGGCTAGAAAGATCATTTAATAGTACAGGCCTAGCTGAGGTAGCATAAACCACTTAATTTTACCACTCGCACGCGCATACAGAATCCTGTGGTATGATGTGATGATGTATGCTATTGGCACTTTTAAAAGTTCCATATGCACATCTATTATTATTCACTATTAATTTGTTCAGCATTTGTTACACTCTATTTAGAAGGTTATCATATGCTATTGATGCAAAGCTACCCAGTGCAACCTAAGAGAACAATCCCATTTTAAGCAAATATATCGATATTCACAGCCTGTAAACAAAGTCTTAGTTTAAAGTGGTTTATAAAAAGCAATTATAAACAGACAAGTCAAATTTATCTCTTAGCTATAAAACATGCACAAGTGAGCCACATGTCTAATCGGAATCTTTCCTGCTGGAGAGCGAGCCTGTTCATGTCTTATTCAGTTGGATATGTAGAAATGAATATTTACTCATGTTTTGCAGCAGCCTTTTATACACTGAAGCTTTTCTTTTCATGGCACTACTGAAGTAATATGACTGCTTCAGTTCTATTTTAAGTGAACAGACTCCAATTTACTTTGGAGGTATGTCTAGCTAGAGAACAAATTTAATATTGTTGTCACACTCAAATAGGCTAAATATGACCAAGCAGTCTTGTCTCTGTTTTTTTTAAGATGCAAATTAATTAGCTGGATAAATATTTTAGTTCAAGCTCCCCTGTAGAAAAGTCAATGTACACAGCTTCACATATGCTAATGTGCATTTTTAACCAGTCCTTTCAATCATGTTGCACTGACTTAGTTCAATTCAAAAACACCATTTCCCACACCAAAGCAGGTCTGTAGAATCATTATGTATCACACTATTGACTCGTTGCTAGTTATTGAGTGGCTTGAATGGTATCTGGAAATGCATCATCAAAAGTAGAAGTAAGGAGAAAAGGAGAGAGTTAATAAATGATTCATGGAAAGATAATATGGTTCTGTCTTGATATTCATGCGAGGAGTTGTTTTGTGTAAGATTCACTGTATGGGGATCTTGCTATATATAATAGCATATATATATATATACATATTGCTAGCTCAAATCTGTTTCCTGTGAACCCCATCATGCTGCTCGTCAGATGAGTCCCTCTCTGACAGAGTAGTCTCTAAACTGTAAAGTTTACTGGAAGTTAATTACGGCAACTGTAGGAATTACAGCTATTTTGGTGAATAACTTGTCACCGAATTATGATTGTGTATTGGAAAAATTACTAGACTGTATGAATAGCCAAGGAGTGGTAGTATAGCCTTGAGGGAGAAGAACGATTTCTTAGGGTCACATGATCACAGTAAAACATGACTTCTTTGTTGTTTTCACCATTGATCGTTTACTGTGAGTTACTGATTTTTGGAAACAAACATGGCTACTAAAGAAACAGGGTTTGTTGGATAAAACAGGGTTTGTTGCATGACATAGGATAAGAAATCACATTGGAGAAATCTTATCATTGATTTCTTTAAATTTCCCTCATCTCTGCTCAGGAAGCATTTCAGCTAAAAATCACAAATCCCTGTACTGGGTCTAGCTAGGATGGAGTTACTTTTCTTTATAGAAGCCAGATGGTGCTCTGTTTTAGATTTGAGGCTAGAGCAGTGTGGATAGCACCCCTAATTTCCCTACTGCTGAAGCATTGCTAGCACAGCAGCAAGGCTTTCTCTTTTTCCCGCTCTGGAGATGGGCAAGAGGCTGGGAGAGGACACCATCTGGACACAGCTGACCTAGACTGACCAAAGGTATATTTATGCTCAGAAATAAAAGTGTAGGAGAGGTGTTTCTTAGGCATTTCTTGGAGACTGGTTGGTCTACTTATGGGAGGTGGTGTGTGATTGCCTTTGCATCACTGGTGAACCGTACTGCAAGTTACTGGCTTCCAACCAGACTTCACACCTCTGCTCACCAACCTCTGGGACCATTCATTCAGCCAGTTTTTTCAGTTCTCTTGGTTGTCTCGTTGCCCAGCCCATGCTGTACTAGATTCTCTATGAGGATCTGATGGGAGACAGGGTTGAAAACGTTTCTGAAGTTAAGGTAGGCAATATTTACTGTTCTTCCCTCATCTACTAAGCTGGTTCTTTCATTATAGACAGCCATCAGGTTGGTTCAGCATGACTTGGAATCCACTTGGTGAATCCATGCTGACTGCTCCCATTCACATTCTTGTCCTTTGTGTGCCTGGAAATGGTTCCCAGCATTAGTTGCCCCAGTGCCTTCCCAGGGATCGAGGTAACACTGACCAGCCTGTAATTCCCTGGGTCCTTTTTCTTTCCCTTTTGGACAATTGGAGTCACATTTGCTTTCCTCCCAGGCACTTCTCCCATGAACCATGGCTGTTCAAAGATTACAGAGAGTGGCCTTGCAATGACACCAGCTTGCTCCCTCAGCATCAGTGAGTGCATCCAGCAAGGTCCATGATTTTATATATGTCCAGTTTGCTTAAGCATTCTCTAACCTGATCCTCTTCCATTAAGGATGTGTCTTCCTTGCTCTAGACTTCCCCTGCAGCTTCCAGGACCCAAGATTCCTGAAGACAGGTCTTACTAGTGAAGAAAACGTTCAGTACCTCAGCCTTCTCCTGTCCGGTGTCACCAGGGCCCCTGCCCCATGCAGCAGTGGGCCCACACCTTCCCTAGTCTCTCTTTTGCCTTGTGGGGACTTACCTCCTTTTGGTCATCTGATGTCCCTTGCCAAATTCAACTCCAAGCGAGCTTTGGCTTTTCTAACCACATTTCTGCATGTCTGGACAGTGTCTCTGTATCATTCCCAAGTTACCTTCCCTGCTTTCACCTTCTCTATACTTCCTTTTTGTCCTTGAGTTTTGTAAGGAGCTTGTTGCTCATCCATAAATGCTTCTTGGCATTTTTGCATTACTCCCTGCTGATTGGGAGGGACCACTCTTTAGCTTGGTAAGAGGGGATCCTTCAACCTGCTTTCTTAGTCCTCGCCCTCCCTCCTGGACCTTTTCCCATGGGACTCTTCCAAGCAAGGGATTCTCTTGAAAAGCCAAAAGTCAGTTCTTCTGGAGTCCAGGATGTTTTCTACCCTCCTCAGTCTTATCAGGATCCTGAACTCCACCATCTCTCCTGGCCTCATGGGGAGGCCCCTGGCACTCCCTGCATCCTGGGACTGGAAGGCCTGCATCCATCATTCAGAACTATCTGGACTGATGCCCCTGTCCTGGTTGGGACAGCAGCTCCAATGCCTTCTCAGGAATGTGACACATCATATCTGAGAATCTTTAGGACAGAATGAACTCAAGTGAGGACCCCGTTTTGTGCCTCTCTGTGCCAATTGCTGCCATCTGTTGGGTGCCTGTGTAAGCTGTCTTCTTTTACTTGTGCAAAAAATGTACATATTTTTTAATATAATCTGCCTCTGGGGTTAAATTCATGCTGTGACACGTGTCTGAATAAATGTTGCATGCCATAAATGATTCAAGAGATGACTTCTAAAATATTTTCCTATTCTATTGTTGATATTCTATTCTTGGTTTCTCATGCTGGAGAATGATCAACTTGCACATCAGGGAGTTGCATTCTGAATTCTCATGTAAAAAAGTGCACTAAGTATACGATCAGTGATCATCTGCTCACATTCTACCTCAATTTCCATTTATACAGCACAAAATAGAGCACCGAATCAAAGTTTCTAAAATACCTGTCCTTTTTTTTTGTTCTGGTTCCTCTTATTGTCTAGTATCACAAGCTATTAAATATGAAAGCTTGTTGATAGTTGAACTTTCTTTGTTGATGTTTCTTATGGGTTGCTGTTTGTTGGGTTTGTTGTGGGTTTTCCAGAGACACTGCCATGCTTTGAAATGCTGTGAAAAAGAGAAGCAAGCAGAAAAAGGAAACTTAAAAATAAAATCAAGTTAAAGTATATTTAAGGTAATAATGTAACATTTTTGTGTGTGTTAGTAGTTAATTAATCCTTTAATTCCCTGAACTTGGAGAAGGAGAATTGAGTTTCTAAAGCAAGTATCATCAATCTAGTCAGTCCTGCTGCAGTGTTTTCCAAATAATTCCAGGAACTATCAAGTAGAAGTCTCCCAGGCAGCATCACTGGGCTACCAGTCCAGACACTCAAAATAATATGAGCTTGTCCCTTCATAATAGCGGATTTCTACAAGGGTGTTCTTTGTATTCTAAGCTGTGACTCTTCAGTGTTTGTTGTGGGTGGTGCTAATGCTTAATTTAAAAGCTGATACTACACCACCTAATAATCCTGAGGGTTTAAGTAACATACTACTACTAGTAAGCCCATTATTACAAATTTTCAATGCTTGGTGAAGTACAGATAACAAAATTCTAAGCAATTCTGAATTTTTAACACTCTCTGAACAGTGTTTGAAGACTATTACTGAAAACAGTAAATGAGTTACTTCTCATAGCTGTCCATCCTGTTCAGGAAGCTCATTGTGAATCATCAAAACACTGTTAATGTTCTTCAGTGTTGGAATATTGGAAGGGTGTAGTCATCAGGAAGTCTGAACACTAGAAAGATCATTACAGGCTTTTATAGTGGCTTCTAGAGAACTCTGGAACTGTGGCAAATACTGTTCATTTGCTACATAAACTCTCTTAACAAAAAGCACTCTAAATTATGGTAGTCACTTAAGTCTTGAAATCTGTGATTTCAAATCAAAAGTGGGTTTCCCTCATGTTGTCCCTGATAAGAAGAAAACCTTGAATGTACAGAGCTTGCAGGGTTATGGAACTGCATGCTGTCAGTATCTTGATGAAACGGAATCCAAGATCCTATCACCCGAGTATTGTTCCAAAAAGTGAGAATCAGAGAACATAATCTCATGCAATCTTGCAGGTGAGTTATGGGAAAACAGGAAAAAGTCTTCCTTGACAATTGGGAAAATAAAAGAATGAACTGATGCAAGGATCAGTCCATCAAGTTTAAGATCAAAACAACACAGGGTTGCTTTGTTTTACTCCGATTTAAATCTACACAGAATCTTTACCTTACTAGCTAGCAAATAAATTCTTCCATCCCTCTGGTAGTCATTTTCTTTTCAAATTTAAGTTTCTGCACAGTGATCATTCCCATCCTTTTCAGTTTCTCAGTATTTCTGGTTCAAAATGATGATTCTGTTATTTTGGTATTCATACTCAGTTTCTTTGTCTTCTTGCTGAGAAGCTTATGTTGAAGTGGGGAAGAATAATTTTGAATTTGTTGCATACTTGACAAATCGAGATGAAATGTATTGTAATGTAATTAAAGGTTGGAATTAAAGAATATAAAGTTTGTGGAGTTTCTTATATGTTTTTGAAGAACTCTTGCAGTAATACAGAGAGCTGTTCCAAGATTCAAGATACAAAATGCTTAAAATGCATAGTACTCAGTCATGTGAATAAGGGAATTCTTTGTAATAATGTATTGTGTTTTTCCCTTGTAAATTAGAACACAGTTTAGAATAATGATTTTGATATTCTGTAATACATCTAGCTTCATTATTGTAATTCTTAAGGTACATGTAGTATTCCATGAAAATAAATATTTCATTGCCAAGTGTCAGACTGACCAGCTAATTAACATTTCAGGAATGAAAGGAGTGATGCCACTGGCTCTACTGATAGAACTATGAAGAGTGTTGTTCCTCACTACTCATGTGGAATTTCCACAATGGAACTAAACAGAAAGGGCTATTGACAGTTAAATGTTGGTTTTGAATGAAAGGAATCCAATTTATGATGAGATTGCAGAAGACAAAGAAACTTCTGTAAGTCAGTTCAGGGACATGCGTGGTCCAAGTAGTCGATGGTGTTATGTGTGGGGAGTCTCTGCAAGCCAAGAGCATTTTCAGTCCAATTAGCACAATAATATCTGATCTCTTCTCAGTAACAAGGAAGAACTCTGCCAGGCTATGAGATTATGAGATGTTTGAGTGTCAGTTTATGTTAAATGGTTTGTCTTTTGAGGAAAGGGTTTGCAACTGAAGCACCAGTGATCTAACTCCAAAAGCACAGCACTTCGAGGTTTAAATATTTAATGATTGTTTTTCAGCATTCACTCTGTTTGCTTAGAGCTAGCTGGTGTAGTCAGTTTCTAAGAAGTACTGAGGGAAAAATATGTGGGGAAAAAAACAGACACAAAAATTCAGGGTTTGAATTAAGCTTTCCTGCAGAAAGTTGGCTTCCTAGCTCCAAATCCAATTGCATGGTAGAAATATTTTTGACCTGCTGTCTCCTACAAGACAGATGTACAAGGCACTTGACAATATAAAGCATCTAGCTAAACTGTTTAGTGATTGATTCGGACAGTATAGTATCCAACGTGGTTGTTAGGGCAAAAATATCTACACCCATGAAATATCTAAAGTGAAAGACTGCAAACTTGCAGACCCTTCCTAGAGAACTGAACTAGGTTGTGTGATCTAACCTTAAAAAAAAACCCAAACATACAACCAACCAACAAACAAATGTTAAAAATCTGGGAAGTATTTTCTTTAATTTTAAGATTGTCCTTTACAGTTGGAATGTTGCACAAATGTATCAATGGTATTATCCTTCTGTCTTCCCAACCTGGGGTACAACGAGCATTGAAGATGGAGATTTCCAGAGTGAAAGTTATAGGAATCCTTCCTGGAGTTTTCACGTGAGGACAGATAGTTCTGTCTTGAGATCCACTGTGAGCTATTTTGAATGACAACTGTTGCAGTTTAATAGTTTCACAATTAGACCTGAAAACAAATAGACTGCAGAACTGTCAGAATGTGGTGTCATTTAGAAACGATCTCATAATCTATTCCCAAAAGGTAGGAAACTGATATTCCCTAAAATAAGAGATACCTATGCAGAATTGCTTTCCTCAAAGCCTTATAGATTCAACTTTTACCACAGAGGAGGACATTTGGATTGTTTAAAGTAGGCAATGTATCAGATGTTTCTTCTTATTTATGGAAAATATTTGTTACTTATTGAAGAAAAAATATATAAAGCTCCCTTATATTGATGTAAGCATTTGGTCACTTCATTAAGTATTAGTGACAAGTATTTTAAATTGTCGATTTAATTATTGTATGGTGTACATTGAAATAGGCACATTTCAGTAAGTATTAGATTTCAAGTAGTATCTGCAAATTCAGAAGTCCACTGTTCTGGAATATTTTAGACTGGAGGGAAATGAATGATCAGGAAAAAAAAGGAGCATGAAATGAAACTTTATCTGAGAATTGAAGCTTTTTATTTGACTACATCACAAAGTATCTGAAATACTTATCACTGATCGTTCAAAAAGGGGTAAAATATTTGCAGCCTAAATCTGCGTAATGCAAAGTAATTTATTAATTTACATGTATTTATATGTGATAACAGGCTATTGAGACATAGTTCTCTGATCTGCAGTGCATAATAAGAATATGAAATATACATTGCACAGAGCTTTTGGACTTCACAGTAATAGTCACATTTTTGAAATATTGTGGTTAATCTAAAACTATACAGCTGAATACAAAAACAAAGCCAGTTCCAAATATGAATAAATGATCTGCTACTTAATATGTCAGTGTATTTGTCAGGTTGATAACATTAGGCTCAGCTGCATTCAATTCTAAACCCTGCAATATTTGAAGTTTGATATTGTGCCTCACTAAATTTAATACACGGACCTCAGTAATAGAGGAAATCACTTTAGCACTTGGCAGTTTGTTATGCTGTATAAAATTGACTGCCCTGCAAACACAATAGCGATAATAAAAATTGTGGTCAGTAGGGGGGTGTAATGCATTTTCTAGCTTCAGCAAAGGTCCAGATGAGATTTATTGAGATTTTGCTGTTTGGGTGAAGATCGATAGAACTTCGTTAATAATTTGTCGTAAGAGCACCCTTCAGGGATATGACATTTTACTTTAAAACTTTGGTAATTTTGAAAGCATGCCCAGTGATAACAATGTCAGGTCCCTATGTTTCACAAGCATGGATTTTTGCATTCAGCTTGTGGGAGCATTTACTTTCACAGCAATTACATTTGAAATAATTCAATATATGATGCAGTCCAGTACTGATAACAAGATTCCACATGTTCTGTAAGAGTTCTAATGCAACTGTTAAGAAAGAATCCCAAACACATTCTTAAGGGCTCCATTTTCTCTATTGTTTTCTTCTCTAATCAAAGAACTTACTTAAATGTCAGTCTGTATTTAATTTTCATGAGTGATCTGGAACTACTTTCTTAGTTTTATGACCATAGAATTAGAAGGTTTCAAAAGAATCTTATCCCTATATCTTCCTATTGACAGTAGCACTTGGCATAGTAACTGTTGACTTAGATATCTGCAGTTCTTTTATATTTTCATAAAAGAAATTTCATTTCACTTGTGGTGAGCAAGGCTTTGTTTTCTGCCACCAAAATTTGGTGGACATTGCTGACTGTTTGTAAGGAAGCAGAAATTTGTCAGAGCTCTGCAGTTCTAACACAGGGAGTAGGTACAACAGAACAATTTATTTTCAATGAGCATGCACAAAGTAAGATTTATGACTTTTGCAGCTCAGATGACATTCCTTACACACTTTCTGAGCTACAGCAAATTAAAGGGATCCATGAATACTAAGGGGTGTGTTTTTGTAATGAGGGAGAAGAGACAGAAGCAATAAGAAGATAATTAAGGTAACAACTTGTGAAAAATTAAAGTGTTTCTGTCTTTCATTTTTGAATCTCTGAGCATAAACTTTGTAGTTGTTAATTTAATTGCTGATGTTCTCTGTATCCCTGAAGAATATTAAGGATTAATCATCTGGTTCATTCCAACAAGAGATAAGGCCTAAGTGAATTGAAATTTTACCAATTTAACCCTGTCTTCCTCCTAATATGACATGATTAACATTCTTCAATTAACAACACATAATTATTCTAAAGGCCTCATTGCACTTACTCCATTTTTCAGTTTCAGGTTGCCCTTTGCAGGTATTTCAAAAATGACTAAAAGGAAGGCTATATTTTTGTTCTGTATTATTGGTTACCTACATTCATCCAAATCACAAGAATTTAGACTTTTATCTCTTTTACTTGTTATTGCTCCTTTTTGTTCCTGATAATCTTTATGTCTGTGTCCTGAAAACTCGTTCTGATTAGCTAAATGTTTTCTTTACTCCCTCTTTAGGGACAGAGAGGTACTTTGTTTCCAATCTAACTTAGCCAAACTGAATAAATTCTCTTAGTTATTTGGGGTTGAAAACATATTAATGGAACCAGCAATTTCATTGAGCCTCAGTATGCATAGCTGTTCATCCAAATATTAACTCAATGTATTGTTTCATTTTAGAATAAAAGATAATGAAATTATTCTTGTAAGAGACTTTGGTTTAGATCTACACTCAGTAAAAAGTGCAGCACCTTTTTTATGTGTCCTGGTATTTACTGAAGTGCTTTCTTGGTATCTTTCATTGGGCAAATAGTATATTGTTGCTTTTCTGTCTGTAGCTGTTGATAGGAAAGCAACATTAATTTATGGTAAAGGGAATGAAAAATAAAATAGGAAGAAAATACACCTGTTTTACTGCTGAAACCTAAAAGCTCCATCTGCTTGAGGCCTCAGTGTTCTGCATTTATAGCTGTAAGCATGGAGACCTAGAATATACTATAAAGACTTTGGTAAGGGGCATGTTATTTGTTACCTCCATTTTCAAAGCTAGAAATCTCAATGATAATTACCTTTTCATTGCATGCCAATTAGGTCATAAATTGGTGTAAAGATTTTGAGCACTGGGAGCTGCCATTTGTCTATAGATAGCGCTATATTCATATCCAATTTTTGGAAGAGCAGCAATCATTTCTGCTTTGTAGTAAACAATCTTAAATCAATGTTGCTTCAGTTTTTAGATATAAGAAGGTACTATTTAATTTTGAACTTTAGTAATTAAATGCATTTTGTCACATATCTCCTAATTTCGCCAGATAATGCATATTTTTGTGCATAGGAATTTGCTCTCGCTGATAAAAGAGGAATTTGGCAATTCTTCCACCGGGCTGCAGAGAAGGCCACTCTGCATTCACAGGTTTATTTCATAGCCACTGTAAAGTCATGTTGTGAAGGTTATTGTGCAACAGATGCACAATAACCATGAATATTGCTGATGCCTCCATATTTGCCAGGTTTCTGTCTTGTGATGATCTGGGGGTCTAATCTTTTTCTTGTTTCTGGATAACATTAAAAGACTTCATAAGAAAGTTCACTTACTGTTGATGAATATTTGTTATTTGTATGGTACACACTGGCTTAAAGCTGCATGGTTCTGAAGAAGGCTTTCTGAAGAATGTCCAGTGAATTACATTTTGGCAAATGGTAAAGCATGTTTTTCCAACTGAATTATTATGACATCATTAGAAAATTTCAAATAGGATGGAAACATCTACCTTTTCAGAAATTGAGATTTTCTTCAGGATTACTGGGTATTTAAAATCAATTTGCATTGAAAGGCAGTGCTATTACTTGGATTGTTGTAGTTGGAATCAACAGAGGTTTCTTAGCTAGTGTGGAGTATTTTCTCATTTCACACATCCTGATTATATAGGTGTTGCTTTAGCCCTGTCTACTTTGAAAAAATGGATTAGTGAGAAATGCAGCACTTGATTAGCATAATATTAAGGAGGCCATTTGGATTGTCTTTCTAATGGCACTTCTACCTAGTGGTTATTGGCTGCATGACATTCTCTGAAAGGCAAAAAAAATCATAGAATCATGGAATCTTCTGGTTGGAAAAGACCTTTGAGATCATTGAGTCCAGTTTCACCCATCCTCCGCTAAATCATGTCCCTCAAAACTCATCTCCCATTTTTTAAACACCTCCAGGGATGGTGACTCAACCACCTCCCTGGGCAGCCTCTGCCAGGGCCTGAGCAATTCACTGAAGCTGTGACATTTGAGAACAAACTAAACATTTACCTACTTGCTGTTAAGAGAACCCTAAGTAAAATGGTTTGCATTATGATTACACTAATATTCATATTCAAAAACAATCAACAGTGCACTTTTGAGGAGATAAAATAGTTTTTTCCACATAGGAAAAGGGTTTTTTTCACATTTGTAAGGAGCATCAAGTAAAGATTGCTTCTGAAATTAGGAGGCTGTACCAGATGAAGAATAAACCATGGGTTTAGTCCAGTTTGATAGTTTCTTTGCAAACTACTTACGTAAATATATAGGACCGGCAATTCTGAATGTGAATTGAGTTGTTGGAAACTAAGATAAAAAGAAAGAAACAATGAAAAAGGAGAGAATTGGTAAAAAATATTCCATGTCCACCCATAATGGGTACATTGTAAGACTGGACATCTCCAGTTGTCAGTACGTCACCAAGTACCAACCTAAAGTGACAACTCTTCTACTACACATCAAACAAAATTGCATTGAGGAAGAAATTAATTTCATGCAATAAAGTTGGAGAGCTTTACTGAAAGCTACTTAAATCAACTACGATATTCAGGACAAATCTTACTAGAAAATATAATAAATTAGGAAAGATCTAGATAGATATATGTATCAGGGAGATGTTTTTGCATGTGTAAACATGCGTATGTTTTTATATATATACATACACATTTAAAAGACATACAGGTTTTTGTCTTTGGAAACATGCAGACAAAATAATCAGCCTCCTTACTTATGCCAAAATGAGACTGATATCATTAGGAAACAGAAATGAGGTGATTTTTGTGGGTCAGAAAAAATTGTTTCATTCACCACAATTATACTTGTTATTTTTATTATTTGTTGAAATTCACGTTCATTTGATGATTACGACAGGTGGGCAAGGGAAGGGCACCCACAGACAGCAATGGCTCTCTCCACTATTGCATTTTTAAAATTGTGTCTGCACAGAATCGTTTGAAATTTTGCTCAAGAGGAAAAATACTATCAATGACATAATCAGCAAGTGAAATGACTTCAACCCCAGGCACTACCTGTCTCTGTAAATTTCTGCCCTGGGTCCATTCTTCCAGCAGGGAAGGCAGGAGTCCTATAATATTAAAGTTACATGTAAGAAGTGCCTTAGACACTGTTGTTCTTGCACCTGTGCATGCAGTTGTGCTTTCTGAGGTCACTGCCTGTTGGCTAAGGTTGGCTGAGGAGCACAGCCTGAACATTGTTAGCATGCTGGGAAATCCCTTAGATCAGGATGGCAATTAACACCTGTACAGCAGTCATCTTGTCCCTCTTCCTTCTTGTTTTGTGATGGATGCACTTTCTTTAACATAATGAAAATCCAACGTTTTTGTCTTTTTCACCTATAATCTGTATTAATCACTTTTTGGGAGCTTGGCATCAAATCATCCCCCTGCTTAGAAGCACTGATGAGCACTGCTTCCTAATATGCTCACTGGAGATGTGACAGTAAAACTCCTCTGGAGTTTTCAAAACCTTTTTCAGAATGTTTACTTCTTTTCCTCACCTAATCTTTTCTGCAGTTTAACCAAATATGCTCTTCGGAATTAGAAAAAGAAATATTGTCTGGTTTTGGTTCGGCTCCTCAATAAAACCACATGCAATCCTTTGTTTTCAGCAAAGGATGACAAATAAAAATGTTTCACTGATTTCAACAGCTGTGTGTGAGCCTTGTCAAGGCAGTGATACTGTGTTTAAAAATTAGCCAATATTGCAGAAGTAACTAGGTTGAAAGAGAGCTCATTATTTAAAATCAGTTACTTTCATCATTGTTGTACAAGAGAAGGCATTTGAGCACTGATGATGTGCACAAGCAGAAATATTTCTAAGGAGAATAACTTTTTTGTTTACTTTTTTACACAGGTGGGTGTAATTTTGGATTTATCAATGAAAAGTCATAGGAAGGCCACTAAATCACCGACTTAACTGCAATATCTTCCTCTGTCACCACAGCTGGTCTGTGGTGTGAGTAATGCTGAATAAATTCATTAGCCAGACAGCTGAGGGAAAGCATCTCAGAGGGCTGCTGCTGGCCTTGCAGCTTTTGCTGAGACCTGCAGTATTAGCTCCATAGCATTCTTAGATATTTTACACTTGTACAGAGATCTAGGACCTAGTTTTTCCTATTTACTGTAATACTATCATAAATGCAACTGCTGTGCTCTGGGAGGACTGCTGAAAATTTTCATCATAGAAGCAACCTCTGAGATTTGGTTTAATTTATTCTGAGAAACTCTACAGAGAAATCTACCAGTTAGTGAAAAAATCAGTTATTGTATGCTCTGTGATGTACTGTGTACTGCAGAAAAAAAGAGTGAAAAAAACTGTTCAACTGTTTGGCTATTTCAGAAAGGAGGAGGAAAGAGAAAACAAGATAGGCAATTGAATCTGTATTTCCTTGAGATAAAAGGCTCTGATGTTCTTCTGTACTTTTCTCAGCATGTTTTCTTACTTTTAGCTACTTTTTTTCTGCTGACATGATCTCTGCAGTACCAAAAAAATCAAATTTAGGCTCTTGGACTTTCCTAGTCTTTTTTGTGGTAACATTTGGCAGGGTTGGATAAGGCTTTGGGCAACCTGAAAAGTGTGTCTGGGCGAGGCAGGAGGGTTGGAACTAGCCTGCCAAAGCCAAGGCTTCATGTCGAAATGACTAACACTGATTTGAGATGCAATACTAGGTGTATCTTACACCTACACACATCTGGTGTTACCAGTATGATGGTTCACTGTTTATGGAAAGAAAGCTTACGTGCACATGCCAATAGCACAGAAGTCCGTGTTCTGTTGGTAGAGTCACATGAAGAATTCTTCCTTATTTGGCTCCCCCTAAGCAACGAATGCCTCTGCGAGTATTGGATGAGATGTGTAATCCTGAAGGAAACCTTCTCACTGATGCTCAGGATTGAGTTTGTTTTCTAGGAATCCCAGGAACAGTGATACACAATTATAATAACTTGGTTCACGTAGCCTGTTCCTTAGCCCAAAGTTTGATCTGGATAGCTAAGGCTATTTCATCATTGAACGAAGAATTAGGTGAGGTAGGAGCGTTGCAGAAGTGCTTGGCCATAGATTACCTTTTGCTGAGGCACAATCGAGGTTGTCATGACTTTCAAGGAATGTGTTGTTTTAATATCTCAGATGAATCTGCCTCTATCAAAAATGATTTGGAACATCCACATGATCTTACGGGAAAAATCAAACAAAATGAAGGTTCTGAATGGCTGGGCAAATTGATACAGCAGTTTGGATTTTCTGTTTCTGGATGGACTGTTGGTTTAATGCAGTCAATTATAGTAGTCAGAGTTCTGTTGTTAATCGTAATGATTGGAATTATATGCATGCAAAGGATGATTGGAAACTTGTTTGTTAAAATTTTAAAGGATTCAAATTTATAAGAAAAGGGGGGGATTGAGACAAGGGGATTTGTAATCTTCAACCTTAGATGTTAATCTTAGTGGTAAACAACAACAGGAACAAAGCATAAAGTGTCTGTTGTTTGTATTAACACAGAGACAAAGAAGCTATGGAAAGGTCTGGCCACCTACTCCACTACTATATGCTAGGATAAGAAGTGTGAAATTAGAGTAAACAAAGGATCACTGGAGTATCCAGAATTTAAATGGACAATAGTGGGGTACTGTTGTGTTGTAAATCAGACACAAGATAATATGTAATCTGTTCCAGGAATAGGAAGGGAATAGTTAAATGATTTCGAGGAAATGAAATGAATATGTATGTATTTAGTAAATATAATGGGGATACTTACATGCACTCTTTGGGAGCACTTGTGGAGGATAAACCCAGTGCTGGCCCCGGTGCCCTGCAAATATAGGATACCTGCTTAAGAATATTTCAAGCTATTGCATTGTTTCTTTTGTTTCTGGTATGATACAGGTGTCTTTTAAAGTTTAAAGGAGAAAGGTTTGTTCTTATTTCCTTGAGACCTTCCTTAAGATCACTACATAATTTACCCATTATTATCTATCTCACTATTCCATATCCATGAGAAAGCAGGATTAGTATTTTTTAAAAGTTGCTAGCAGTAGTATGAGCCTAGCAGTTGTAAGATAATTAGTGCCAGAATGTGGATATGTATTAAAGTATTGTTCCTAATTTTTAACCCACTTACGGATAGCAGAGTAGACGTTTAACCTCTGGTTTAGTCTCAAACAATTTATTGACTGATGTGCAGGCTACTGAATTTTAATTAGTAAGTAAAAAACTGTTTTTCCATCATTTGTGGGAAATATTGGTTAACAGATGACACATGCATCCTGTAATATGTTAAGCTGCTGCTGTTTTTCTCTTTTGAAGTCATTCAAAAAGCCAGTCTTAGACAGGCAAATGGACAGATAAGTGAAACTCACATTTTCACAACAGACATATTATTTGCTGGATGTTTTGTAATACAGCAAGCTAATATGCTGGGCCAAAGAGATTATTGCTTCTGCTGCCTGCCTTCCCAGAGTAAGAGGTCACTATAAAGGTGTAGTAGGTGACAAAAAAAAGAGGATATAGGCTCGCTCATTATCTATGAACATTCACAATCTGGCATATTAGGTTGAACAGAAATTATGGCTGTTGAATTTAATATGCTAGGCCATTAGTGTGGTCCAGCAGAGAGCAGGTCATGCCCCAGCCCACAGCAGGGGTTGCTCACTTCAGTAACAGCTTTGGCAAAGAAATAAAGGTAAAAGTGTCCATAACACTTGCTATTAAATCTAACAAATCCTGTCTACAGACCTTTTAGCCTGTGGGAGCCACTCCAGGTCATTCATGTTACTGAGTTTTCTTGTTTGTTAGGCTACAGAGCAAGCAAGCTTTGAGGTAAGAATGATTTATTCGTTGAATGCATGTTACTAGCCAGATTTAATAATTTGTCAGATAAAAGATTACTAAATTTCCCTTTAATAAGTAATATACATTTCTAGGCCAGTTAATTATCTTGCATAAAACTGTGGTGCATAAAGTTCAAAAACATGTCAACAGTTAATAGTTGTTCAACTGACCAGCAACATCAATAAATATGTAAAAATGTGAATGGAAAAAGGAGCATAAAAATAAAAAGAATTCTATGAATGTTAGAAAAGATAACCCAGTATTCAATTCACGTGCTTGTGTTGCAGGATAATGTTTTTCCCACTTAACTTGGTAACTCATGTTTTCAATGGAAATGAAGGTCTGCCATTCCTGGGGTTTTAATCTGGTGTTTGTAAGGTTATATTTATTTATTTATACTTAACCAATTCGGGTACAAGGATTCTGTCTTTACTTTTGGCCAGGGTCTTGTCTTCTATTATAAAAGTTTAAAAGCCATCAAGACTCAGAAGGAGCAGTTTTGTATTGATTCTACTTTCTAGATTTACATTGCAATAGGCAACTGGCATTAAAAAAAAAAAGACCACACAATGATGTCAGAGTAAAAAATAAAATCCAGTAAAATCAGTGTCACGTGTAAGTCAGTAACTAGCCTAATGGTATCACTGCTTGAATACACATAACCTTATCACAAGGTTAACTAACAAGAAGGGCAATAAAGTACAGACTGAAGTCATTAAGTGTTCACTGATAGGTATTGTAAAGCAGTACCAAGAGACTTTTGAAGTAGGAATGCTATAGAAATATATTCATCGTTCCTATCTGTTACCCTATTTATAAATCTATGTCCAAGATTTCTACAGCCTGCACAGTGTAAAAATGCAGAAAAAAAATGTACTTGCTGGCAGTGTAATTGAGGTGATATAATTGAAGTAATCCTTTTGACTTACTGACTTGTGCTGTATTTGTATCGAGTAATTTAATAGCATTGGGTTGTTGAACTGAGTGATCATGTCACTCCAATGATGACATAGCTGCAAGTTTATTCACTTGTCTAGTCTACGTTTTTTAAATGTCTAAATTTTTCTGTTTCTCCTGCAAAATCTGAAGTTAGGTAGCCACGTTCATTGAACAATGCATAATTAGAACTATGTTGCTCAGGACACAGAGTTGTGTGATGAACAAGGCCACCTGTGTTTAATAACTGTACTGTTATACAGCCACTTTCAATCATTTATCAGTAGTCCTGGCTAATTATGGAGGTTCCAGTTCACTGGAAATTAGCAAACGTGATTCTCATCTACAAGAATGGCCAGAAGGAGGACTTTGGCAGCTACAGGCCTGTCAGTCTGACCTTCGTGCCAGGGCAGGTTAAGAAACAGATCAGCTTAGGTGCTATCACATGGCACGTGCAGGTCAACCAGGGGGTCAGGACCAATCAGCATGGATTTATGAAAGGCAAATCCTGCCTGACCAACCTGATCTCCTTCTACGAGGTGACCCGCTTTTATGGAAGAAGGAAAGGATTTGGACGTTGTCTCCCTAGACTTTAGTAAAACCTTTGATGCTGTTTCCCACAGCATTCTCCTGGAAAAACTGTCTGCTTATGGCTTGGACAGGCGTACTCTTTGTTGAGTAAAAAACTGTTTGGATGGCCGGACCCAAATTGCTGTGGTGAATGGAGATAAATTCAGTTGATGACCAGTCAAAAGTGGTGTTCCTCAGGGCTCAGTGCTGGGGTCAGTTCTTTTTAATATCTTTGCAGATGTGGTGCTTAAGTACATGGTTTAGTGGTGAACTTGGGAGTGCTATGTTTACTGTTGGTCTCTATGACCTTAAAGGTCTTTACCAACCCACACAATTTTATGATTCTGTAATTTGTACGTGAGGGGTGTCTCAAGTTCTGCCCCTATAGCTTAAAAATGTTTTGGGAGCACTTACTGTCTGTGGTCAATCCAGAACTAAGAATCTGTTTCTGAATCTAGAAGCCTTTATGTAGTCTTTAGAAATTATAAGCAGTGCTCATTCTTTTTGAGTTATAGCCAATGAATTCCAACATAGTAATCTAGAGATGTTTCCTCCTTAATAGGTCATGCAGAAAAGCCTACAAGACTTCTTTTGGGAGGAGACAAGATGTTTAACTTCCAATAAGAAAGTTCATGTAATTAAAAAGGTACACACAATACTTTAACTATCTAATTCACTATCATAGAATATTATAGATGTCAAAAGCTTACATAGTTCAAAATCAATCTGAGAAACATTGAAAACAGTTTCATATTGAGTTATTTAATCAGAAGATCTTGATGCAGTTCAGCAGAGGTAAAAGAGCATAGCAGGGAAGTAACATTGTGTGGTTGCTTTCTTTCTCCAGACCTTCCAACCTTTAGGCAACTCTGGAGACAGGATCTTGGGAGAGACAGGCCTTTCATACAACCTAGTACAACTGTTCATATGTTATGTTCTTGTGTTTGGCAGTGAATGTCTGAAAAGCATCATCTATCAGTTTTTAGTAGCAGATTGACCAGAGCAATAACCTTCAGAAGTTCTGGGAAAGGCTAAGACTATGAGCTTGCTGTACAGGGAACTTTCAGATAACAAAGGGAGACACCGTGGTATCTTTTTTGATTTCATCATTAAACCTTTATTATCATATGATTTTAACATCAAGTTAATAAGCCTAAAATTAAGAATGAGTTACCAGCCAATCAACTGCATTACAGAACTACACCATCTTTTTTATTCTAAGCACATCAACGCTTGCTAGCAAAAATAGCATAATCTTCAGAATTACTAAAGAAGACCATCATGCTCCTATGGTGGTCTGGAAAGATTTATGGAAAGTGGTGGTGCAGCTATATGCTTAACATTAAAAATACAAGCTATCAAACATAAGCGGATACCATGTCCTGCCATATCAACCCATTTAATCTGTTTCAGATAATCTGCCTTCCAAAATCTTAAGGGCAAAGAGGGAAAGAATCTAATTTGTTTGCAAAAACAGGAGTCATTAACCTTGAATACTGAGTCACTGAACTTTTCATGGAGAGCAATGCTACTTAGTAAGCCATAATCCAACAGATTCTGTTTCAGCAGTATCTGTAGGTGATTTCCCCAAGCACCAATGAAGCCATAAAGAAAAGTATTGAAAAAAAAAGAGATAAGGCAGAAAGATAAAGGAATCAAATCTTGTATTGCTGATATGCACAGCTTTTACATCTAACACTAGTCCATTTCTAAAACACACTATGATATCTGATTCACTTGTGATAAATTAAGAATAGATTAAAAATCAGGTTCGTGGTTCTGAAATGCATTCTGTATTTATTCCAGATATGCTGGTGAGTGCTAATAAATATATAAATTACCTAGTATTTCAGAAAGATAGTTTAAACAGCAAGCAGTTATGTTTAACTAGAAGAACATGTATCCTGAAAAATACATATATACTAGGTCATATACATTTATAAAAATATATTTAGTCAGTTTTTCAGAATTTCTCAGAATAGTGAATGTGATCTTTAATTTAAAGCTGTGCAAGAAAAAAATCCCAGTCTGCCAGCATTCCTGTCAAAGTCGTTAATCCCTCCAAATAAAATGCATGTTAACATGTTTTGTGTTGGAAGCATCTCTTCTTCAAAGTTAAAATATCTTGACCTCTTAGAGACAGCAGAGAAATCTAGGTGTACTGTCATTTAGTTCATAGTTCAAAATACAAACTGTGCCTATGCTAGAACTGCAGAGTGTGTTATTTTGGCAAACTATGGGTGCATTAGGTCATACATGATACAGCTCATTTATACCTGAGTGCAACACTGTTCTAAATACAGAGGAATTCAAAACAAGTTCTTGCATTCGCTGTTATTAGAGTTGATTATGCCCTAAATGTTCAAAGGCTTCAGTGTCATTAAGAGTATGTAATTGAAACAACATAGTATTATTCTCATCAGTGTAGGTTAATGGAAGAAAATTCATCTGATCATCTTTTCAGCAGTAGTCTTGTATGTTGAAAAGCTTTTCCTCATGCATATGCACAGTGTGACATTCTGCTCTGAAGAGGTCTGAGCTCTGGAAATGGGAAGCTGGACCATATGCTTAGTTATTAAATACATTCATAAGACAGACTATCACTAAAAACATGTGTAGTACAAGATACCATTTCAATTTGAAAATGAATTTAAGGTAAATAGAAGGTTGTATCCCATGCACAATGTCATTATAATAGGGTGTTGCTATGGAATCAAAAGAAATTTTATGCAAACTGCTAGATGGTGTTTTCTTTCAGAGTATTTGTATGTTGCATTTTTGTTAGGGATGGTAAAATTGTGCTGAATGTGAATGAACCCAAATGGCAGAGATTCACAGCACTTGTGCCAAACTGAGATCAGATGGAAATTTATGGCAGTTGGATCAAAAGAATTGTACATCTTGCCATTAATGTCATGCAACTGATCTAGAATAAGAGCAAAAATTTACTATGTATGTTTTTCCATTAAGGATGGTGTATCTTTAGAAACATCTATATACTTGGAATAAATACTGTGTGAAAGAATCTGTACTCACACTTAGCCATATACTGTGTTAAACCTTCTTAAATACTTTTTTAGTTCTTTTAACACATATATTTTAAACACTGATATTTGTTCTTTGAAAGGTAGACTCATCTAAAAGCTCCTTCAACACTGTCTCAGTGAAATACCAGTGGAAGAGATTAAATTTAATCTATATTTTAAGTTAAATTTGATAGAATTATAATGTTTTATCTCATATTCTTCTTCTTAGACCTTTTTTACGCCATTATTCAAGTCAACAACAGTTGCACTTTTTATTATTTTCAAAGCTTTCAAGAAATAAAAGTAGGGGCAGCACAATGTGTAATCCATTTGCTTCATTTTCTATAGCTGAATATAACATACATATGTTCTGTACTGATACCCCAAGATATGAAACTTTAGTCCTAGCTACAATCACTACTGTGATAGAACTTGAACAGCAGTTACTTCGTCTTTTCACGAAGTGACAAAACCGAGAGATAGGAAGATTTTCACCCTCTTAGATATTTTGTAAAAAAGAAAATGGGATAGCACTTTAAACATGGAAAACTCACAATTGTGTGGTGAAACAAATGAAATTAAAAAAAATTGTTAACCATCTACCTAAGAGTTGAACTTTGGTCTCTGGCCATCTTCTCCCTCCGGCTGGTGAACAGCCAGCCCTGCCCAGCCTCTCTTCTTGCCCAGACCTTAGAATCATAGAATTACCCAAGTTGGGAGGGACCCAAAAGGATCACCGTGTGACTGAGGGCATTGTCCTAATGCTTCTGGAATGCTGGCAGACTGGGTGCTGGGACTGATTCCCTGGGCAGCTGTTCCAGTGCTCCACCACCCGCTGTGGGAAGAACCTCTTCCTAACATCCAGTCTAACCCTCCCCTGGCACATCTTCCTGCCATTCCCTTGAGTCCTATCATGGGTTGCAAGAGAGAAGAGATCAGCACCTGTGTCACCTCCTTCCATTATGAGAAGGCAGTGAACAGCTCAGAGATCCCCTCTCAGAGCCCAGAGTGGGACTGTCTGGAGACCCTTTCATGGAACGTGGCTGGGACAATGCTGGGACCTCATCGTAGCCTACAGCTTCCTCAGGGTGGGCAGCAGAGCGGGAGGTGCTGATCTCCTCTCTCTGGTGACCAGAGATAAAACACAAGGAAATGCAGCTGCATTGGGGAAGTTCAGATTGGATATTAGGAAAAGGTTCTTCACTTAAAGCATGCTTGGTCACCGGAACAGGCTTCCTACAGAAGTGGTCACAGCACCAAGGCTGCTGGAGTTCAAGAAGCATCTGGATGATGCTCTTAGTCACATGGTTTCATTTTAGGTGGTCATGCGAGTAGCAGGGAGTTGGACACAATGATCCTTATGTGGGTCCCTGCCAACTCAAGATCTTCTGTGATCTGCTGCTCCATGGTGGGATCTGTAGCTTCTGTGGGGAGGAGCAGCTCCCCCCACTCCCTCCTGAGGCACCAGGTGTCACCTATGCACACAGCCCTTCCAGAACGTTCTGTGGCAGCTGCTCTTGGGCAGGTCCTTGCCCCTGATCACCATCTCCCCACAACTGTATCCAGATGGAGGTGAACAGCCACAGCTCTTTCTTTCATACACAAATACATAGACAAGTGTGTACATACTACTTGGACTTAGAATTGACAGAGCAAGCTGTGAATGAAAAGAATCGGTCAAAGCTGACTGGGTTCTTGCAGTACTAGTGGTGTGTTTGATCTCCTGTGTAAGTCTGACTGCACTGGAATCAATAATATTAAATCTAAGAAGAGGGAGATTGTGAAGTGCAGTTGGAATCTGGTAGGAAATGACCAAAAAAAAAAGTAAAAGCAAAATGGCTCAAACTCCTGTGCGTTTGGTTAAAGCTCCTCGGCTGTAGGTAAGGTCTTCCTACTTTTTAGAAGTGCAGATGCTTACAAAATGACAATAGCTGTTTGTCAATGATGACATAACTGTTCATTTTAAGGTAAAGAGCAATTAAATGAACTTAAATTTCAGTATTAGCGTATTATACAGCTTAATAGATATGTTTAAATTATTTCATAAATCTCATACTTTACCAAGGCTGGATTTTTACTATTTTTGTGTTGTATAATGATGAGGTTTTATTGTTTGCGTCTAATGATAGAGATTAATTTTCTTCTCTTTAAATCTAGTTATTACATTTAGGTTTATGAATTCTAAGTTCTTAAAAAACTAAAGTAAAAATCTGACAATCTCAGTGTTTGGCACGCATAGAGGCATCAGAGGAATCCTTTCTAATACTAGTCAGCCAAGAAAACCAGAGAACTGTTACCTCTGTAATGCAGTTTGAGCAAGGACAGATTAACCAGCTGTCAACAATCAAAATTTTTCTTGAGTGCATTTCTAAAATAGTTCATGAATATGACAGTTTTTCAGGGCACCCCTTTTGTCATGTGATGAGGCTTGACCATATCTCGGTTATCTATCACTTAGCTTTGTTAACAGTCAGAAAGTAGGACTCTAGCTTCCCTCCTCTCTTACTAGAAATAACTTCAGAATATGTTGTGTTTAAGAACATTTTCAAGATTGCACCATAGCTGGATTGTTTGCTTGGGGTTTTTTGTATTGTTTTGAATGGTAAATATTTTTTAATGTTTCTTTTTATAAGAGCAGCAGGGGCATTTCCATTTTGCAGTCTAGCAGAAAAAGGATTTGATGTGACAGTTGGCAAAAGTGGTGAAAGGAAAGCATTTGTGCATGGGGAACAGTTTAGAGGAGGTGCCTAAATTCATAGCAGGTAGTAGTTCATGTGGCTGAAGTCCATTCTTATTCAGTTTGTATTGCATATAACATTTATGTGGAGTATCGGTTGGTAAGTGTTTTTGCAGACCATCAATGCTGAATTTCCTAAAAAGCTACAAGCTAATTAATTCAAACAGTACCACTCTCATTTGTTTTAATTAGAAATAATAAGACTTTGGAGTCTAGTCCTGTGGTTGTGCCATCTCATTCTTCGAGGTGAAACTGTTACGACCTGTAAATAACTGAAACTGATGTAGTTATTTTAGGTGAAACAGATAGCAGCTGTTTGACACTGTCAGCTGGATTTGGGTTGCTTAAAACGTTGTCTGATGTTAACTGTTCACACTGAAATTTTACTTGTTAAGCATCTGCATTAGAAGTCTTTATCTTTTTTCATTTAAAAATTGCAACTATGCAAATAGAAACAGTTATGAAACTGAGTATAGGAAAAAAAACAACCCTGTTTTGCTTCCAGTAAAATCTATTATAGTCATTTTATTAAATATTCTGATTTCATTTATTTGGACCAGTAACCTGAAAGTCAAAGAGGTTGGTTTTTGTCATAGTACATCAAAGGATATGACTATGTCAAAAAGTAGGCCTTTTGAGTACTTGATTTTTGTTAATGTTTGCCAAAGTTTTGGTACAACTCTGCATCTGAATTTCTAAAAAATATTGCTTAAAATGTTACTACCCAGGAATGCAGAGAACAAAGGTTTGGGTTTTGTGTTTTTGTTTGTTTTTTTTTTTTTCTCTAAATACAGTAGTATGTGCCAGGCATTCATAGATGCCAGAAATTTACAAATATTTAATTAAACAAACAAACAAACCCTAAACCCACAAGTCTTCCACATCCTAAAATATAAGTCTTAATTTTGCACATAAATAGTTTGCATATGCCAGTTACTATGAATTACATCCTTGTGCTGTTCCCATTCCAGATTTCTTGGCTTAAAAAGAACAACTCCTGTGGTAAAATTCAGTGGATACATAATTGTTTATATATTTTAGGGATATTACTCACTATGTATGTATGTATGCCAGGTAGAAGAAAAAAACAATGCATCAGAATGACTTTAGGAACTAAGCTTTTTTTGTTTGCTTTCTGTTCTGACATTTCCTATAATTTTTTTTTTTCCAAAGCAATTGGAAAAAGTTGGTAAATCTGAGCCACCTGTTTGAACATTTCATAAGGGTGAAACTCAGGCTAGCTCTTTCAGTTAGTAATGGACAATTATAAGATGCTGGAAAACCTTCCTTAGATTTTGTACCTGTGACAGCCAATTAAATGCTTTAATTCTGCCCTGTAGATGTTGGATGTTCTTACTTATGCAGCTCAATTTATTATAGTACTGCATAAGTAATTAGAAAATACTTGATTGTATACAGTCTTTATAGTACTGTACTTAAAAGGCACAGCAATTTTCTGTTCCTTCCAGAAGCTGAGGTAGGATGCTGCAATGCCCTGCAACATCCAAGGAGCTTAAATTGTTGACACCTGTGTATCAAAGAGATGTTTCCATTATTCTGTGTGAAAAATGAGTTTAAAAGATAATAAAAAAAGTTTCTGTATTTTTCCTAGAATTAAGTATACAGATTTCTCCTGATTTGTCAGAACAAGAAAAACCATCAGCTGCACTTTCCAGAACATTTCCCTGGGCAAAGCTGAAAGCACTGGAGTTTGAAGGATAAGCCCTTTGAAATTTCATTGCTGCCAATATTAGTAGTTAGATCATTGTCTTCATTTTCCAGGATTAAAGCTACGCTGCTGTTTTGTGATATATTATTGCCTTGGAAGAAAGGAGATGTATTTTTATTTAAGTAGGTTAATAGGTCCCATGGTTTCCAAAGCTGGATTTGTTTGGGTTTGGGGGATGAACTTGTACAGGCTTACTTGTTTCAACAGCAGAGCAGGCTGGACAGGTTATCCGATGACACTGACAGTTACTATAACTTGGATGTGTGTTTCCATCTTACAACTTCAGTGGTCTGTTCACCAGCGAGTTTGGCTCTGCTAAATGAGTCCTCTAGGTTTGATTGGAAGGCTTGGGATACAGAGGATAGGTACCTGCTGGGCTGAAGTAAAAATCTAATGAGAGACACAAAGGGTTGTGCATGGATGTGTACGGAGAAAATTTATGTCTGAGAGCTTTTCTACTTTTTCTGGGGAAATTCATTTTTCTTCAAAACCCACATGAAAACTACAACTGATTGTTTCATATGCACGGACTATTGGCTGTGTGATTTTGTTCTTTAACAATGAATAGGTTGCTAGGTTTTAGTCTAAATTATGCAAACCGTGCTCAAATTCCTGTGTGTACAGTAGACGAAGTTTTGTGTGCTAAGCTTTGAACAACAATAAGGAAAAATGCTTTGCCCTTTGTTTATTTTGTACATTAAATATACAGATGGTCTATGTCATGTGAGACAAAATTTGTGTTGGAACACTTCTATGAGTACACACAGATTTATTATTGATTGTGAGTGTTTTCTTATGTTGTTATTATATATCTTCATCTGATACATCGGTATCTGATCCTTTGCATTGCAGTGATTATGAACCATTTCTTTTATTTAAAAAAAAAAATAATCTGTGGAGTTATTAGTGTTATACATTGTTGAAACAGTAATAATATTATTTTCTATGTATACTTTCAGAAATAGAGTCTTGGGAATGGTTTGTAAAAGTATTTGGGAAAGAAACTCAATTTGTCTCTACGAAGTGCAAATTACTTGTGACTGAGTTTTGATATAGTGAGATTCATTAACATTCAGAGAAAATCCAAAGTGAATATTAAGACACAGAAATTCTTTATTATGAAAACTTGGAATTTCTTATGTCGTGTCAGTAGTAATGTAGTGATTTTTTTTCTCTATTATACTCTGATTAGTTTTAGAACCTTAACAAAGTCTATATTAAATTCCTTTACAATGAAAGGAAATCTTCAGTTCTCTGTCCGGTAATGTTTTAGGGTGGTTTTTGGATTGAGCAATCCATTTAAAAGATTATAAGAACTAGAAGGGCTTCTGCTACATTTTGAATGAAGAAAGTGCCCTTAACTCCATGCTTTAACCTTTGGTCAGCACTGAGTTGGTCAGTCAGTTGGATAAATGATCATTGTAGGTCACTTCCAACTGAAATATTCTGTTCTATTCTATCTTATTCTGACCTGCCAGACATTGTTTTACTTATTTTTACTGTTATCAAAGAAGAATAAGCATGCTGTTTAGCTTGAACAACAGACTAATTATCAGCAAATTGAATGTTTGACTTAGTTCAGAGGAATGTATTTGCATCATTATGTAGTTATGCTACTACTTGTTGCAGTTTATCCCATTAACAAACTGTGATTATTTATCTGAGCAGAGCTACTTTCAGGTTCTAAAATGAAACCAGACACCTCTTTCTTGCTGGCCAAACAATGAAAAACAGAATAAAATAAGTCAGATATTTGACTGAAGTATTTGGGAGCAATTAGTTGCGAACTCAGAGGGGTTTGGAGCTTAAAGAAGAGAGTTGTGCAATGGCCAGTGCTTCAAAACACTGCTCTGCTGAATCTGTAAAACTTAGAGAAGCCTGGTTCCATCTGCCTGTTTGTTAAGAATCTCTGACAACAACGGTGCTGTCACATGTTTTCAACTCTCCTTCTGTTCCATCGCTATCAGCATCATATTCAGAAAGCTATGAAGCAGGTTTAGATCTAAGTCTCCAGATTTCTTGTCAGCCTGTCTGGAAAGAAGCAAAGGTTGAGGGAGCATTTAAAATAATCCATCTCTGGATGACAGGAAAATAAAGAAGAGATTGAACAAATAGAGAAAGGTGTAGACTAAAGGAGAACAGTAATATGGCACTTGGAAAGAGGAGAGGAAAGGATAGACAAGATGAGAAAGAAAGTGAGGAGGGAATAAAAGCAAAACATGTCAGATTTAAGAATAGAAAATATTGCAGGAGGACAGAAAATGTTACCTGGGTGACGTGCAGGAGTGTATGTTGGAAAAAGAAGTGTTACAGTTTTGCATCTGCCTGCTGAAAGAATGAAAATAACGCAGGATTTCTGTACACACAGAAAAGCTGTATCTGCTGCAACTGTATTCTGTCCCTGACTCTCTCTTTTGAATGAGCACAGACAAGTGAAGGGAATGTAGAAAGGAGGAGGGGCAGGACTTGTCTAACGAGGGAGAAAATGAGTTTTGGAAATCCTTACTTCTGCCTCACCTTCATGTGTCAAACTTCATGTTTCTGCTGTTCTCCAGAGAGCTTCTATGGTGTTTTGCTTTTGTATAATAAATGTTCTCTGTATTAATTCATTATGTTGAATGGTGGAGATTGGCAAATGAGATGATAGGAATAATATTTTACTTAGTATGTGTGTTTAATCTTACTATTCTTTATTTCTGAAAATAAAGAGCAGTAGTTTTAAAAAGTATTGACATTATGATCCTTGTTATTATAGGATATATATTTGCTGTATACTTGGAGTTAATACTATGCTTTGTAAAAATCTAAGTTTGCAATCGGATGAAAGAGTGTATTTTCAATTGTGCTAAAAGTTTCAGGTCACTTCTTATTCTTTGGGTCTCATCATTTTGTGTAAAGGTGATTTCTTTGTAGTGTAGTTTGCAGTTTGAGTATTTTGAGGTTCAAAGATAAAATAATAAAACTTGGGAATTTTGATTTTTCTTTCCTCTCTAGCAGGAATCCACACATTCACCTCAAATTCCTTGGGAAGGTAACCTGCAAATGCTTCCCTCCAAATTAACTTGTGTAAGGAAACTTCACTGTGATAAGGTTTGTATTTCCAGTAAATTACTTAACATTACTAGCAGCAAGCAAAGGCACTGTCATACTGGCAGCAACACACATACAAAAGCATCAAAGTTAATGACAGCTGTTTATCTTTTTGTGGTGTTAATGCACAACATATGACTTGGGCCAGATAACAAGACCAAACACTGCTGTGAATCAGAATCTTCACACAAGAATTAAAACGGTCCAAGAGCACAGAAGATGGAAAGATCTGCAGATGATGTTAAATATATGTAGTACTAAGAGCTCATCACAAGCCTTTCCTAAACAGTAATCTGGCATCTCTTGATTAAAATACTACTGAGTACTGGAGATATTCAAGCATCTCTAAAATACTTAGGTCTGTATTTTTGAAGTATGTCAGCATTCATTACTTTTGAAAAAAATCCAGTTTGTCTCTTTCTGATGGCAGCTTTATGGGTTTGAGATTTACTTACTGACCTTATTTTTCAACATAGTTGCTCAAAGAACTTAAAATCAACCCTGAATACTTCAGTTTGGTTTTTAAAATATATTAAAAATTTGTGGTTTTTCAAATCATCATTACAAGTTTTGTATGGCAAAAATTGGATGTGCTTGTTTGAAAATGCAGTACTTAAGTTTTATACTTTGTTATAAAATAATACACTGGGAAGTAGTTGGACTTGAAAGTCTATCCCAGCACAAATTTTGATATCTTAAAAGGTGTTGACAAAAGAAGAATTAGTTTTATATTTGGTTAAGAAATGTAGATATGAATGGTGTTTCATCCAGTTGGCGGCCGGTCACCAGTGGTGTCCCCCAGGGATCGGTGTTGGGTCCCGTCCTGTTTAATATCTTTATTGATGATCTGGATGAGGGGATTGAGTCCATCATCAGCAAGTTTGCAGATGATACCAAGCTGGGAGGAAGGGTTGATCTGTTAGAGGGTAGGATGGCCCTACAGAGGGACCTGGACAGACTGGAGAGCTGGGCTGATTCTAATGGGATGATGTTTAATAAGTCCAAATGTCGGGTACTTTATTTTGGACACAACAATCCCATGCAGAGCTACAGACTGGGGACAGAGTGGCTGGAGAGGAGTCAGGCAGAAAGGGACCTGGGAGTGCTGGTGGACAGGAAGCTCAACATGAGCCAGCAGTGTGCCCAGGTGGCCAAGAAGGCCAATGGCATCCTGGCCTGCATCAGGAATAGTGTGGTGAGCAGGACCAGAGACGTTATTGTCCCCCTGTACTCGGCACTGGTCAGGCCTCACCTTGAATATTGTGTCCAGTTCTGGGCCCCCCAGTTTGGGAAAGATGTCAGGATACTGGAATATGTTCAGAGGAGGGCAACGAAGATGGTGAAGGGGCTGGAGCACAAGCCCTATGAGGAGCGACTGAGGGAGTTGGGGCTGTTTAGTCTGGAGAAGAGGAGGCTCAGGGGAGACCTCATTGCTCTCTACAACTACCTAAAAGGAGGTTGTGGTCGGGCAGGGGTTGGCCTCTTCTCTCAGGTGACCAGTGGCAGAACCAGAGGGCATGGACTCAAGCTTCCTCAGGGAAAGTTTAGACTTGATGTTAGGAAAAAGTTCTTCACTGAAAGGGTGATTGGCCATTGGAATGGGCTGCCCAGGGAGGGGGTGGAGTCACCGACCCTGGAGGTGTTTAAGGGGAGACTGGACGAGGCACTGAGTGCCATGGTTTAGATGATGGTTGGTGTTAGTGTTGGTGTTAGTGTAGGGTTATAGGTTGGACTTGATGATCTCAGAAGTCCTTTCCAACCTTGTAATACTGTGATACTGTGATACTGCCATCAAGGAGCCAGCGTTGCACATTTTGGTTTAAAGTGGATAAAGAACGTTTTTTCTTTCGTAGACTGAAAATTAAAATCCCATGGAATATTTTAAAACATTAACTGTGGTTAAAGGATTAAATGAAGCAAAATGGTTTTCTGTATGTTGAATCAATCAGAATTAAAGTTCATTTGTAAGTGACAGGTTTTCTATGCACAGCAACTTTCTTTTAATAACTCTGGTGTAAATGATTCTTCTTTTTAATATGGCATGTTACCTGTGTTTAATGAAGTGATTTAGGTATTCTGGGTGGGTTATTTGTGAATTTGAATTCTAAATTAGATGAAGATTGCTTTTCAGTAGTAGGGCTAGCTTTCCCAAGATGAGCTAGGTGGCAGAATTGACTAAGGAAGTGGTACTTAGTTATTCCTTAAGCTCTGAATGCCAGTTTGTTCACTGAATCATGTGAAGTGCAGTCCATTCTGACTTTATACCTTACAAAAAAATTATCTGTTTATATCAAATATGTTTTGTAATATTTTATGCAGGATAACTTAAAGCAGGTGTATGCTAATTTCCAAAAAGCTAAGGCTCTCAGTAAGATGGGAAAATGCATCTTGCTTTGCAAATCCAATATGGTTATTTAACAGTTCTAGTGATACAATTACTTTCCACGTGTATTACACAATGCAAGGTCTACAGAAGGATTCTGCTGATAGCATATTTCCCTGAGGTTCTCTGCACTGCCTGCCCAAGTCTGACTGCTTTATATGCTCAGTTTTTACTAAGGACAAAGGTGAAGAGTGGATAGGAAAACAAGGATGACAGATGTTTGTCATTACTGTTTAATGCTCTTCCAGACAGTTCTTGGATACTAAGATGGAGAGCGTGGTGTGAAAACAGAGTAAGAACAGGTTTTTAACATAAGTACAGTGCTTTAACATAAGTTTTTAAAGTAAGTACTAATGGCTTTAAATACAAGTATGTGGCTATTAAATACGAAGTAGTGGTTTAGCTGTAGTTTTGAATGTCAGTAAGAGAAGACATATTTCCCATGAAGCATTCCTGTTGGCAATTGTTCTGCTTTAATCCAGGAAAAATCATAACTCCCTTCGGGCCTGTCCTTTTTAAATAGACTAAAAAGGACTCTGGTGGTGTTATATTGGTGGAAGACTACTCAGAATCACATTCTGGCTTTTCTTTCCTTTTAACCTATCTGCTCTCTCTTTGCCTTAAACTGTGTCTGACATAGTAACACAGCTCTGAAGGACTGAGTATGCATAGCTGGGAATCGGGAACTCCTGGAGTTTTTACCTCTGCTCAATTATTTTATTAAATTTGAAGAGTTGCTCAAGTTCTAACTGATTTTTCTTTACATAAAGCAAAAAGGGGAGCAATATTGAGTTTATTAATGTTAGAGATATTCCAAGTAAAAAAATCTTGCTGCAGACAAATAGCCTGCTTGGAAACAATTGTTATCCAGCTCACTTTGTGTATAATATCCATTAATCAATATGTGCTTTTTAAGATTAAATTTACAGTTATACTGTATTTTGTCCCTGCTTTAAAAATACTGGTGGATTTCTGTTCTTTCTGCTTTGTACAGTATCCTTGTTGAACACAGACCTTCATTCCCTGTGATCCTGACCCAGTTATATTGAGTTTACTAACTTGGTTAATAAGACTGTAAATAATAATTCATAATCTTCTTTTGTAGTTAGCAGTAGTAGCCTATTATAATTTTCCTTGGCAGCACATATGGTGGGTGATAAACTAACTAATAAAAGTGCCACATGGAGCATAGGTCTGCTTTTATTTTTTTATGACTCTTTTCTTTCATCTGATACATAATTAATGTTCAAGGTTCAAAATTGTTTTGTCTGTGATTTCAGCTTTTGCTGATGTGTTCTGAGCTGTAAATGTTGTATGAAAACAATGATTCCCTGACTTAATCAGCTGCAATTGTTTAATGACCACTGTATAAATCAGCAAATGAGGTTGTAAAAACACTTTTGAAGAATTTCTGTATTCACCTAGAGTCTTAGTGGTGGTGCTTTTAACTGAGATTGAAAGTATCTATAAATTCTATGATATTTGTAGCCAAGCAAATATAGTAACCTTTTTTTTCTTTCATTTACTGTTCTGAAGTTCATGTTCTTTAGTTGGCTTTCAGTCCCATCTTCAGAAAGAAATACATTTTACAGTCTTCTGCTTGTAAGTTGGCTTTTCCAGTGTCTGCCTGCTTTAATAGAAGCAACTGCAACTCTTCTGCTCATTTGAGAACTTGAGTGGAATTCCAGGTTGACCTTGGACAAAAATGAGAAAAGGGACATCCATTTTGTACATCCTACTTATTGTCTCTCCTGTCATGGAAAGAAATCTTTGTAGTGGTATTGTTCAATATGACTTTTACCACCCAACCCTCATCTTATCAATCTGATACTTTATGATGGCTCAAGTGAAAATAGTTGATAGAGTACATTCCAGATTGCATTAGAAGAGCTTCAGGCTTTCCTTTTAATCAGAAGATATCTATATTATAATCAGCATGTTATTGCTAGTTTTCTGAGGCTGCTAGTCTATCCCTTATGTCCCCTCCATCATTAAGTAAATCTGTATTTTTTGAGTCACACTTCCCATATTTGAACCCGTCTATTGCATAGTTTCAAAATCCTGGCAGTATGAAGACACCTGTATAGGTGTGTAACCACCATATCAAAGAGAAACCTTCATGTTCACGATACTCATCCTATATTTGGTGCAATGTGGGGAGTCTTAATGAACAAACTTTGCCAGGCTCTAAGCTACTGCCTCCTGCTGTTTTCTCACTTAGACCTGTCAGGATTTTGGCGATTCACTTGTTGCAAGATAAATTCAATAATTTTGTAACAAAATTGTTTGTGAAGGAGGAAGTGCCTGTCCAGATTTACAAGTATAGAAAGTGGAAGTTTGAGTCTTTTCTCTTTTCTACTTGTTTTCTCCTTAATTTTGCTGCCTGGGTGTAACTTTCTGATTGGAATCTTCCATCCAACTGAACAGATATTACACAGCTGCTTAGAAAAACTTCTATTTCCTAGATAGTTGATCAGTATGAACAATCATCCAGGATACTTAGTGAGCAGGTACCTGTAGTGATGCAGTTGGTTTAGGGAGTTGTTGCAGTACATTTTTCCCCCTCGCTATGAGTAATTAGGAAACACATTCTGGATTGCAGTGAGATAGCTAAGTGTGAGGATAGCTCTTACTGACTGCCATTTACTTAACTGATAGAACAAGTTCCCACCAGTTTGTCACCATAGGGGACCACTTCATTGTATGATTTAGATTTTAATTTTGAAGTTAGAATTCCTGTTACATTAAATAGATATGTTAAATATTCTCACTGGCTTAAAGGTGCTAGTTATTTTTTTTTTGCTTTCATGCTTCAAAACACACTGTTCTTGAAAACTGCAGCTTAAAAAAATTTCCTTAAGAAGATAATTAGGCTGCCTTATGAAAAGAAGGGAAGAGCAGTGGGTGTTCAATACCTTGATTTTATCAAGACTTTTGGCACACCTTACTCTACTATTCTTATGGCCATATTGGTGAGATAAGGAGAAATGATAAGTCATCTGCAAAAAACTGTCTTGCCTGCTGGATTTGAAGGGTGTGATCAGTGGTTTGGAGTTCACTAACAGCTTATTAGTGTTCATATGCCTCAGGGTTCATTGCCAGAGGCAATACTGTTTAATAAAAACATGGAGAGTGGAATGAAGTGCAGTGTCAGGAAGTTTGTGGATGATACCAGCGTGAAGTATGAGTAGTGGAAGACAGGGCTGCTCTTCAGAGGGACTTGGATAAACTAGATGAGTTGGGTTCATAAAGTCATGAAATGATGGTGTTTGGTAGTGACCTGTGGAGGCCATCTGGCCCAACCCCACTGCTCAAGCAGGCTCCTTAGAGGCAGTTCCCTAGGGCCATGTCCAGATGGCTTCTGGGTATTTCCAATGTGGGAGACTCCTCGACCTCCCTTGGCAACCTGTGTCAGCGCTCAGTCACCCTCATCGTGAAAAGGTATTTCTTGATGTTCAGAGATAACCTTCCCTGTTTCAGTTTGTGCTCAGTAGCTGTGGTCTTGTCACTGGTCACCACCGAAAAGAGCCTGGCTCCATCTTCTTTTCACATTCCCCACTGGTATTTCTATACGTTGACAAGATACTCCTGAGCTTTCACTTCTCTAGGTCCATCTCACTCAGACTTCCCCCGTGTGAGAGATGTACCAGTTCCTTCATCATCTTTTTGACCCTTTGTTAGATGCTCTCTAGTATCTTAGAATCATAGAATGGTTTGGGTTGAAAGGGACATTATAAGTCATCCAGTTCCTTGCCCCTGCCATGAGCAGGGCCACCTCCCACTGGATTGGGGGCTCAAAACCTCATCCAGCCTGGTGTCGAACACCTCCAGGGATGGAGCTTCTACGACTTCTCTGGGCAACCTGTGCCAGGGCCTCTCCACCCTCACAGTGAAAAATTTCTTCTTAATATCAAACCTAAACCTCACCTCTTTCAGCTTAAAACCATTTCCCCTCATCCTGTTGCTGCATTCACAGATAAAGCGCCCCTCTCCAGCTTTCCTGTAGGCCCCCTTTAAGTACTGGACATGTCTCTTTTCTACTGGGTTTATTAATCAATATTACTAAATAGTAAACCTATTCCCCCCTATTATTTTTTATAGTACAGTGGGCGTTTTAGAATAGAGGATTCTTCAGTGAATACTTTATTTTCAGAATTGTTTAGCTGTAGAATTGTGAGGCAAGCTGGTTTTTTTTTACTTATGTTCCCTTCTTTGACACCAATCCAGGATATTCACAGTTAATAGTGCATTTGTGTTCAGTTCTTACATATATGATTGCTCTGTCCGTTTTATAGCAAGGTGCCTGTTGATGGAGAAGGGGATTGGAACTAAGTGACCTGAGATGTAGGACTGTGCTGTTAGCCATGCAAACCTGTGACAAGTACTTCTTAAATGATAAAGTTTGCAGAGATAAAGCCATATAACGGAAAAAAAAATAATTATTAGGATTTTGAATCTAAAGTTTTAGGCATTTCTGTACTTCATCAGCAATGGAAATTTCCTTTTTGGGGAAAAAAAAGTAGTTAAAAAATCCCTGATGTACTTTTTAGTTCTTCAGAGATCTTGTCTGATTTTTTTATATTTTATTTTATTTTTTAAATATTATTGTATTAATAGCAAAAGGCAACTTCATGGAATTATGGCAAATTTAAAAATCTGTTTTGTTTCCTTTGGCAATGCAATACTTGGTTGATAAATTACTTGATTCTTCCAGTTGTTCAAATGCTTGTGGACACAACGCTAACACTAAGGAAAACTAAACTGAAAGCAATTTTATGCAGCTTTTTTTTACTATACCCTTGAGCATTTTCTAAGTTTGCATTTAATCACAGAATCTTGGCCATGATATTTCTGACAGGTAATTTCCTTAATGCAGTTGACAGAGATGGATTACATGGAAGCCTATTGGATCCAATGCTTTTGTGTGCGAGTGATAAGACTAGATTAGGGTTATCTTGCTCTGAGTGCCTGGAAAGATACAGCCACCTAATAATTCCCCTGGTAATATGGGTGGTTTCGTGGGAGCAGAAATTCATGGCTGGATACTGGCCTGCAAAAGTAATACCAGATTTTATTGCACCTTGAGAACATCTCGGGCTATGTATATTTTTCTGTTATATGATATCAAATTATATGTCAGAGAAAGACAAATATATTAAATGCTTGGAAGATTAGAAAAGTGAACAGGCAAGAGGCAGGCACATATCTTAGAAATATTAATAGCCTTTTAACATAAAATTATTTTTGTCATAATTATGAACATTATTCTTATTGTGCAGAGAAACAGCAAAAAAGTAGCTTAGCTTTTTAGCTCCTGTAAACATTCATGTAAGAAAATTCTTGTTGTCTCGCTCCCTAATTAAAAGACCCTAAGCCCGAATCTTCATAACTAGGATGCTTTTTGAAACAGGATTTAATTATAAACAGCAAAGACTGAATAAGTTTTAGATCTCAATAGTATTCTTTTTGCAGTCAAGACTTTCTGAACAGTTGTGTAGAAAGTGCATACAGAAGCTTGAGTGAAATAATTAAGAGCTATCAACATACAGCTTATTTTTATTTACTTGTAGCAATCATTAACTTCAGTTGAGACAGAATTTTTTCAGTGATCTCCAAGATCATGGCAATTTTATGACTTTTTCCAACTTCAACTAGACTAAGAAAATAAATTTGAGGGGCTAGTAGGTAACAATATTGCAGTCAAAGCATCTGTTGGTGCTCTCTCATTTGGAAACAGACTTATTGGAAAGATGAAGGTTGGAGAAAGGAGTGGGTAGTGTTCATAAAACATAGACTGCTGACACTCCTTCTATAATCACTAAAGAAGAGAGATGCACCTTCAGGAGGCAATTCAGAGTAAGAGTCTCATTTAGATGGGCTGAGTCATGTCCTGTGGGATCCTCTTTGTGTCTCTTGACTGATTACTGAGAGGGCTAAAATAAGCAGCTTGCCTAAACTGCAGGTATGTTTTGTGAATATTTTCTGGAGTAGAGTTGCACGGATTCAAAATACAGAACGGTTTTCCAGGTTTTACAGCTTTCTAGGGAACCATTTTTTTACACTGCTCATATGAAATGTTCAGAGGCTTTTTGGTGGGGACTCGGGGGGTGAGGGGATAAACACAAACTGTATTACCTGGCATCATGGCTCTTAGCTTCTCTCTAAATAGTGGTGTAAAAACTGTTGTCTTATGCTATTTCTGAAAACACAGCAAGCAGAAGAGACCTGCCCTAGATTGTGGGTAAAAGGAAAAAAAAGAAAGAAAAACCAAACAAACCCTACACCACTGGAGAATAGTTGGATTTGGAGGGGAGGGTGGGGAAGCTTTGTGTCTTTTCTGTCCTGAAAGATTCTTTACATTACATCTTGGCCTGGTAAAATGTATTGCCTGTTTTTCCTTGGTTTATTTCCAAAGGGAAAAAAAATAAAAAGCCATTTTATACAGAGACCGTGTCACGAAAAAGGATCACATAGGTGTTTAATATATGCAGTGATGAGTAATTTTGGTCATAGTACATCAGAAAGCTACTTTCCCTCACCTTCTTTCTAATAAGAATTTTAATCCATTGATGACAAAACCTCTAAAGTATTTCCTTGCTGCATTGTAATACACTGTGATGAATTATATCTCAGGAGTTGTAAAATTTTCTCATAGCTTGTAATACCTCATTTAATGAATTGATCACACTGAAATGTAAAGGCGAAGCAGCATTTATTTTGTATATTATATTGCATATAATTTTTAGACTTGACATTTATAACTGTGGAAGCTGTTATTTTACATATCATTTTCAAACCATATCAGCCTTAAACACATTTAAATTTAATAAGCAAGTAGATTAGATTTGCTTTTAAGCTAGGCATATCATTATAGTTTGTGTTCCCTTCAGTAGGGCACATGCTTACTATTAAGTGCAGTATTTAGTTGTCTTTTAAAACCTAAAAATAATAAAAGGGGATGTATTTACAAAAGTAATTGAATATAGAGCTGCATTTGGGAATGGTGCTTCAGTAATGATTTTTTTGTAGGATGTAGACATTAAAGTAAAAATTGCTCTATTTTGAGGAAATACTAATGTAGGGACTATATGTGTTTTGGTTATGAAATACCAAATCTGTCATAGTAACATATGGCCTGATCATCATCTCCTGCAGAAAAAAAATCCATGGGAGGGAAGAGCTTATTTGGAAACTCTGCATGATTTACCAGGCAGATTTCTGATGCCTCACCTTTCTCATCAGAAAGAATTTGTAGCTGCCAAGGAAGTGGATTCTTAGAGCCTTCTAACTATTTAAATGCCTTACCATCCATAAAAAGTACATTGTTAGTAGTGAGGGAAAAGCAGTCCTTCTTTCTTCTATTCTGGCTTCTTTCACCACGAAAGAAACTTTACAGAATATTACATCAAGAACTTCTGCTGTCATCGTGATATCTTTGTGCCTCCCACCTCAGAATCTTTGCAGATGTAGAAGCAGTTGAGAGAAACCTAATGACAATCTGAACTTTATAAAATCTCAATGGACTTTTCTCTGGAGATTATGTTGCTTTTTCTAGTGTTATCTGCTCAAAGACAATTCCAGCATTGTGCTTGTTACTGTGACACAGAATTAGACAGGATGAAAATAGGAGGCTTTTCACCTTAACTCAGTCAGAGGGAATGATTTTTCTTCATTTTTTTTTCATTCTTTTTTAAAGATCAGTTTGGAAATATGACACTGAGTTTTCCAGACTTTATGAAAGTGTTTTTCACTTTTTATCAAAATAAGGCTGGAGCCTGTTGTGCAAAGTCCTTTCACTAAAGCAAAAAATTGAAGCAGAAGACCCTACCTTACAATCTGCCTTTGGAGAACATAGTTTTAAAATTACATTGAGGGTTTTGGGTTTTTGTTGTGGTTCCCCTTCTCCGCCTTCTCCCCTTAAATATGTTGTTCAATATTGTGTTCATGCTTGTTTTCATAGAGTAGTTCTTTGGGTTATGTGCATTCGGCTTTCTAGTCTTGTCTGCATTCATAAGCCTACTCAATAAGTTAGTGGGCATGATAGATCCTTCCAGATCCAGACCTCTTCCTATGTATTTTTCCAGGGACCTGTTTTGTCTGTGGGCCATGCAAGCCAATATTTAATGGACCACAGCACATCAGACAAGCTGAAACAGACAATCTGGTTCAAATATAAGTTCATATGTAGTACCTTCATATAAAACCAACCAAAAACCCTCTCTATTCTTTGTACAATTGCTTAATGAAAGGGGAATCACATGGCTGCACCAATAAGTGTAAGTAAGAGTGGAACCAAAAATTAAACAGGCAAAGATTATGCATGTTGTTTAATTCCTAACGAGCAATGAACCATACTTTTGGCCTAAGCCGAGCAGTAGTGCCTCTCAAGCCCTGGCACACTTCTAGAGATGGCAATCGACAGCAGCTGTTGCAGACAGGATGTTCAGGTGAGGTGCTGTTTTGTTCCAGGAATATGGGTTGTACTGCCACAAAACAGGTGCCCGTTCTGATTTGTTGCATAGCCATGAAGACTGCCTTTGATAATGGGTTGGTGCTACCAAGCAGGTAGAATTCTTATAACCAAGAAACAAAGCCTAACAGAACTAGAGAGAACTGCTAAGTCTCTTGACTTGGCTGTTCCTCTTAGCTTACTACACTTAAATGTGTGCTGTGCCTCACCTTTAAAGATGATAAAAGAGTTAGAGGAGCTATCACAACATGGAATTTGAGTGTGTGGGGCAAAGGAGAGGGAAGCGTGCTGCTAAAGTTAAACCATCTCCCTCAGTTAACTATATATTACTATATATTTAATGCCTTTGCATATAAACGTAGGGATATTTGTGTTGTAGAAACAAAGCCGTAACGAAAACAAAGTTCACAGCCACGTTAGAAGATGGACGAGGTGACTACAGAAGGCTAAGGATTAGTCAGCTGATAAGCTTTCAAGGAAATACAAGATCTGGCAATCAACAGGGTAACACAGAATAGGCCTCAGAAGAATTAGTTCTTTGCCATGGGGTTTATAAGAGAGTTATTAAAAAAATTAGGCACACAGTTACTGTTCATACTAAGACACATAAATCACCGTGAATTTCATTCTGTGCATTTCACTACATTATGTGATCTTTGAACTTTGTTGATAAATTTTTTAGTATAGAAGATTGGCAAAGTACGGTGTCAGCAAAACGTGTCACATAGTCACGAGGCGTAACGGAAGAATTGAATAATTTGTATCATGTCTTGCTCATAAGGATAATTAAATGGAATGGCATTTAAGTTGATGGAACTACAGGGGAGACCACTGCCTAAAGAACTGTCTCCCAGTTTTTGTCAGCTTTTTTTTGTTACTTTCTCCCCCTTGTAAGTGTATCTTTTAATATGCTTATTTTTCTTAGTTTTTTTTCAGCAGAAATAGCTTAATTACACAGAATATAAAATAATTCCAAACCAAAATAATTTAAATAATAAATAATATATTTGCAGAATTTAACATACATCTTTCATTTAATTAAAATGTTTAATGTTTTTAGTCAAATAAGATGTGCTGCACAGTGAAATTACACTTAAAATCAAGAAGTAGTTAAAAAAAAAACAACTATTTTTTGAGGTTTATAGCAATGCATCTTTGAGTTTACCTCAGCATTGAAAGGACAATTTAAAAAGATGAAGAACTTAATCCAGACATCAGTGATGATGATCTCCTTCAATATGATAATAAATTTAGCAAAGTACCCTTTTATCTTTAATAATTCAGGATTCATTGAGCATTTAAAGGTTTTCCTGTTCTATCATTTAAGGGACCTGATAGCAATTTGTTAAAAATAATAGGAGACTCATCTTGACAACAGACAAAGGAATTGTGCAATATGTAAAGGAAGCTATTTCAAAATGGAAGTTGGTTCTCTCTACAGCACTTGCATAAAGGTTTAAAAATTTTCACCGTATTTGCTTATCTTCTTATAAACTGTAACCATTAGGATGACTTCCCATAAATTAATTGGAGGGCATCCCCATAAATTAGTTATTTTATAAGAAACTCCCCTTGAAATTCTGTATAAGAAATCTACAAAGGAAGCTTTGTACAAAAGTAATGTATTACTATTCTTTATGCAGGAAAATTATAATAACTGCTTCTGAACAATAAAATATTTCTCGACTGAGATTTACAATTTGTACCGCCGTGATTTTCCAAAAGGAATACATTTGTGGGTGGAGTACAGTTAACTGAATTGATAATGATTTTAAACTAATTGTGATATTTACATGTTGCTATTCAGTGTCACCTTAAATGTGAAAGACAAAGTGTAATTCTTTATAATTGAAATATTTTCTTTTTGTTATTTTTGCCCTGGAGGGTACAGATCTTGGACTGAACATTCTTTTATTTTTCATGGTCAAAATATTTTCAAGCAAGTTACTCTGTTACAGATTATTGTATTAGTCTTGACTATATTCACTTATGCTTAGAGACCAATATGGATACAAACTGTGAGAGCAGAATCTAATCTGAGAGCAGAATCTGAGATTTCACAGTTTGAAGAAAAAACAAATACATGGCTGAAACTGAATGAAATAAATATGCATATTCTGTAATTATAATGTTAATTAAAACTAATTGGAAATTACACAGTGGACTTCTTTAAGAACTCCAAAATTCCAGATCCAGTTGCTGACTAGTAAATAGTGCGGTGGGTTTCCATAAAGCCAAATAACATTGACTGAAGCAGCAGGACAGTGCACAGTAACTTCTGAGATTACCTGGGCATTAGCTTCAGTTTGAGAGGCTCAGTTAGAAATATTCTCACACTTCTAGGATTTCTGTTTGTGAAAAATAATTTTTTTGCAGTAGATGAGCAGAGCACTAAGCATTGGATCCGAGCTATGCATTGCACTATGCTAAGTTGCTACTGGTTGTCATGGCAACATTTTTAAATGGTGGTGGCTGTGGCTTGACATCAGAACCTTTTCTGTTAAGTGAAGATTTTTCTGAGGTTGTAATGGAGTGTTTTAAGTGAGTGGACCTTTTGTACTCAATAAAGGATTTAGTAGGTTGTAGTAAGCATTAATTTGTCGACCCTTCGAGATAATACACTATGCTGTGTATTTACAGTTCTGTGCAAATAGAATGATACTCCTGGGAAAGAGTAAATCTGTTCTTAAGAGTTGAACTTGCTAAAAATAAATTTGCTAATAATGCTTTAAATAGTAATTGTTGAAGTTGTTTCACTCTATCTTTCAAAATACTGTGGGGCAAGGCTAAACTTGCTTCAGCTTTTTTGTGCATTTAATGAAGTAATGATTTTAGTACTCGTTTGTTTTAAAGCTGAGCTTAAACATCCTTACACTGGGGCTTTCCTGTTTTGAGTGACTGAAAATAAATGCATTTACAATAGCTTATATTTTGGGAGGCAGTGGTAGAAATGGTTTAACTAAAAAGCTGGGAATGGAGCATCTCTCTGTCAATCATATGTTAACGTACTTTGTTACTGACTGTATTGTATTTGAGATGAAGCGGTGTGAATGCTGTCTTATCCCTCACTTAGATAAGCTTTCAAAGGTGATCTCCAAATCAAGCCTGCCACTGAGCAAGGATTTGCTGAGTGACAAACACATGCCCACTACATTTCCCGCATGCTTTTCAATAACTGAATTCCGAGGCTTCTGACAGAAAGGAAATGTCTTAGCAAACTCTCAATTGTACACTTCAATGCAGCAGGATACATTCAGTGAGAAGCAGAACTGTTTTTGCAAGTCAGGATTTATAAACTTTAATAATACACTTATCGGGAAGAAACGGAAATTCAGTTTAGAGCGTTTGGAGAAATCATCTTGACAGGTAATAGTAATTCATTTCTTCTTGCTGTTGCACTGCTTCATTGATAGTTCACACGGTTTGATGGACTTCTGGAGCCAATTTAGCCCTTTGTGGCTCATCGTAATCTCATCCTTCATCCCTGTGATTTCAGAGGCTTTATGGAAATACCATGCATATGTGTATGTGCTTTAGTACAGCTGATAACGGTGTCTTAGATGACCCCATCAATCCTAGTGATGTTTTTTTACTGATCAGCAAGAGGCTTACAATTTATTTTTCTTTTTAGCTTCTTCATTACCTTCTCCTTTTAACTTGATACTATCTTAAAAAAAAAAATCAAATGGTGTCTTGTCATGCTAAATTCAGTCTTCTATAGACCCACCAAGTATTTTTTAACTGTGTGGAGCTTTGCTTCTTCATGCTTACTCAGCTGTTTTTTCTCCTAGTTATTCTTCTCTGATTTAATTGCTTTACCTCCCCTGTTACCCTCATAGATGTAAAAGCTGCAAAACACTCAGAGAAACCTACTTTAAACCCCATCTTTCAAAATCGTCTTTCTGGAGTTTAGGTAGAAGATCCTCAGGAAAAAAGATATATAACATAGGAAAAAGAGAACAATTTTTATACGTGTAGGGATATACAGAATTTGTCTTAAACTGTGATTGGTGTATAATAATTAGTGACTGTTTTCTTCTTATGTTATACTATTAACAATAAGAGTTTGTAGTTTTGCAACAATGACTGGCTTTCCTGACTTGAGCAACTGTACTTTGATTTTTCTCATACTAACTTTCTTTCAAAAGGACACTGTGATGTGTTCACTAACAGTGAATCTTTTCAGTGAAACGTTAAGTTTGGATATATATTTTTTTCCCTGCATTTAAAAAAAAATTAATTTATGGAGAAGTACCTTGAGTTCTGGAAAGCAATTTTTGTTTTGTCACAATGAGCTGTGGACTCATTGTGGATTGGTATTTTGCCTAAAGTGGGGTGAACATAATATTTTTAACAATATCATCATCTAGATTTGCCACGAAATGTTATGCGAAGTTAAAGAGAATAAAGGAACATAATAAGAGTATTACATTTTCATATATAGTATGTGAAATTATATCAACAAGTTATGCTCAATTGCTTTTTAGACATTTTACTTTTTAATATCTTAAAAACCCACGAGCAGTACCACTCTTGATTTAATCCAAAGCACTGTCAGTAACAGTTCAAGATGTAAGCAAGAATCATTTTTTTCTGTAACAATTGAGGATCTCTGTGAGCAAGAAAAAGACATAGTTTCAGGTACATCTACAGATACAATATATAAAAAGTTCCTCAGAGCAAAAGAAAAATCCTGAAATTTTGTTATAATCTTTATTATAATCAGATGTGATTGTTATATTGCCTGATTGTGGTCTGAATCCAAATTACATTTGCTCTGTCCTCTGTGAAAACTGGCCCTCAACCTGGCCAGCCAATTTCTGTGGTGGCTTGGAAGCCACCTTACGTGTAGCTGTGAGTAAATACTTTCTTGTTGCATCATGGTGTAGTTTTTGTTTTCTTACATCCCTTGTGTCTTATGTTGTTCATCTTGCAGTGCCCATATGTGTTGGTGCAGCCTACCAGCTTGTCTATACATTCTTTTGGAGTCCTTTGTGGATTCAGTCTTTCTTTATATAATAAAACAAGTCTCTCATTACTCAGGATGTGTAGTGTTGATGCATCTACCATTAAATAAAAGATTGCTTCAGTCCTCTGGAAATGCCATTCTGGGGACCTAAGAGACAGTGCCAGATGCATCCCAGTTATGTGCCATTGAAGACGTCATTTGGAAGGAAAACAGGAATGGATCTAAGATGAGAGAGAGGTGTTCCGTCCAAATTAAAATGTGAAATCTTAGCACAATAATTCAAATGCACGAGAAGTAATATTTCTTTCGTAGTGCTGATGTCCATGTAGCATTTTTATTTCACATATATTGAACAGAATATATATCCCTGTTTAAACCTCTTTTTATATCAGTAGGAAGGAAAATTGCTTAGGCATGTTGTGCGTGGATGGCATTAATCTGAGTGACTGCCCGTGTGATACTGAGGCTTTGCTTTCACTCAGCCTTGGTGACCAGTTCAATCTGCAGCTTTATACCAACTTTGATTCCAGCCTGCTGCTTGCCAACAGGATGAATATGAACCTGCTTTGGATCCTTTCCAGTCTTTACAGTATCACCCTTGATATCAATTACGACTCTGTTCTGTGATAGCGAAGCATAGTGGCTGTATTCCTACTGCCCAGAGTCCAGCACTGGGTGTGCAGACCCGTAACACAGTGATTTTTCATCACTAAGATACAAAAATAATATCATAGATTGAAGTTTGTAGATGATAAAAAGAACAGAGAAGGGGAAATATTGGTGAAGTGACTGAGTCATAACAAAGTGAATCATTTGATCAACGGGCTGAAAACAAGTAATTTGTTTTAAAAATTATCATTTAACATCATATATGTAGCAAAAAAGAATATGGCAGTGGGGAGTTCTGCCATTTAAGTTGAGCCTTGGAATATGAGTTCCATGTGATGTGGATCTGAAGGGATAATACTGTTCTTAGATGTGTAAGCAACTAACTGAGATAGAGTTGTTTTATTCAGACTGCTTGATTTCTGTTGTGTAGTGTGTCCACATTAAAGTTCAACAAGAATGTTTATGAATTGCAAAGTTAAAGAAAATCCATGAAAATGTCTGTTAGGTTAGGAAATGTACATGACAACAAAAGGTGTAGAGACATCATATGATTTTGAGAAAAGAAAGCTATAGGACTTCACCAGAGTTGACAAGTAGTGGTTTCTTCCCCATTTATAGAAATTTACCAAGTCACATAACTGTGATAACAGAGGTTTCATCAGTGAAAACAGCAAAAGTGTAACAACAGCTGATACCCAAAAATCAAAACTCCACAAGCTAAGGTTTCAGCATTTTGGCACTGAAAGAAATCAAGCATAGATGCAATGTTCTGGATAGTTAATTCCACCTTTCTGAGAATTTTGAGGTTTTGTTTTTCTCAAAGCATATGATCTATTTTGAACAAGAATTAATTCAGAAATATCTTATATTTTGTATTATAATGTGAAATCAAATGATCATTTTGGTCTTGCAAGCTCTGGAGTACACAATTGTGGATGTTTAGCATAATTACAGGTCCTCAAAATAAGGCTGATTGATATGGGAATACGTAAGCTGTGTTGAGTTCCTTTTTTCTTTTAGCTTGTTTTTGTTTGGTTTCAGTTGAGATGGAACACAAGTCTAACCTTGTGGAATTGAAGAGTGTAGAAATGCAGTAACTGCATGAGAATACTTATGTGCCAGCTGCTGAACGTAAAACATTCTTCACTGAAGTATAAAATCTGACAAGGAAGTGTAGCTGCTTACAAAGAATGTTTTATCTGTGTGACAGAGAAAAAAATATCCATATGGAAGAGAAAAAAATTATCCATCAGCTACCTTTGGTATATAAGCTTTCACTTTTGATGAATTCTGGCTAAAATGACCGTAATTCTATTTTTTTTAAGAGTTATTCTGCTCTCCCTCACATACGCCTTCCTCCAGGTATGCAATTATTCTAAAACTTCCATATAGTATTTTTTACAGTTTCTACTTAATATCAACATAGTCAAATTTCCAAGTAATTGTACAGCCCCATTTCTTCATTCAAAGACAGTATTTTACACAGAAATAACAAGAACTGCATAATGAGTTCAAGGGGAATAATTAACACTTTACAATACACTTTTGATATGTTAGCTACATCTAGGGAAAATAGAAGGAAGTGCCTCATTTTAAGGCCTGTTTTCACACCTTGTTCCTAGAAATGATATTGCTGCCACCATCTACCACAGTTCTATATAGAAGAAACGCAGTTACCATTCAAATTATAGAATGGTAGATATGGCAATTCAATCGTATTCTTATAATCCAGGTTTAATTTCTGCGTCTCTTTTCAAAACTACTTTCCTGATGAAGATAAAGAGTAATAATGTAGAAAATATTTCATGATCCATCCTTGTCATAGCTTTTCCAGACTGTCTGGAAGCAAGAAATTATGAGAGCTGGGTAAACATAAATTTTCAGTATAAGTTTTATGGTAGTAAAAGCAAAAAAACATGGTGTTTATAAATGTCTTTGGAACTTACAAAGGAGGAGAACTAATCAACCAGACAGGGAAGGAAGAAGAAATGTCTAGAGACACGGTTGTTGGCAACAGAGGAGAAAATAGACCTGCACGGCAGTGAAGCATCTGTCAAATAATGGGAGGGTTATAAGCAGATCTGTAGCACTGAGCAGGAGTCTAAGAATGGTACCTTTAGTCTAAGTGAGAAGAGAAGGAGGATCCTGAGAGGACTGAATTGAAGAACTGAAGCCAGGAATGGGTTTGAGTTCAAGAGAGTTTATGGCTATGAGAGAATTCAGTTAAGGCTTCACGATAAATGAGAAAGGGGAGCAAAGGATTGGGAGAAACTTGGTGAGAAGACAATGACAGCAGAGAGTTAGTAATGTTAGGAAAGTGCTGTTACAAGAAGGAAAGATGGGGGAGGTCAAATATCTAAAGGAGAAGAAAAAGGAGAATAAGAAAATGAAAATTTAAGATGATTTTTTAGTTCTGCTAGGTTACGCTATTTCATTCATAGAGAAAACTCTGTTTCAAGTTTCATAGTATTTCTGAGGATATGAGTATGGAAGGAGGTACATTTATTTATTAAGAGTACGAATGTTCTGTGGTTTGGAAGTGCCATTTGTGCAACTATTGGGCTTGTGTAGATGCACAGGGAGACACGGTGTGTGTAGTAGCAATCTTCTAGCCTAAGAGAAAGAAAATACTAATATAGTAGACATTGGGAAAGTAGAGAAGAAAAGTAGAAACAAAACTGGCAGGAGCAAGGTGTTCTAAGGCTCAACAGGGTGTCTGGATTCAGAGTGAAACAGGCAAGACAGTTTGGCACCTGCAGTTCTTCCTCACCTCTCCCACTGGATGGTAGGTCTTCTGACAAGCAGTTAGATTTTTTTTGTTGGTACTGAGAGCGTTTGACAGCAAATAGGCCTATTTGTTCCGGTTTTGTGAACTCACCGTAAGGTCTGTGCTCCCCTAGAGTGAATGTCCCTCTCATCCCATCCTTGTTATTGTCCGAGCTGGAATCATTTGAAGGATGAATGCTTTCAGGGTATATATAACTTTCTTTTGCGTTTGTTGTTTTAGCTTTTAAGCCAACTGTAGGAAACACTTCTCAATACTTCTTTCTCCTTTTATTACTTGGTCTCGCTGCAAAGAACTAGTTAAAGTATGTCTCAAATAATTTATAGGGAGAGAAATACAGAAGGAAAGGGACTAGATCATAGAGTGGAATTGAAATTTAGTTGTTTGTGCAGTGGATTTTTTGTTTTGTTTCTTGTTGAGTGGTTTTGAGGGTTTTTTGGGTTGGGCTTTTTTTTGTGGGTGGGTTTTTTGTTTTGTTTTGTTTTTTTTTTTACATATCCTTCAAATAAACGTTTTAAAAATGTGAATCTTTTTATCAGTCAGAACTGGTCTGGAGTGAGGAAGCGCCTGTGTCGGTGACTTTTGTCCGTAGCTTTTTCAACCCCAGTGGCAACTTGAAAACTTCTCTAGCTGTGATTGCCAAGACTGTAAGATGCAATTCCAAGGATGTACAATGGGAACTTCTTAATGTATTTAATTTATCGGGTGTAATGCTTTTCATATCTTAAAATAAGGTATTGTGCTTAGCATTTCAGAATTACCAGGAAGAAGTGAAATGGTTTATCATATACCTTATTTTTTACTTAGGTCTGTGTCTTTAGGCAGTCTCCCCAGTGTAGCTAAATTCTGTGTGCTGCATGTGAAGTCCTTGAGACCTGAGGTTTTTGGGTTTTTTTTTTTGCGGGGGAAGAGAGGGCAGGAAAAGAAAAAGGGGGGAGAAAAACTCAGTATCACTTTTTAAAGAAACTTAGTATTCAGTAAACAGAAACAGGCTGAAGACATCAGAAGAATTTCATGTGGACAGTGTCTGGTTTTGTAGTGGTAGTTTTGTCTTTAGACATAAAAACAGTATTTAGTGAGCTATCAGGCAGTGAGTGATTTCTGTACCCTTGTTGGGATGAGATCAGTAAATTACCTGAAAATGGTCTTAGGAGCAAACTCATTTCAGCTGGACTAAAAGTCCTTCTCTCATTCTGTGTGTAGTTATGGTGTTTCCAGGCCTGTTATCTTTGCGTTGTTTGGAGATCTATTTACTTTCAACAGCAATGTTGATCTTGTTTATTTCAGTGTCTTTTTGCTTTAGATGGCCTACAAAAGGGATAAGGAGAGGGGGAAAAAGCTGCTTTTTTTAGTTTTTGAAATAAATATGATAGCCTGACCATTGCTAGTCTTCATTATCCACTTCTTATAAGCTGAAGTTTGCTGGCTTTTTGTCAGCCTCATTGCAAAGCTTTGTTAATACACCACCATAAAAATGAAAGTTTCATACACATTGACATAATTAATGAAGAGGCAGGCAGCATGCTCTACCAATTAACACCACAGGGAAAAGTAAAATTGGCTTCCTTTTTGCGTGTTGTGCCAAAGTTAAGAACTGTAACACACAGCAAATAAATAGAGATCCTTTTAATGAGCTGCAAGATCAAGCTGAATGACTCTGAAAGGATGTTGTGTAAACATTGCCAGCTACTTAGAATGTTAAGAGTAATTGATGAGCTTGGTTGAAAGTTGGGTTATCTTTTTTTTTATGGAGGGGTGGGGAGTCTGTCGAAGAATGGAAATAGTACTTGTTAATAAATAAATTTTATTTGCAGTGCAGCTATTAGGCTAACGTTAAGGAATATAACCAGCACTCTACAGATAAATATTAAAAAAGAAACAGTTTACTGCTTGCTGCTTGACCAACAAGTTTGTCAGAATTCATTTTTTCAGCTGAATATTTCTCTGCTTTGTATTTGCTAATAATGAAAACTTGACTAATTGTTCTCTGATGCTGGTTTTCAATAGCCCAGCCATCTGGCAGCATAAAACGTCTTTCAACCTCAGTTTTTTTGCAAGTGTCCCAGAAGTCCTAATATTAACAATAGGAGGGAAGTAAACAGGTGAAGTTTATGATATATGTGATATATGTGAAACATGTGAAACATTGTCTTTATCTTGATGCATATGTATTTATCTTGATACATATTCGGAAAAGTTTAGGTTACAACTCTTTTCAAAAAATATTTTCATTAAACAGAAACATACTTATTAGTATGACTGAGTTATCCAAACCTGTAAAATATACAAAATCCAAACCCGTAATTGCTGTTTATTGGGGTAACATTAACGGACACTGGAAATCAGAAGGCTGACCCAGAGTATCATTCAGTTAATAATGAGTCAGAATATATATGTAAAAACAGAAATGTAATTTTGAGTGTTCAGTGGCACCATCTAATTTAATCATTTTTTAAGCAAATAAAACATCTCCTTTATTTTCTGTCCATTTGAAGTAATTTGAATTTTGACATTAATCAGTATGTACAATTTTATTTTAGTCCAAGTACTGTATTAGTTTAGATACAGCTTACCACTGTTGTATACAAGCAAATCACCAAGGCTGGTGATGCATAAGCTTCTGAATCTTGGCATCTTAAATAAATAAATATGTCAAAATTGTAATTAAGGAGGCAAAATGTGGTAAAGCTAAAAGTGTTAATTAGAAGCCAATAAAGATTTTGCTAAACTCGATAAACAATTGACCTTCTATATTGTTGTCTGTTAGAGTAATCTCCACAAGAGAGAATTCCATGTCCCTTCACTTGGTATATTAAAGGTGATACCACAGGCATCCAGTGTCTGTTCAACTAAGAATATTAATATGCAAACACAACTGAAGAAAATTTATTTGGATTGTGGTGAAGTCCTCATAGTATATGTTAAGAAACATGTCCTGCTGAGTAACTAGGTCATTTCTCTTTCTAAAAGGTTAAAATCTCTAATAACTGTCAGAGTATTGTAAGACTCATAAAAACAAAGCAAAAAAAATTAAATTCCCAAATTTATGAATATTTTAGTAATATTTAAATGCTTCATTTCCTTATACATTAATAACTCTTATTTCAAACTCAATGTTTCTTTTTTCCCATGCTTTTACTATTTCAGCTCTGCATCTCTTATTTTGATTTGTGTTTAGCCTCTCGCATACCCACCTCTAATCATTTTTTGAGAATTCTTCTTGCACTCTTTTATATTGTTTAATCTTTTTCTACCCTAGATTTTATCTTAACCTCCCATGAATTAGTAAAATATCTTCTCCTCCTATGCCCTGTCAATTTTGGTTGTTTTGCTTTCCTCCCTTTAACGATTGTCCTGCTTACGTCCTTCAAAATGTTTAATGGACTCCGTTGTGTCCTTAATAATGGGCCAAGTCTCTGTTGTGGTGGTGTTCAAGACTTCCTGGCTGTTCTCAGTTGATCTGATGGCTGTCATCCTTTCTTCTCAGCCAGCTGGCTGTAACTCTGCCTCCACTCTGGCTGTTGCTACCGCTAGCGTACCAGTGTCTCTTCGTTCCCAAGTGTCTGAATATTCAGATTCCTCTCTTTTGACATCCTGTACTTTTTCTCCTTTTCTGCTGTTCCTTCTGTGCCCCTACTGCTGCCTTCTGCAGCCCAGCAGAATAACTTGTAGAAAGTCTATAAACCACAATGGAAATGGTTCCAGCAGGGAAGATAGGCGTGCGTGTAGTAGGAGAGAGACAGAGAGGACAAAAGCCTTCATAAGGATATATAAGAGGAAAATATTTTATTAGCTTATTTTTGTGAGGATTCTATGTATAATTGTATCTTTGACTTTTGTTTCAGAAAACTATTTGCTGTCTTTAATGCTTTGTTTTCCCGCATTTGTAAAAAGACAGAATATTACTTAGTTAATTAGTTTGTCTTCAGGTTCTACAAAGTTCCTTTGTTGAAACTGGCCAAGGATAAAATATAATTAATAACTCATTAACTGTTGTCACTAAAGCTTAAAGTACAATGAGCATGTTAAGGGCTGATGATCATCATTTCTGTGATGAGAAACTGGAATGATGCAGGGATCTTTAATGCTGACATCCTTCATGCATAGCAAGTATATTTCTGGCCACCCATATGTCCAATAGGTAGAAACAGAGAAGGTACTGAGACAGAAGGTGACAAGAATAGCAAGAAGGATGAAGTAGCTTCTGTTGGATGAAAGTTTAACTAGATTAGGATTCGTGAGCTTGGAATGACAGCTAAGCGAAAAGCGAGGCCTTTATAATCAGCAGTGCCTCAAAAGAAGATGGAATATTTTTGCAATACAAGGATTAGGGCTTGGAGATATTGTCTGTCAGCAAGTTCAATATTAGCAAAACAAAGTACTTTTTTTCATATGGACCATAATTGTGAAACTTCTAATTTTTATTTGGGCTCAGACAAGATCGATCAAATAGTGGCTGTTATATACAATGACCTGTACACAGGTTCTAGTTCAGGAGGCTCAGAAGGCACCAACTGCAGGATTATGTTATAAGAACAAGTGCTGTGGTCCATTTGTGCTCTATCTGTTTGCTACTGTGAATCTGGAATAGATGAGCCTTTTCTCTTAGGCAGTATGGCAAGTCTTATGTATTAAAAAGATGTATTAACTAGATGTTGTTGTTACAAGACTGTCATAATCAATAAAGACTAATTAAACAATTATTGCAAAGTTCAAAATCCAACAAAAGAACACCTTTGTGTCACATTTGTATGCCACGACTTCAGTTTCTGCAAATAAATGCGAGATACTCTAGGGTGGACAGGTTAGAGTTTATTAATTACCTGGCTTTGTACATATAAGCAATATATATGCCAGCTCCAATCACTAATAAATCCGTCAGCTTTGAGGGTTTTCGTGTTCATTTCTGCTGAACTGTTAGTGTATGTGACAGGCCGTGGTTCTGTCAGAACGAATTGTCCCCCTTGAAAAGCTGGCAGCAGAGGGAAGTGACAACTTAATGGAAGCTAAAGCACTCTAATGGCAGTGCCTGGTGAAAGCCAGGGAAAGTCATCCATAGCATTTGCCCTGGCTTTTGAAAATGTCTCTTTGCATTTCTGGTTGCATGCGAGATATTGGAGCTTTCCTGGAGTCACATTTACAGGTATTATTAAATGAAATACGATTCAGTAAAACACTTGTTTGTTGATAGACTTTATTCCACTGAGGTCAGCCTGTCTTAAGGTTGTGATCATACTGCACGTGCTCCGAAGTGCTGCAGTGTTACTAATTTTAAGATCCTTAATTTTAGGTGTTGCCCATTTCAAATACATAAAATGACTAGAAATCTAAACATTTTATCCTGCTTTTCACATGAGCACGCAAATATTTTTATTTAGATATGAATAGAGTATGTGTTTAATTGAATGTATGAAAACAAAATGCACTTTATTTAAATATATTTGTTTACAAGTGAACAATATATCGTTTATTTCTAGTGCCTTTTTATTAGTACTATGAATTAAAAGTTGTGTTGAACCAATGGATAAAATTATTGCATTAAGATTAATTTATGTTGTTTTAATCTATTTTTAGATGACATTGGTGTATGCTAACATTTATTTATAAATAAATAAAAAGCCAGTCATTTGCATACATTACATTTTTGAACTCTTATAAATACCCAGTGAGGACATTTAAATATTTTAATTTCAATTACATTTTAGTATTTTAATAACTTTTTATATATTGAGCAGTGGATATTCCATTTAGGTTATTGCCTTCTTACCAGGGTTGCATACAAATTGTCTTGTTTCTGGTTTGGTGGCTGTTGGGTAAAACCAGAGTAGTGATGGCTTTCATTAAAACAGTTGTTCTTAACACCAGTCTTTTTAATTTCCTCATTCTACTCTTTTCAGCTGCCTTAGGAGACATAGGTTGACCCCACAAAGCCCTGCGTTCTGTATTGAGTGAATATCTGAGTTTGCTGCATGCTCTTAATGATATTAATGTTCTAAAAATGAAGTTCTTAAACTTATAAAGTGCTTTCATATGGATACTGAAGTATACCTTGAACAACTTTGTGGGTTCAAAAGATAGCTGAGTTATCATTTCTTTATCTATAAGCAACATAATCCAAAAGTGGGTAATTACGTAATTTAATTACATTAAATTATTTGCTTAGAATAGTTTCTTTCACAATGCAATTGGAGCTAGGCTAAAAGAGCCCAGTGCTGCAATTTATGGCTCTAAAGTGGGGAAAAATACATAGGTATTGTCATGGGATATTTTCCATCTTCATTCATACAGTAACGCTCACAAATGGTGGCATATTTAGAGGACACGCTTGTTTGAAGCACAGTTTTCAGTGGGATTGTAGGATATAGGCTCCATTGATATAACTAATCAAGTCTAAAGGCAAGAAGAGACAAATGTGTCATTGAAAGAATTACAGAATTGGAAAAGGTCAATAGAGAAAGGAGAAGAAAGAGGGATAGCAGAACATAAAGGAGAAAAAAGAAATGGGGAGATGACAGAAATCTACGATATAGGTAGATACTGAGAATGGAAATCAAGATAGATGCCTCATAAGGATAAGGTGCCACAAGTGGATTTTTCTGTCTTAGAATGACTTGATCTGCACCAAATGCCTATAAATCAAATACAAATTCTTCATAGCTCAGAGAAGCTGTAATTCCCTTTAAAAGGGTAACTAATTAAAGCATTCCTCCTTTTAAAAGAAGAGTTGCTGTCTTTTATAAGGTGACATAGTCTATCTGCTTTGCCTTCTCTAAATTAGTGCTTCATCTCAGATGAATAAAGAAAAAAAATATTTATCTTTTAGTATTATTCCTGATGTTCTTTTTATCCTACGTCATCATCCAAAAATTTCTTAGGAAGCTGTGTTTTTCTTTCATTAGGATATAAATTGAAAATAGACATAATTGTTCCTGTGACTCTCTCCTGTTTATTAGCAAAAAAAGGTCATGTTTTGATGAAAACAAGAAGAGTCAAAGGATAATTTCTTTGTTTACACATAGAAGCTCCTTATAGGCAACCCTAAGCCCACCACCCTCTCCCTACCTTTTCAGAGATATAATTTCAAAAATGGACTTTTCTTTTTGGCGTTTCCTTGTCCTCTCCTCATGCAGATTCTCTGTGGTTTTTGCCTCTCTCCAGTGCCCCCAATACCACGTTGTAACAAAAGAGCACTAACAGAACCCCTTTGCTCACTTTCATTGTTGGTAGTGACACCTGCCTGTGTTTGGACTCAGAACCTTCTTGCTTTGGGTTGCGTTAAGAAGTTTTGGTATTTTTAAGGGTTAAAAATGGTTTAGTAACGAGACGGGTGCAGTTGGACTTGATCTGAGGTCTTTTCCAACCAGATGATTCTATGATTCTAAGTGTAAAGGCCATGGCTTAAAGTAGCCATCATCCAGAGGTTTTATAATAACTGATTTTAATGTATTTTTTCTATGAAATGGGTTTCAAAATAGCTCATTCTCACCTGTATGTTCTAATGGAGTAAGTCCCACTAAGTATGCTTTAAGTAGAGAAGCTGCACTTTGTCCATTATATAGTGACTTAATTCAGTGTTTTAACAGAAATATCTTTGACTCATAAATTGGAATTTTCAAACCTGTTGTACCTTGTATGGAAGCTCTCTGTCGCCAGTTCATGCATATTTAAACTTTACTGGTGACCACAGGATCTGCGTAACGCGCAGCTTTTGACAGTTTGCATTTATTCTTTTCACACATCAAAGAACATCATCAAGGTTGATGATCCAAAGTTAAAGCAATCTTTTAGGAAAGAGTCGAGCAGAGTCTTTTACTCTGTCATTAAAGAAATTCTTTAATTTAACTAAATACAGTTGGCTTGAACAGGACAGCAGTACATTGCCAGCTCTTCAGGTGGTGGCATGGCATCACCAGCCCTGCTACATCTTCCCCCACAAGGGTTGCTTTTGGGTTTCAGTTGTTAGAGCACACAGTCACTGGTGGCCTTTTATCTCACCTGACATGCTTCCTTCTTAGGAGTATTTTAAGAGACACTTGTTTATTTCAAGCACATGGTTTTACACAAAACACGAGTGTCATCCGGCAGGCCCTAAACCAGAGCTAATGCAGAGAAGGGCAATATTATGAGCTCCCCTCCTAGCAGTTGCAGTGAGCTTATTGTACCTATGCTGATGGCAAGTTACCTTATTTAAGAAGCTGTTGGTCTCATAAGATGCAATAGTACCATTTAGTTTTGTATACACTCATTTTTGTTATTTTTGTTAGACATAGAAGTAATTTCCTAACAGAGGAGATGCCTTAATAGCTTCTTTTGCTTTGAAATGACCAAGTCCTCAATACTGAGTGAAATATTATCATCAGTGATAAATTATTGAGCACAAATTTTTCTTCAGGTAAGAATTTAATCTTCCAATAAGATGGATGTCTCCCATCTTACCCTGGATGCACGTAGCTCCTTTAAGAGCCACAGATTCAAAAGCTGTGTTTTACCACTTTTATTTTGCAGTGCCTTCATATATTCAGTTTCCTTCTCCTTTTAAGTACTTCTTTTGACAAAATTCATAGTATTAGACAACTTTCTTCTCCCATAAACTCTTTTTTTCCTTTTTAAGCTAATAAATTAGCTTAAAATTCACTGTGTTGATGAGCTTTATGCTGTAACCTGAAGATTAATTCTTGCCTTTTAATAATATTATATTTTCATTTATTTTAAGTGACTAAAGGCAGCAAACTATGATCTTCAATATTTCTCTTTCCAGAAAGCTACTGATTGATGTAAAGTTTGCTTTGTTTTTTTTTTAGTGCATATATACATACATCTACCTATGTATATGTGTGGGTGTAGATACACACATACATGCAAATTACTCTCCAAATCCAGGTCCGAATTAAATTTTAATTTAACATATTTTAAACTGGCAAAATTTATATTCTGTGAGAAAGTATCAAATTCACATGCACAAAAAAAAATGGAATATTTGTCTGCATGCAGTGATTGAAGTGAGAATAGGATTTTTCTGTTCACAACTACAGCTGCTTCCTTCATACCTCTGTTGTCCTATGTTTAGTAAGGAGCTTGCTTTCCACTTATGCAGTATAAATACTGTTCTTTATGGAACATGTAAAAGAGACTTAATTTAGGCAAAGTGTATGATACATAATACACGTTTTCTAAGTTGTAAGAGTTTTAGATCACTTCAGGAAAAAATCTGGACTCTGGAGAAGTATCAATTTTTGTTGGAACTGGGACAAAAGTGAAGTTTGCACAATAGTTATTTAGTTCCATCTCTGAGCTACTTTTTAAGTGTTTTGAAGGAAAAATAGCAAGTGGAAATAGAGTTGCAGTCAGAGGTCAATGTAAAAAGTATAGGTAAATTAAAATTATTCTACACTATAACTAACTTGCTTTTCTCCCTTTGTCTTCTCCATTTTTCATTCCCCCTAGTTTTTGTTTGCCCTGCTGCTAACATTTTCATGCCTTTTTCACTTATTTCTACTGTTGTTAATCCAAGGTAACCAAATGCAGCTTAGTGTGTATAAACACTTGGCATAAATGCTTAAGCTGGAAAAGTTTGATGGATTTTTACAGTGTTGTACAGCTTCTTCCTTGCCTCCTAAATTCTGAAAGGCAGATAAAACATCAGAAATCTCATGGTGAGGTTTGTACAGGGTCTGTAAGAATTGCTGTAACAATTGCAAAGGTGACATGATATCAACCCAACCTGCACCTGTAATCAGGGGACTGTTTGGACAGGAACGTACCAGTGTCAATAATGTGCCTCATTCTGTTTACATGAAACAAATTTGGAATTTACACAGAAAACTAATGGAGTCTCTGGTGTCTTGCAGATTTCCTTGGCTTTATCTCCTATGTATAATTAATGTAAGCAACTGAGTGAATGAGCACTTTTCTGTAGGACTCAATAGGCAAATATGTTTGGAAAATGAATGAACTGCTACGATTAATTGCAAGGCTTCCCACCTGAATATCCTGTTGAGAGCCTCAGAAGGATATGCCAACCCCTTTAAATCCAAAGGATTTCTATATTAAAGGTGTAATCTAAATAACATTAGATATCAGATTGAACTGGTCATCATGCTTTATTGTGACCGTATTCGTCTTAACAATTAGCTTGTTAGAATTCTTCGTAATGATGGTGAATTCCAGCAATACTTAAAAAAATACATTTTCTAAAATGTAGAGTGGTTGACTAGTCAGCTGAAAGATTTAAATGAAAGTTTTGTGTGAACTACCTTTTGGGTAAAAAAAAAAAAAACAACCCACAAAAATTTCTCAGATGGGAAGACAATACAATTAAGGATTTTTGGTTTTGTTTTGCTCTCATCTAGTCATTTTAGAGATCATATATCCCTTGAGTTTCTGTTTATTTTAGCAAAGTACTGCTTATCAATATTTTGCCACTATTTTAAAATGGATTTTCTGAAGGAAAGAAATATGTGTGGTGCTTGCGGTTTATTTCTGGCTAAATTTTGGAATGTTTTTAATCTATTGGTTAATTTTATCTACAGACCTCTGTTGTTTTGACTGCCACTAATGTAACATCTGACAAAACTGATCTAAAATGTGAAGCCAGTCTTACAAATGGTAAATAGGAGCAAGGAAGCCCAAGAAGGAAAATCCTGAGTACTCAAAGGAAAGAACTTGTCAGCACGTACTGTGTTCAAGTTCAAACAGAGGTGGTTTTTTTTTTCTTTACCATTTTAGCATGAAATCAGTGGGGAATGCATAATTTTTCAGATGTGTCTGAGATTGCACAGCAAATGGTCACCAATAAGATTTTCAGCTGCCACACAATCTGGCATAGCTCCTTTCTGCTCCACATCTCCCAGTTGTATTCAGCCCATTGTCAATGCGATGCCACTTTTTGGCTTCTTGCCCATCTGTTTTAGCAATTACTGTCATATAAACTGCTATTGCTAAACTAGAAACCATGTTGTTGTGAGATAACTCCGTTGGAGTTACCTTTTGTGATGTGTAAAAGCAGTTTATTGATTTGTTATTTGAAAATATAAATGTTACATCATTTCCTGCAATATGTAGAAAAGGATGCTATGATATTTTTGAACACAAGACAAGGGATTATAATGAAATACAATACAATTTTTAAAATGCTCCTTTTGTTATTTTAATGGTACATTCACAGTTTTAGTCCTTTTTTTTAATAAGTTTTGGCAGACATTTATTTTTCAAGTGTAAAATGTCCAAAGAAGTGGCTTGCCCTGTCCAAATTATCCATTAGCTCTACGGACTGTCCCAAATTACATCATTACATGTGTCAGCTAAGTACAAAGATTTCGGGAAGATGAAGAGCAGCTTTATTCTTACAGAAACTGAATAGAATCAAAGGTGAGTTAAAAGAAATGTGGCACCCAGGAGCAGACAACATCCTCTCATCAACTTAACCCATTAACAAACCCAGAGGCAACGGCAGAGAAGCCAACACAAATGTCAGTGGAGTGTGCCAAAGAGCCAGATGCCATCACTGGAAAATTACTTCCACAGCTTGGCATCTGTGCCTTCTGCCTGTCATCCAAAGAGGAAGAAGAGCTAGGCAAGCGTGATTATTTTGGGGTGTGTATAGAGCCTGTTTCCCTTTCTTCCCTTTACCTCTCTTAATAGCAATGTACTTGGCTGCCTTGCATGAGCCATATTAATAACATGTTAAGAAAGGATACAGGCATTTATTAATAGTAGACAGACTTTTGTTAGTAGGACTGACCATTCTAAACTATTACAGAGAGTACCTGCAATAATGGAGTGGCCTCCAGTGACAGTAAGACCACTGGAAACTGTATATAGTCTTTTATGCTGAGCTGGTAGTTAGCTGTATATGTGAAAAAAAAGGTGTATTATATTCAAGTGGCTGTGTGTGTGTGGATTGGGTGGGAGATAAACACCTTGAATTTTCTCCTCTTCTGTTTTCAAGTCTGTTTTGTGGAAAGATTTGTGGGAAACATCTTGTGAAGAGTCAAAATCCCAAAAGTGAAAATACAACAGTAGTAAATATGAAATAAAAGTGCTAATTTATTCAGGGAAAACTCTTTAAAGATATATTGATCAGAAATAAAGAGACAATTTGAGGTGAACTGTAAAGTTTAAAATATTACTTTCCAAAGCTCAAAAAGGCTCGCAGCAGATTGTTTTTATGATTCAGCTGTCAAACATGGTTGCAAAGACCCAATTTAAGGCAGACAATGAAGGTTTTTGATGAACACTTGTTCAGTATGCTACCCCAGCAAGCCTTCTTGTTTGTATGATAGTGCTCGATTCTGAAATGAATCACAGTAGGTAGGAGGGAGCTGAAGAGACTTCAGAAGTTATCTCAGAACTAAAGGATTTTTCCTCCACTTTAAGTTTCAGTATCCTATGTCTTTCATGCATTCAGTACATACTAAAGCTCTTTAAAAATTTTATCAATGTAATAGCATGAGGAATTATAAGTAAGAGCAAAGTTGTGGTTAGAGTTGGTCTGGACAAAAGAGGATTGTTGCTTTCTGAGTTCTTATGTAAAACATTCAGGTAGCACTTTTTAATGGCTTTGAGTAATGAATAAAGTCTGATTTTTCAGATTTTTCTTCGTCCAGCCCCTTGAACTGTACTCTGAGACTGATAAATCTTCCTGGTAGTTTGCAGTTTGCAAAACAAATTATCCAAACATCTTATTGCTGTTCCATTTTGCTTATGTTACAACACAGAAGTGTTTTGAATCTTGAATCATCATAGGCATTAGTGGTTTATGGTATTCGTGCTGAACTGCACTTATGTCGTTTAAACTTTTCTTTCTTTCCTTTTTCTTTTCATTTCTCTTTTACCTGAGAGATTTAACATCCTAATATTTTTTTTTACTGGCTGTTTGGGAGTCAACACATAACTCGTATGGTTCAATATTTGTCACTGATGTAGACATGTTACAGCTATTAAAGGAGAGCTTTTAGAAAATTATTGAAAACTAAATACCTTGAATTTCTGTGACAGTCTCTTGCCTTATTATTCTTTGCAAATCCCAATACAAAACCTTTAGGTGGTTACAATTTAATCATATGTGTTAACGAGTTGGAGGAAGGATGAACGAAGCAGGGGCAAGGCTTTTGAGTCATAAAAAAAGTTTAGAAGTACTTTAAACTAAGGAAAATGTTAGTGATCTTTTTATGGAATTTGAAGTGCTCTATTTCTGTGGCTGTAGGTTGGAAACAGATTGGATGTCAGACTGATTGTCAACGTTTGTGTTAGTGGTTTTATATGTGGGTGGTCGCTCAAGTATAGAATTCTGCCTTTATTGTAAAAGCTAGTAAGGTAACTTTCCTATAGCTAGCTAGGTATTAAAATACAGAAGATTTTATTAATGTTTAACAAGAATTTGAAACTTACCTACTGTTTCAAAGAAAAGGGACTCCTAAAATATAATTCACTGTGCGAATATTAACATTTGAATGACCAAACAGAAAATATAATGTTTGGTGTTGCTTCAGACTTTCTCTTCTCTATTTCTTCACAGTATCACAGTTTCATACAGTATCACAAGTTTGGAAAGGACCTCTGAGATCATCAAGTCCAACCTATAACCCAACACCAACACCAACACTAACACCAACCCATCATCTAAACCATGGAACTCAGTGCCTCATCCAGTCTCCCCTTAATCACCTCCAGGGTCGGCGACTCCACCCCCTCCCTGGGCAGCCCATTACAATGGCCAATCACCCTTTCAGTGAAGAACTTTTTCCTCACATCAAGTCTAAACTTTCCCTGACGAAGCTTGAGTCCATGCCCTCTAGTTCTGTCCCTGGTCACCTGAGAGAAGAGATCAACCCCTGCCTGACTACAACCTCCTTTTAGGGAGTTGTAGAGAGCAATGAGGTCTCCCCTGAGCCTCCTCTTCTTCAGACTAAACAGCCCCAGACTCTATCACAATAAAGTCTAATTTTTTGTGTGTTTGAATAAACATCTGCTGAATGTGCATTTTTACACCTATGCATATAGCAGTTTATGTTGTATTTTCTTACCTGATTATATACTTTGCCTTATTGATCTACACTGTCATCACACTTCAGGATATTACTCAAATCCTGAGTTATGGCTCACACCACGTTTTAGGCACACACCTCACCACTTCACAAAAAAGCAAACTCAAACAGCTCTTTTCTGTGAGATTATTAAGTCTCCATTTGAGCAGTTCTGTGAATTCTGATATAAGGAGAACAGTGTTTCAATACTATAATCTATGTGCTACAGGTTCCTAGGGATGCATTATTTTCTCCATACCTACTGCCCCATTCTTCAGTCATCTGAAACCTTTCTTCCATGATCAGAACAACTTGTTAAATGCCTGAACATCATATAAAGCCATAACAAGAGGTGTGTGACATCTACCCGCAAACTTCATTCCCCATGTCTTAGTGCCAGAAACTTCTAACCCATCACTGTTTCTGTGTTATGAAGTGTTCTGTATTAACAATATAGAACCATTCTGATTAGTTCTGTATGTTGAAAGTTCCTGTAATTTGGTTACACAAATCTCAGTGTAATTTTATATTCATTTATCTACAAATATGCTTTTAAATCAATGCAGCTTTGCAGGCAGATGTTTGATTACAGATTTCTTCTGTTTGTTTTTTTTTCTTAATATTTTTAAGTAGGAAAAAAGCAAACCATAGTTAACTATGTTGTTTTATACTGCATGAACAAATGTGGTTTTATAGGAAAAGTTGGTTTTGTTGAACTGGTACACAGATCAGCATGACAGGAGGAAGAACTGAGTTGGAGCTGTTTATTCTGTGACATTTTGAATGCTTAGTATGTTTAGCTGCTAATTTAAAAAGGTTGCTGTGAGATTTAATGGGTATATTCAGAATAGCTGGCAGAACAAGAGAGCAAAAATCAGGGACAAGTGGAAAATTTCAGGCTGAAGATTGTGACTTGGTAGATGCAGTAAAGTCTAGCAGCAGCAGTTTAGGGTTAATGCTGAAATAAATACGAGAGAAACCCAGGAAGAGAGTCATTGCCTTGTTTAAGGCAAGAGTTAAGCTCATTGTAGCCTGTGTTTTAACAGGTCAAAGAACAAATTTTAATGCTGATAGAAACAAAATTATTATTTTAATTTTTTTGGGGGAGCACCATGTAAAGTAGTAAAATTTATGCAACTTGTCTGGAAAGCTTGGAAATATGTTCTTGTGTTTATCTCTATGGTGAAGCTTTATATGTAAAACATAAGTACTGAAATAACTCCAGTTTTACTCTTGGCTGTTCTATAGGCTAACTTGTGTTCCATAGCATGGTTTATTTAGATAAACATTAAAGGTGTGTAAAGATGTCTAAATAATATGCAACTGAACTCTGGGTTCTGTTTTTGTTTGGTTTGGTGATTCTGTGAGAATAAGTTTTCTCAGGTATAACCAGTTCTCCGTGAATTCAGATTGCTCATCATTTAATGAATAATGAAATAAATATGCCACACAGTACAGGCCTAAAACAACAAAAATGCAGTTGAAATTCAGAGAAATACAGAGAGAGGGCAAAATATGAACTAATAAATCCTGTATGAAAGCATCTAAATCCTTAATTTCACTTGTGTAAATTTTTTTTGCTATTGAAGTTCTAAAATATACGGCACTTCTGCGTGTCTAGAATATAAATAATCTGATGATAGCATCATTCTAAAGTTCATGCATGTTTTTGAAGTGATTTAGTGTTCTCCTATAGTTCTCAGTTTTATCCGGATACCTTATGCAGTCACACCAAAAGCACATTAGTGAACATTTCATTTCTCATTTTGTAAACCTTAATTCACTTCCAAGTTAGAACTGTACTACTTTCAGTTGAGATGTGTATTGCACCTGTTTGGAAAAAGATGGAGACTGAGGTGGGTTTGTATTTAACATTTCTGAAGGTGTTTTTTCTTGGCATAGATTCTACAAAATAGAGTCGTAGGCTTCCGGCACAAATTCTGCACACTATGTGAAGTTAATGATGAATTCTTCCTTTATTAACTGGATTACTGGTAGTAGCATATCCACTGTTCTGATCTATTGATATCAAGGGAATTTGCTTCTAAATCTTATTTGCTTACATGAAATCTGAAAATAACCCCCAAATTTGTAACAAATTTATAATTTCTGTGTAGAGTAGTCAGTGATCTTGCTTCAGAAAAGCTTTTCCTTGTTAGAGAGTGTGGATGGGATAAAGAAACTGAAGGAATGATGGTTTTCCTACAAAATTTACTTTTGTTTACGTGAAGAATTCTTTCAAGAAATCAGTAGATGGGACACTTCTACACAAACAGATGATGTGGCAGAGTTGAGTATGGGGGTAGAGGGTTGTGGAGAGTGCTCTAAAGTTTCTAATCAGTTCCAGTCTTAGGTTGTCTTACTGGTGATTTCCCCCAGTAATCTTGGTCAAGGTGCTGCTTCCATAATTAAAATATTTTCTTCAATACTATTTGTTTGAAATAGGATGTATTTTTTCGTAATTTCAAAGCTTACAACTAATTATTGTTCTAGCTTTTGAAAATGCAAAGGTCCAGCATTTGTTTGAAAGAAGAAATTATCTCAGAGTGTATTTTCTAAGATTTTAAAACCTGGTAGTGCTTTATGATGAAAGCAAGGGGTAAAATTGAATATTTAATTTTAAGGATATCTCATTTTTGAGATAATTTCTAACTGGAGATAACTGCCATTTTTCACTTATGGTTTCCTTGCAGAATGATCAAAAGCTGTCACTGATGAACAAATCTATTTCTCTCTAGTGAATCCGAATGCAAGTATCAATAACTGGTTACACCAGCAGAAGTTTCTACTATGTTATCACCTTTGAATGAACTTGTAGTGCTGCATATAGTTTATATACAGCCAGGAGACTCTGCACTTGTTGTTTTCAGTTGGGCTAAAGTGGATTTAACTGTTACTTCATGTCTCTTCAGGTACCTGCCTGAAAAGGAAATGAGTGTTACATTTTTTAAATCCTTTGTAATTACTCAAAACTAAATGCAGGCAGGTTATAAATGATTCAGATTCACAGTAAATTAAGCTTAAAAAACTTCTATATGCAATTATTTTGTGTTGGTATCTCATATCTTTGTTTTCATTCAAATAATCATTACCAGAAGTTAGAAGGCCAAGCATGAATAAGTATCTCCAGCTTGTTTTGGAAAGAAACTGTAATTTAGTTTTTCAAAATTCACCTTTACATTGAGGGCAGCATAACTTGCTTCACACAGACAGACTACCATTTGGAGTATGGTAGAGGTACAGCAGGTTTTGTAGGATTTTTTCCAACCTCTTATTTATAAATATAAAATCAAATCTTAGTCCATGTACCTTATCTGTATTGTTGAACTGAATGTCATTTCATACCTTCTGCAAGACTTTTTAAGATTTTAGCACTTGCCCAGTAAGAATCTATTAATGAAAGATGACCATTTGGGATTTGGTATAGAAAATCAACTCAAGTCGTGAGCACTGACATGTTACTCGGCTTGAATCTTTTATTATTTTGTTCTTCAGGTTTTTTGTATGTCAAGGGAAAAAAATTGCTCTGGCATGTTATGAAATAGTGTGCCACATGCACGTAAAAAATATATCATAGTTGGCATGTCTGCAATTTAGTTGTAAGTATGAAATTCCTATTAGGAAGCTATGTATCATATTAGCAAAACAGCATCCATCCTGTACTATATTATTTTGGAAACATGATGGCTAGATTTGAAATGGAGTCCAAAGGTCATGGTTGGCATCACATTGAGAATTACTTAATCATATTTTCCTTCTTATCACTCATCTCTCTCCAGTCCTAACTACAACTTTCTACATTCCAGCAGGTGTTGCAACCCTCTAGTATGTTTTTTTTTAATTTCATTTTTTTTAAACCTACAGTGAAGAAAATAGTTTTCAGCATTTTTCAGCATTCAAATAATCAAGTATTTGATTATTTGGGATCAGTAAATTCATTACATTAAATGTATTTGTCACTTTTATTTTTCAGCTTGTATCTCACAATTATTGAAATTATATTAGCAAATACTAATTTTCAGTAACAACAGATAGACTCAACAATAAATTACAGTGCTCATCCCCAGAAATGCCCATTATTCCCTGCTTTGCTCTTCCACAGTGCCAGTAGCAAACTTATGTTTCTAAACTTATCTAAGTTACATAGCCATGTTCTATTTAAAAATAAAGCAACATAAAAATTATGTGTAAGATTCAAGTTTATTGAGCATGTGATTAATCTTTCCTGTGTTTAAAACCAGAAATTCCTAAATTTAAACTGATCTATTGTTTTTCTCCAACCATCTGATTTGGGCTTCTTACTGGAGTAAAAGTTAAAATTACATAGGACATAACTCAAGTAAAGTTGGGTTTAGTTTGACAAAGTATATACATAAACTGAAATTAACTGATGGTAGTGATAGCACACAAAAAATATTGTATAACTAAGTAAGCATTGGCACAGTGTACTCAGGTTATTTGTGTGCACTGAAGGGAAAAGAATCTTCTAGTGATTGATTTTTTTTTTTGTTTCAAAACAAAGGAACATAAAAATGTTCTGATTAAAAGTTACGTGCGTGGTATAAGAAATACAATCAGAATGGTGCTTTTGAATGTATTTGAGATTTTCTGTGGGTTTTTTTAGGAGTAAACATCCTTTGATAGAATATACACTCATCAGAAAGGCAGTGTAGAAAGTTAAGTTTAGGTACAAAACTAAGAATGATGTTGTGGAATGTACATTCTGGGCATATGTGCTTTGAGGAAGAATGTCTTCTCTGATAAAAACTTTAAAAAAATAATTTTAGATATGCTGTAAAATGCAGAGCTGAAGAAAAATTTATTTTAGAGAGGTTCCTAGTTCTTAAAAAGCAATGTCTCGTTACACCCGTTTCTAATATGTACTAGCAAAGCAAGCTGAATTGACAATTTCATGAGCCTTTCATTGGTAACTTCAGGAATGTTTAGAAGATTCTAAATTACAGAATTTTATTTTATAAAATGCACAGTCTCCAGAGTTCTGGGAGATTCAGTGTTAAAGATATATATGTAATATATTTACAATAGAATTCATTTGTTATGTTAATCTGAATATACACATATTGGAAATATGTGTATATTTATATATGTAAATATATATATACACGTATATATATATGTAAATACACATATTACATCATCCTTCATGACACCCTCTTGTTACTTTTCGCCTAATTTAAGCTTCATTTAGAGAAATAAATTTCTCTTTGGTACTGTTACTGCCCTCCTCCTCTGCAGGCCAACCACTCCCCCCTCCCCTAATTTTTTCCACTGTAATATGAACCTTAACAGAATTTTCTATCAAAATTTAAATGTTATTGTGGGGAATGAGAACTAAGTAAGCTGGTCCTTAGTTATGTAATTGAGTTATTTTTTTCCTAGTTGTATTCCCAGTTTGGGATGGCAGATTCGATCTGAACTTCAGCCATCCTTCCATCAAGAACATCATCAAGAGACAGGGAATAACGAACCTGGAACTGTCACTCACCTTTTACAATTATTACCTGTCCAGGCTAACCTTTGAGGTGTGCAATAGATTTTTAGAAGTAGGTAAACCATTTTAGGAGAGAGGATATCTGAGAAAGGCAAGCAAGCCACTCTACTCCAGAAATACTTCCAGCCAACAGAGCCTTATGATCTGAAGATTTTTTTGTAATTGTTGCTGGTAGAGTAAGAAAATAGAAGAGAACCACAGAGTATACTGAAAATGCGACATGATGTTTATGCAATGAAGCATAATAATATATGTGTGTGTATGTATCTCCCAGGCTAATTTTTTTTAAAAACATATGTTGTGTATATATGCATGTATATATACATAAACACAAAAGTAACTGACAACTGGAATTCGATATATTTCTAAATACTGTATTGAGTGCCAACGCTGTGTAACTTCTGGGAATAGTAACAGAGGAAAATCAGGTCACCTTTTGGTTCAGGGTCGTGTTTTAAAAATCACTAAGAGTTGGTTTTGGTGCCCTGCAGTAAGGAGTTGCATCATGCTTTCCCCAGTCTGTCTGTCATGGTACCAAATGTATGTCAGAAGAAAATACTGAGAGATTTAAAAAAACCGGAAGCTATCAGGACAATATAACAAGTGATACTATGGAAACTGGATATTATGTTTCTCCTATGCAATCCTTTTTGTTGATTTCCACGTGAAGAGGAATCTTGTATCATAAAGATTAAAGTTCAAGGCTTCTTACTTGGCACCAAGGACTGTCAACAAGAAAGGCATTCATTATTAATAATGAAAAAAGTCATATCATTTTCTTCTTACCCAGGGAGGAAAAGGACAGAGAGACAGAAACACATTAAACTGTGTAAGCTAACCCATTCTGTCCTCCCTAGACCATAGTAATGAATGTGATCTATGCAGGCAGAGACAACAAACACTGCCAAAACATGTAAATTTGTCATGCAGTACAGCTTTCCTTTTTGGTTATCCTACTGAGAGGCAGTATTTATTTAAACAGGAAAATGAATGTATTTTCCAGCTGTGAATTCTGTGTAGGGCAGCTATTTTCAATGAATTTTGTCTCAGTTCCTGGGTGTTTTCTTCATAATTATATTACAATATGTCATTTTTGCATTTGAGGTTATTTAGATAATCTGGATGCAGAGTTCCTCTACAGATTAGTTATTTCGGTCCAAGTTAAGTATCTGGGTTTGTAGTTAATGAATACAATTTGAATACCTCAACTCTGTTCTGAACTACAAGATTATATAAATGCATAAATAGATTATTTTTTTAATAGAGGAAAATATTCTGATATATTGAAAAAAAATCAGGATGCTTTTTCTTTTTTCTGTGGTTTTTGTTTGGTTGGTTTTTTTTAACTTAGAATTTTTTGTTTACTTACATGTAAATTATCTAAGAAGGTTCCCAAGTGTATAGAGTGTCTAGGGGGAATACATTATTATGCTTCACAGAAACTTTTCTAGGAGATACAATCAAAAGCAAATTTATTGCAGATTCAAAAATATACATTCCAGATATAAATAAAAAAAATACAGTTCTGGAAGGCAACTAAATGTTACGTAGTTAACATGCTCAAGAAAATATAATTGATACTCATGGTATGTTTTCTCTGTTGCTTCTATACCAAATATCTTGAGGGACGCAGCCATCAATGCTTCCTAAAATAAAGTTAACTTTTCTGAAGGAAAAAGCCAGGCATTCTAGTGAAATGAAAACTGAAGTACAAGAATAAAATGTTCATCTAATAGTAAAAAAACCCAAGCAAATAAACTAACAACCATTAATATTCATTAATATTCAGATTTATAAATTCTGCAGCTAAGGATTCATTACTTGTGAAGCATTCACTTCATACACTGATCTTCACTTTGCAGAGTGTTCTAAAATACTTTTGTTAAACGCATGGTATTTGACTGTACAGACAAAGGAAAACATACACAAGAGTGACATTAAGTGGAAATGTATATCTTTGCATGCAAAATTCATTCTATGTAACTGTTAATGATGGATGGGAAGCTGTGTAAGGGTGTAGCTGAAGGACACGTCCCGGGTGGTGTCACAGGAGGGATAAAAAGGATTATCAAGGGCTGAGGATAGGTCCAGGACTGCTGCTTCACTCTGTGTGGAGGTGTCTGCTGCACTTTTTTTAAAGCCTGAGGCCTGCCAGTTCTTACCCTATTTCATATTGGTGCATGCCTATGATTAAGGGTCTATCAGCCTAAAATCATATCTGTACCTCTGAGGAATGACCTTTGATCATTCAGTCACAATGATTTATTTCCTGTTGGGACAAAACGCTCTTGCTACAAAGAAAGCCTATGGCCTTTCTGGTGTTATTTTCTTTGGTTTATATATTATGAATGTGTAGTAAAGTCTTATGAGATGATGTTTCCTCTGAGTCTCATGAAATCCACTGCATATCCACCAGGCAAGTGAGGGATGATAAACATTTGCAAGGGAGTGACCAAGAGCCATCAGCCTTTGAGACCCATAGCTGGACAGAGCAGAACTGGGGGAATTCAGCTGCCTCTATTTCACACCAAACAAGTAGCGTGGGATTTGCAGCACTTCATTAGATTGTGTCCAGAAGTGTGGAATTCATTATCAAGATCAACTTGGTATATTTAAATCTTGACGTGAAATATTTGAGTTTGTGCAATTACCCTGTACTTTCGTCATAAGAAGTACAAAACAGTTTTTTGGTTATGTGAGGAAACAGCTAAAGAAATGCTGTCTGACCTAATGATAGTAATTTTTCTGCTCCTTTTGTGCTCTTGGGAGGTAGATGTAGAGAGCTTTCGTAGCAGAGAGGTTTGGTAGGGTGAGTGAAGCGAGAACATGCTAGGTTGAAAATTTAAGTTAGGACAAAATGCCTTCTCTGTGTGTTTGAGCAACTGGATATATTGAGAAGCTCTACAAGCCCTAATACAATAGTTTGTATGTTTTCATATTGTTTTTGAGATTGCATTTAGCACCATATATCAAGGCAGTTTATAAATATGTATTGTCTGACCTCACCCATATATTCTCTAACTCTTTTAAAGCTTCTGAGTAGCTGAATTCATGCATCATTCAGGTTTTCAAAAAATAGGGTATTCAAATAAAAGCAGTTGTTCATAACCCTGTTTTAGAACTTTTTTCCTGTGGTTTTTTTTTTTGTTTGTGGTATAATTTTGTGTAATTTTAATGAAAAGTAGTTAATATAAAACATGCTGATATTGTATTGAAATAAGAGAAAGCAAGGTAGACTTAACTAATAAAAGATAAAAGCTATGAGAAGATAAATTCTTAAGCTTCTATATGGTCACAATGAGCCAAAACATAACCTTTTTGGTCAGTGTCTTTCCACTGTATGATTTAATCTGAGAGTGTCTGGAGGTACTGTGTAAAAACAAGTCAGAAACTAGAAACCCAATTTGCAGCCCTAAAAATAAGTTAAATTTTAAAAGTATTTTATTTTTATTTTTCTGTGACAGTATCTTTAATCCAAATATGTGTAATCACTTTTGTAACTTCAGATTTAAAAATTTGATATTGCTAATTTTTATCTTGAAATTATTTTGAATTTCATGGGCAAATTAGAAAATTTAGCAGAATGGATATACCCACTGTGTATTAACTGTAGAACTACTTTCAATAGGGCTAATAAAACTGAAGAAGTGAAAAATTGTTCTTCATGTGCATAAAAACATTTCAGAGATAATTTTGCTAAAATGTTATTTTTTGCTTCAAAGTACATGAATATGAAAGGGTTTGTAGGGAGGGAAATATTTCTGAATATCAAGCAAAAAAGGAAAAATGTAAACTGGTCTCTCTGAGGTTTTGTTACTTGTAATTTCAGGCAAATACTTTCTCTTTAAAAAAACAAGCACAAAATAGACCTTTTGATTGACATCAGCATAGTTAACATGAACAAACTATAATCACAAAATCATGTATATGCTCTCTTTTTACTTATAAGAATATTTGTGGCTGGAAGATTCTTAGGAGTGAGAGGGAAATTGGACAATGAGCAGGTACTGTTTGTTGCTTCTTATGCTTGTGGCTGTTCTTAACAGCAGATGTAGAAAACCTGCTTCTCCTGAGGGTGCCCAGTGTATTTCTGAGAGCATAGCCTTTTGTAGATTATATTGTGCACATGCAACATGACTGCTGTGTTTTGAGCTATCTTTCTTGAAAATGTTCGTATTTTAGAGGACATGAAGCAGGTGAGGGTCCCGTCCAGATGGGAAAAGGTGGTTTGATGCATGAGAAGAACACGGGGGGGTGGTGTATGGTTGTAGATGTGTGAGACAGATTTGCAGAGAAGTCTTAGGGTAAGCAAGGAATGCCAGATAATCCAAGTGATTCTAACATCAAGTCTTGAATGGCCTGAATCCCACAGGATTGGAAACTTGTACTTTATGCAGAAAGCAAAAGGAGTGATGATAGCACCAAAAAGCAGCAGAGGGAAAGAGTGAATCCAGTGTTACCAGTCTGGATTTCATTGAATAAAAGAATATCAGGGAGGAAAGAATTACAGGTAGGAGAAGTGAAGGATGGGCACCATGGCATGAGAGAGTTGATTAGAACTGATGAAAGAAAACAACTCCTAAATAATATTGTAGAAGAATTTGCAGACTCTAGTTTTTATCTGAGGAAAAGGAAGACTCAGAGATGTTGAATGTGACACTTTATCAATTGAAGTAGGAAAATAGAGAGTGAAAAGAGGAGAGAGATGATGCTGGACAGTCCTTGAAGGGATTACACTAATGAAGCAATTGGAAGGGTAGTATGGAGAGGACAGGGGATAGAATAGCTGGGAAAAAGAGACACAATATTGACTCTTAAACAAACTAACAAACAAAAATCAACCAACCTTCTCCACATAGATTCCTGCGTAGAGTGAGGCTGGGTCATGGCATCCGATGTCTTTTGGCTGCAGTGGTCTTTTGGAGAGTGTATAGCTGGCTACTTTGGAAAGTATAAACTGAAGCTCAAAGCTACAAAAGCCTCCATGGTAATTCTCCTGAGCTGTGTCTTTATCTCTTTGGATGAAGGTGAGTGTTTAAGTAGAACCCTTGGCCATAAGAATTTTAAGATGTTTTAGTTGAAATTCAGATTGAATACCACAACAAAGAATTAGAGAAGAAGGTTTACATTTTGAAGAGTCATTGAGCTAAATTTGAAACTGACTTAGCCCATCTTATGGGGTAGTGTCAAAATGATGAGGAATATTTTGAGGTTTACTGGTAGATGATGATAAATACAGCTGTGGAGATACTGTTCTTTGTATTGGAGGGGTCTCGTACTCATGGGGAGAAGGCAAGCTGTAAACTGTAAACACAGGATGGGAAGCTGAGTCTTAGAGATTCAGCTGCAGTTAATTGAGGATTTATTGGTTTGATATATGAGCATGTTAATATTTAGCTGTTATACATTAAAATGAGCTGCTGCATTGTGGACTAAGTCTGGTGGATTTAGATTCAGGCAGAATATATGAGAGATATTCAGCTGTAGACAGAATAATAAAAGGAGAAGTGGTTTCATTGTAGAAGGAAACTGTGCTGATGTCCAGTTAATTTAATTCCTACAGAGAAAGGATACCTTTGCATAATAGTGTAATTAATCTATCATTTATTCTCACTCTGAGATTTGACAGTCTTTTAATTTTTTTGTTGTGATTAATAATCTTTCACAAAAACCTAATACTTCAGAAAGATGTGTTTATGCTGCCCTACTTTGTATACTTATAATTGCATTTGGTGGGGATTTTTAGACTTCTATTACTGTCACATGAAAGACACTTCTAAATGAATGTGTTCCTGCTGTTTGTTTCACACTCAAAAGTTAAACTTTCCTTGTGATTTCGTAACAGCAGCAAAGCATGGGTAGTGCAAATTAAGGAGCCCAAAACTGGGACAAACGTGTTTTTATTAACAAATTTTTGTGAAAACTTTTTTTTAAGTGTTTTCGTGAGAACAAAATAGATTGTGACTTGCAAGTGACTTGTGTCTATATAAAATAAGAAACCCGAATTTTGTAGAAAAATAAATTTGTGTGAAATTTATATAGTCTGCCCTGTCTTCTCCTGTCTGATACTTAACAATTAACAGCCCACAGAGGCAGCAGACAAAGGTAGGCTTCATCACTTTAGATAAAACTGTAGACTTCTTTTTCTTCTACCTAGTTTGTAGCCCTCTTATCCTATACACTGAAGCTTTAAGCTACTTAACAAGTTGTGCACAATTTTCTGTGATTAGTGCTCATTAGTTTTGTAATCACAATATCTTTTTAAATTCTGAGTTTTAAATTTTAACTCTGAGTTCATTTTCTAAGGGCCATATTATTATGTCTTTCCATCTGGAATTTTGGAAAGAAATAATATGGAGTGACACGACATGTGAACAGTACAATATTAAAAATAATCTAAAAGGTAATTATTGTGGCGGGACTTTTTTGTCAAAGTGATTCTTTTGGGATGTTTTTGTCAAAGTGATTCTTTTGGGATGTTTTTGTCAAAGTGATTCTTTTGGGACGTTTTTGTCAAAGTGATCCTTTTTTGAAGCAAGTGTGTTCCGTTGTGGCAGATTTAAAGAATCTCTCTATAAAAGTTTATTTGGTGTTGCAATTTCTGTTTCACCTTCTTGAGTGTGTCTGTCTTTTTCCCTGCTTCTTGAGTCCGTACTCCAAAGGGTAAGAGTTTAGATAAAGCGTCTCCCTCCTCCCCCAGCCAAAATACCCCCCAAACCAACGGAACTGCGTTGAATTTCACATCATCTTAAGCTCTCCTCAATGAGGGCTGCCGCACCGAGTGCTCCCTGCTCTGCACAGTCCTGCCTTTGCTCTGCCGATGATGCTCGTGCCGTTGGGTGGCGAGTGCTTTCTGAAAGCTCACGCTGCTGCAGTTACCAGCACCGGTGCCTTTCCAGTCTTCTGGCAACTGAGTCATTTGTGCCAACGCTACCATAAACAGAGGATGCCAACCACGGAGGAGAGCAAGGTGGCGATGCCAAGGCAACCGAAGGTGCCTCGGGAAGCTCACCCTGCTGCTGGGGTTGGGCAGATGGCTTTGGGACACGAGTGCCCTTGATGAAGCGCGTCTCTCCCCGCCCGTCCTTTCCTGGGCGGAGCCGCTGGGCTGACATAGCCCGCGTCCCCGCTAGATGGAGCGCCCGCCACGGCTGAGCGCGGGGACCCCGCGCCCGGGGCGCCGGGAGCCTCGCTTGCTGCCCCCACAAACCACCGGCGAGCACAGGGACTTTGGGAAGGGATGCGCCGGTCCGAGCTGATACTGAACCAGGACCGGGTGGTTCAGTCTGTCTTCATCCCGCCTTGCCCCTTCCCACCTCCTGACCCCTTGCTTTCTGAAGAACATCTAGATGCTGTAAGCCAGGAAAATAAAACCTGTCAAGGAAACACCCGTATTCTGTTTAGAAGGATCTCTAACTCTTTAAGAACTGACCCTATTTATTATTTATTTATTTTGTTACCTTCCCCACTCCAGACACATTGGTGGCTTCTCGAGAAAAATAGTTCATGTGGGATGCTTATGAAATACGTATTAAGTGGTGCTGAAGAGGTTAACTGTACTGTAGACTTTTGGTATGAGATACTGGAGATGTCAATGGATGTAACACAGTGCTTAATAGCAATGAAAAATTAGTGATTCTCATTTGCCTGAGGTAAGTGTGAGCTCCTGTAATGTCTTCCATCTCTGTGCAAAGGCCTAGTAAAGAAAAGCAACCTCAACAGAAACCCTGAATTAGAAATATTTCCATGACAAGAAAATATCACTGTAAAGATGAGGTGTCGCCCATTAATTGAAAAGAACAGAGGGAACCTTTTGTTTAGTCTTTTTCACAAAACAAATTATTTAAAAAGATTAGTGGTATTTCCCTATTTTATTTTAGAAACCCATAACAAACTTACCTAAAAAAATTGAATATTATGTAGAATAAAGGTAAAGATGTTAATGATTGTTAGTAATTTGGAAGCTCATGGTATGCTGCTTTTCCTGGTTTGAAGTCCTGTGAGCTATTTTTTTTTCATAAGGTATTAGAAAAGGAGTGTTTAGAGAGAGGACTGCACTGCTGTTAGCTTTTATGCCACTTGCCTGAATTGTTTTTATACCGCATCAACAATTTTATAAATCTGAGAAGAAAATACATTCTTCACATAGATAATGTAATATGCAGTTGTGATTTTCTTTTAAAATGCTTGACATCTGGAGCCATCCAATCTTTATAATACTGTATGCCTTCTGTATGTGTAACTTGTTAGTGTAGGCTACTGCTGAGACAAATTTGAAGTGTAAAATGGTGTGTGGACTTGCAGGTGATCTCTTTCAGATCTTTTTTTTCCTGATGGAAAACATTTGGTTAGGCAGTCTGCTGTGATAATTCTGAAGGCTGACTTTTAGGTGGAATGTTTGTATATGTGAAATCTGAATTTGGGTGGAGAGAGGGATTAGTTGACTACCAGAACATGAGAAACTGAGTGGATGATTTTAAATGGAACATATTGTACCAAATAAACAAATGCATTGTAAATTAAAGAGTGGTTTTGTTCCTGTACATCCGCTGTGTGAGAAATGCTGTTGGTTCTTTCTGCTTCGTTTCAGAGGTTCTTTGATTTTGTGCTTTGATTTGTATATTCAAGATTGACCAGCACTTTATTACTGGTATTTTTTAAATGGCAGCTTTTTGGATGAGGGGAGAGGGGTACGTTTCTGCAAGTTCTGTGCCTGTGCTGTAAACCAAGACACTGACAATCTAAACAAGTTAGAAAAGGGAGTGTTGCCTCTGACAGTGGTGTAGTAGGCAGGCATCTCACCTCAGATGGATCTGTTATCACTGTGGAAGGACTTTTTATTTCTACATTTCTAATTGAACTTCCACAGAGCCTGATTTGTGTTGCATAGATTGATAGCCTTCCTTTTGTTTTGACAGAGGTTTGTAGTTCTTATTAATTGCTACCTAATTGCTAATATCAGCAACCAAGTGTGGGCTAACTGAGTTCAGTTTCTGACCCAACAGAGCAGCACTGAGGCAACTGGAAGATGTTATATACTGTAGGTAACGTGGGCTTTGCAATTGCATGCATTGATTTTTTTAGAATAAGGGAAAAAATAATTTGCAGATGAGATATTGATGGGGTATATGCTGTTCTGTGAAATTGCATAGCAGTTATAGCAATACTGTTGCCATGCATGACGATGGAAGGTCAGATTGTGTACAGTCATTCATGTGCCTTTGGCAAATTTGTGGTGGTACTTACTGTGTATATATAGCTGTAATTTGGAATGTGGTTATGATTGATGGGTTGGGTTTGGTAGAAGACTGTCTATAAACAAGGAAATGCCTTTAAAGAAGAGACATTGATTTTATTTTTATAAAAATAAAACACTTTTTGTTACCTTTTTTCTTTCTAGACATAATGACAAGTTATCCTTGGAAAGGCTGAAAATTGGTAATGACTTTCCCCTGTACCTCTTGAAGTATCAGGCTAAAGAATCCTGTTTCTTTTTTAGGTCTCTTACACTACCGAATTTTGTATGTTTATCTATTGTTTCTCTGTCTTTAGATGATTTGGATAGTTAAAACATTGATGTTCTTGTTTTATTGTGGGTCATATTTTTCTTCCTTTAAGTGTAAAAGACCAATGAAAAATTTACTTCTACGATTGATATTAGCTACTTCTGCACTACTAAATTATCTTGAAAGAATTGTTCAACACACTCTTTTCAAGAGTTTAATCTGTTTTATGGATGTCCTTTTAGCTGTAAAATAGTGCAATAGACAGAAGAACTTTTCTTGACCAGCACCATGTTCCAGAACTTCACTTTGGGAAATTGGATAGACTTATATAGTTCCAAACTGTTTGGCTTGGAAGCAGGCTGCCTTTGATTTTGACATCATGTGGAACGAGTTGATTATTTGCCTCCTTACGTAACATATTTGTTTTTCATCAAACATTCTGATAAGATCTTATTAAAGTACTATGTATTATTTATGGTATTTCATAGGAAAATGAGCTGAAGGGAAAATTCTATCAGCTTAAGGCACTTGCAGAATAACAGCCTTTCAATGGGCAGGGAAAAAAAAAAGAATGAAGAAAAGCATGACATACTCCTGTCAGAACAGGAGACTGCTTAAGGCAGAGAGAAAGAATGAAAAAGGGAGAAAGGGCATAGACAGAGTTCATTTCTCCTTCTCCTCACTCTCTCTTGCTCTGTAGTGTGTGTGGGTTTTTCTGTTGGTGGTTTGGGTTTTGGGTTTTTTTTATTTTTTTTTTTTTTTTTTTGTGACACAGAACACCACAGGTTATTTGATCTGGGCTGTTGAAGTAGATCAGTCAATGATAAACTGCAAAGGTTTGGATGTTTCCTAAGCCAAACCCAATCTCTGTATTTTAAGTTTGTGCATGATTGTTTTGGTGTCTGTTGCCGAGTTCTAAATACATTGGGTTTGTTGCATTGACTGCTTTCGAAAAAGAAAATTATGTAATAATTGAATCTGCTGGAAAATTTTCGGGTTTGCATGAAGAAGACAGTGGATCTAAATCAGTCTCTGAAGCTTTTCTGGGTGCAGGTATGTGTGCCCACAGGTAGAATGAAAAAGAGTATTTTTTGTAATGCAGCGCCTGAGTTACGGTGTCATGTTTTGTATCTGCTTCCAGTTACGAGGGGAGACTATTATTTCTTTTTGAGGGTCGATCTTAATATCAAACCAGTTACACTGTTGACAAAATGAACTACTTCTCTATGTGGGTTATTTATTGTTTTTTTTCGTTTTCAACTCTTTATATGAGAGGTGTTTTTGTGGGAGTTAGATAACCTATAAAATAGGTAATTTAAAAAACTTCTGCAGAGTCTTTTTAAAAAGAATCCCTTCAAACCCTAAGGTGTTGCTTTGAGGTTTGACCTTCTTTCCTGAAGAATTAATATTTAATTTATTTGTCAAATTCTAATTAAAAATAGTAGTATCTTCTGTTATACTTGAGTTGTATGTAAGAAAAAAAAGAGACCTGTAATATAGGACCTCAAGGACAAGCTGTAATATAAATTATTTGATTTGCAGGTCACATCCTACTTTATTACATAAAGACTAACTAGATCTACTAATGAATAATTATTACTCCATAAAATAAAGGGGGGGAGAAAGAAAAAGCCTGCAAGAGTGGAATACTAATTTGAGGTATCACTCTCAAAGTAAAATGTAAACATTAAAATCTGAAAATTGCAAATGCAATTTTTCCATGTAACCTGATAGGGCAGTGCTTTATAATAGATTGACTAGCTGTCACATAAATTTGTAATTTTAGAGGAGATGGGGCTTAGACCAATTTTAAGATACAGTCTATGCAAGCCTGCTCCCCTCCCCCCAGTAAAGTAGACACACTGTGCCACAGAATTTAGTTTCATTCCTAGTGTTTCTGCTGCAGTGGTTACACTGATATTTCACAGTTTCACTGTAATGCTTTTATAGGCTTCTCAGGGAAACTAAATGGTGAATGAAATGTAGATGTAAAGCTAATTTGTATTTTTAAAAAGGTTATTTACTGATAGCACTATATATTTACTAGAATCCTCTTGACTAGCCAAGATTCTTTCCCTTCCCCACTTTGTGCTTCATACTTTTTTTCTTTAAAGGGGAAAGCCCTTTTTATGTCAGGTGTGAGTCTTGGGAGGGGGGGGAAAGTGTGTGTGTATGTGTGCGTGCAGAATCATAACAGGCATTCAGTCCCAGCTGGGCAATGACACTAATTGCCCAGATCTCATGGATGCCTGTGATGCAGCGCGCTCACTTTCTCTCCTTCCCTATCCTCTCCAGGGATTTTTAAAATGCAGTATTTGAATTTTGGTGAGTGGTAAAGACCCTGCCCTAGGACCCATTTGACAAATGAGAAGCTGTGCAGCATCAGCACCAGCCGACTGAGCCTCACTGAGTCCATCTCTCTCTACTAGTCAGCAGCTACTGTTGTGAGACAAGCTTCAGCTCTCTCTGTCATTGAGGAAGTTCCATTTGCTCATCAATAGGCTGCAGGCTGTGTCTTCTTTTTTTCCTCTCTGTTAAAAATTCGTAGTTTAAATCTACCAAGTTGCCTTAGCTGACAAATGAATGTAGGGATCTAGCGCTGGGGGGGAATAAAAGACATTCAAGAAATACTGTTTCTTGCTTAAATAATCAAGAGGAAAAAAACGTAGTGACAAGATAGGGCAAACGTGCTTGCATGCAAGCCCCCTCACTTGTTCTACGTAGACTTCAGAGCAACACCATGCAGCATCCCCTTACGGGTGCAACCTGCGTGGCACTGCCGAACGTGGGCATGTGTCCCCAGCTCTCCTGTGCCTTGACTTTTATGTACTTACAGCAGGTAAGTTTGCTTAACTTTTTCTTTTCCTGTAGTGCTTGCTTTGTCAGCGTCGTTTGGGGGATTTGTAATCTTGGAGATATTTTTTTGTGTGTGTGTGTGTGTGAATAGGTGGTATAAATGTCTCCCACTGTGTGGAGTGCATGTTGTGCCTGCACTTAAGAATGGGGAGAGTGACCACAAAATATGTTTTAACCGAGAAGCAAGCTTTTGCATATCTTTTTTTTCTTTGCAATGTCTTTATTGATGCTGTTTATAGATATTTAACACAGTACTCTGACTGCATTTCTCAATACAGTAGCAGAGTTTCAGCCGTAAAGGACTGCTCTTTATTCACTTGCAGGCATAAATTATACTTCTAATGTAAATGTGCCCACTAGCAATTTTGCTTAAGCCTTCTTTGAAGCCAAGAATTCTAAGTCTCTGTTGAAACGTGCTGCTGGTTAAAATCAAGCTGATCTTTAGTTCACAAAAAAAAAAAGAGATTCATAAAGCTATATCTGTGCAGAATTAATACTTCTGTCACTTATTAACGTTAGAATGGATTTTAAGAGAACGTTCCAATATCAGCAAAACAATACTGATATCTAGTCAATTTTTTAAGATTTTTTTTTAAATTCATTTAATATCTATTTTTTTTTTTGGGGGGGGGGGGGCAGCTGTTAAGTATCTCCACCCCTTTTTCTCTCCAAATTATTTACTAGATCTTACCCTCTCTCTGTTATAACTGGAAATAAATAGCTGGATAAGAAGACATTTTTTAAACTAGTATTTTGGAATAATCATTGTATCTCTCTTCTCTGTTTTATAACTGAGTCCACTATTACAGAGTCATATTGCAAGTATGTATAGCCAAGACAGAAATATCATGCAAAAATGATTAATCCTATTTATTCTGTTACTTTCTGCTGAAACTTCAGGGAAAATAATTCTTGTGCCTACTGTAACAAATAGGGGCATTTCTTCCAACTTCCACTACAGTAGTTTATGTGCATATTGACCTCCATTAAGCAGTCTCTAACTTTATTCTGTATTTATAAATGCCTGAAAGCTATTTTACATTATTTGTTTTTGTTGCTAAAGATTAAGTACAATAGATTTAAAGTGTATTTTTATTTCAGGGTATTTGTATTCTATTTTTGCTGAAAGAACAGAACTCAAGTATTAGCTGGATAAAAACCCTTCTTTTTTTTTCCTTCAGTAGTGTAGTATAAACCATTTCTGACTTACAGTATGGGAGTGCATAATAAAAGAAGATTATTACATACGCCCTAGATTATACACATATGTGAGAGGGATTCATATGTTTGCTATTAAAATTTGCACCAGATAAATATGAAGTATTTAATATTTAAATATGTTTCACATCATTATTAAGATCTATGTTCTTAGTAGCTCTGTATTCTTGGATGTGTTTTGAATATTACATTTATAGATCAGTTTTAATGATCCAGTGTAACTTGTGCACTTACTGCTGGTTCACAAACTGTGTTCCTGTATTTTGTTGCATTTGTTCCTTTGAATTTTCTGGACAGCAATTTGTATGTTAAAGATCCAGCTTTTGAAAGGAAAACCACGAATTAAGGTGAGAGGTCAACATGGCCACACAAGGAGCTGATGTAGGATAACATAAAGAGGCGGTTAGGTGCTATAATAACCTTCCAGTGTGTGCTATTGCAGTGTCGTTATGCAAACACATCTACAGTGTGGCACTGCTTTAAGGTTTAAGAAACTGTGCAACCACAATGATTACTTTTAAATACTGAATTCAGTTCCATCTATTCCATTTGAGAGGAAGATGAGAAGTGGTTGCTAATGCACTTTACAAAGTGTGGATAATTTTTAACTCTTTAAGTGGATTAACTGCCACAGTGAAAGTATCTTTTTTATTTTTAAGTGTTGGCTTTCTCATGTGGTTAATCCTATTGTCACTTTAGAATCATTCTGCCTTTTCTAATCACAATTATATACAAGTTAAAAAATCATCTGAATTCTGGTAATTGTGGCAGGTTCAAAATTAGGTGCTTGTTGCTTCTTTTGGTTGCTGGTTGGCATTTTAGTTATTTTGGATTCCTAGAGAGTCTGATAATTATCATCTTAATTCAGGTATGATTTATTATTTTATGTATCTGCTTTTATGCATTCTTTAGAAGCAATGTTACTTTATCTCAAAATTATTCAGGCAGAGGGGTAGGACTGTAATGTCATTACCTACAAAGGTAATGTAATGTGGCTATACTTTCACCCTTTCCTGTTTAAGAAGTGTTTTATATTTTTTGAAAAACATTGATAAACTTTTAGCATGACAGCCTACTTTTTTTTTTCTTGTTTTCCCATATTTGATAATTTCTAGCAAACCTACAGAATCCTAGTTTGTATGTTTAGTGCAAATATAACTATTTCAGTGAAACTGCAAATGTTTTTCTCACTCTGTGAAGTTGTCTATCGATCTTAAATACTGGTAACCTAAAAGCTTTGTCTGGCAACTTAATAACTAGTGATTCTCCCCTGCCTCTGGATTCTGTGACCAGCAGTATATAGACATTATGTGAACATATTGAGGTTTTTTTTCCTATAAGAATTGCACTTTAGATGTACCTCAATTAAAATGAAATCAGACATCTGTGTTACAACTGAGCTCTCAGTTGTTAAACTTTATTTAGAATCTATGAAAAAATTATTTGCTGTTTTTGTGTATATCTGCTAAATATTCTAATATTCTGTCATATTTAAGGTTTATAATTGGATATGTCTTTCCTGAAAGACTATAAAAGGCATTATGTTCTTCTCAAGATGGACAAACCAGTCTTCTTGTCAATAAATATTTAAGTAGCTATGAGGGTGGTGGTCTTCTGTGAAGCAGTGTTAATCATTTGGGAAAATCTGTGTTTTGTTAGTCATTTAAAATTTGCAGTTATTTATTTGCTAAACTAACACTGCTTGCTCAATCTGTTTAGTATAAATAGGTAAATTATTTTCCACAGTACATCCACAGAAGTGTTCTACTACATTCTCCAGTGTCAGAAACTTAAGTATTTGCTCTGATACCTTCCAGATTGAACACGTATGTAGTGTTTTCAGAGCTAAGTGAGGAACTGAACTTTTTGTAAGACAGTTTGTGCATGCAGGATGCTTCACCTAAAAACCTTTAAAACTTAACTGTTGAAAATAAGAAGAAATAAAGTACAGAGGCCTAATTCACATTATGGATTAACTGTCAATAAGATATTAACTTGAAAAAGCCAACAAAAACTGAACGATGCTTCTGAGTTAGTTAAGCTGTTTGAAATGGTCTGAAATTATTTGGATGTTCTCATACTAATGTGCTTCTAATTTTAGAAAGAGTTGTCAAACAATGTTAAAACCAGAATGATTGTATCAATGACGGCCATCAACAGGAGGAGGATTTATAGTTTTGATTGGGAAGCTTTTACTGCATCATTGTAAAGATATAGACAGTCGGGGAAATTGTAGGTACATTTGGGTTAGAATTTTACCTAGTGTCCATATTTAAAGGTAGAGGAAAAGTGAACTCAGGTTTGTAGTTCATCCTCTCATTTGGTCACATTCTATGATGTTAGAAATAGCTAAATAACTATTTTCTCCTCCTTCATACGACACATCAATGCAAGAAAAATGTTCTGCCCACCACACCTCCATCAAATGAAGTAATTTTTGCAGCAGAATTTTGAATACTTGTAAATTGGGATTTGGCATACATTAATGGAGGCTTAGTTCTGTTAACTGGTATTTCCCCATGATATATGTTTGCCTGAAGATAGTGTTGTTTAGTTGGTATTTTCTGAGTAAAGTAACAAAGTCAGCTCTTGTTTTGAAGCATCACGTAATAGTCCGTGTTGTAGTGTACAGTGCTGCTGTCATTATTTTAAAATTGGTGATTTTTTTTCCTGTTTAATGATGATAGATGTGCTTTATTTTAAATAGTGAAGCAGTTTGTACAAAGGGTAATTCCTCTTAAATGGAGCAATTGCTCATAGTGGACATTCACAGATCGAAAACAATTGAACTGAAACTTCAATATCAACTTTTTCTGTCTTTAACAAGAAAGTAGTTCACGGTACAGCTCTCATATCAATGATGAAAAGAATCCACCATGAAAACAAAACAAAACCCAACAAACACTCCATCTTTACCCCAGCTATTCCATTAGTGCTTACATGGTAAATTAGTGTAATTTTATTTGGGCCTTAAGCATTATGACTATGGAGAAAAGCTGAATTCCCCACTCAGTTACTTATGTCATGCTTCTGGATTTGATGATTTATAGGAGTCTGAAAGACTTTTTATCAGATTCTTTCTTTACGGCTTAATTCAATGTTCATTTATTTGGTAGCATTTTCAATTGTTGTAGTCAATAGTGTGTCAATAATGGCAGAAGGAACAGATTATCTTTCTGCTAAAATTGTGTAAAGAATTAAAATGGATGAACTATTCCTGGATCCAGTTTACCATTTTATAGAGCACAAGTACATCACTTGCTGAATGCTACCATTGCAGTTACAGTTCTAAGTATGTGTTTTTGGATTTTGTGCATTACTGAATTTTCAAAGGATCAGGGATGTCAGTTGAATTCAGAAACTGATGGTTTATGAATGACACTGTTTAAACCTACCATGAGGACACTGCCTTTCTTTCACTTATAGCACTCTCTCTGTGACTCTCCTGTAAAATCACTTAATATGACTTCAGCTCACAAAAACTTTAAGCATCTGTTAGCTTACAAATTGGAGTCTTTGCACAATTTTGTTCCTCGGTCTGCTATTTCATGGCAATTTTCATGTGAGAACATATAAACTCTGCTTATGACTGCATGAGCGAAAAGAAGTCCACGTTACTAATGCTCACTCACCATCTGTTTTTCTTACAGCTGGGCCTTGAATAATTGTCCAGTAGCTGATGGACTGAGGGTAGGCAATCTTTTCAGGGTTTTCTGATTCATTTAACCGGCTTCACTGCCCCAAGAGAAACGTAGTGCTTGTTTATTCGTACGTGTAGGGTACAAAGCTGTACTTTGTCAGATAAATCATGGTACTCTGCTAAAACAAGAAAAGGAATTACCATACTGCAAACAATATCATGCGTTTGCACCTCAGGGGGCAGTGTGGCAGTCTGAGGAAATTTGAGTATGTGAATGAAACCGACTTCAAAAAGTGGGAGTGTAATTGCTGCATCCAGAAGCACTGTTAATGCAGAAGTAAGAAATGATGTCGTGACGTTTGGTATTCACCAATAAACTTCGCCGCTGGTATTCGAGACTCCACCTCTGATTGAAGACAAATGTACGTGTTTACATATCTTTTGTCTCACAAGAGCTGCTCTGTTGTTTTCCAGAGACTAATGAGAAGTGGCTTAGAGATCAAGTGCTATAGCAGTACTCATTCTGAATAAGAGCTAGTTTGGGGCATTTAGCTACAGCATTGTCAAACAAGGTCAGTCTCTTCCCACAATAGCGAGAGGAGGTGCTTTAGTTAAGTACTCTCCTCTTTAAATACTAGAAGAAGAAGAAAAAAAACCAAAACAAACACCCCCCCACCCACCCCCCCAACCAACCAGAATCAGTTAAGAAGGTTACTGCTGCTTTGGAATATAAGAGCGAGAGCAGTTGCAAAGGAGCTTCTATGTGGCAGAAGCAGGTGAATATTTGGGGCTTAGAATCATTGTTTTTATAGCTGGGCTCTTTGAACATTTTGAAGCACTTCAGCAGAAAACAAATGATGGTCGGATGTTCTGTAGTGAGCTTTTCGTAAGTTGTCACTATTTCTTGGTATTTGCTAAATGTGTATATGGATGGTTATTTTCTCAAAAATATGTTGAGAGTTATTTTATGTCAAGGCAAGTGTGTGTTGGTTATTTAGGCAGGGCTGTTTTTTTTTTTTTTCTGGGCAACTATTAGGAGTTTAATCTAGTTTGTTTTGATTTTTTTTTGACCGATAATCAAGCAATACCAGCCAATGAAGAGGTTTGAATTTCAATGTGTGTATTTCTGAACTAGTAAATAAACGCTAGCATGTTAATTGTTTAAATTATTTTTGGTGGTTTTAATAGATAATATAAATGAAAATAATGACAATTGTGACACTAGAATTTATCACCTTGCTTTGCAGAGTTAGAATAATGTTAGTGGAAAGGAGAAGTCAACACCCTCTAAGAATTCTTCAGACTTTCCTGCCTTTTAAAGGTATATGTTGAAGTGTAGCACAAGAGCTCTCCTGAGGAGCTCCTGTCATTTCTTCGCTGGCATTGCTCATTTACCTCTGAGGTGCCTAGTGCAGCGCCATTGACTTCTTTTACATTTCGCTTCCCCTCCTACTCTGTCAGTGCAGTAGCCCAGTGAATTTAATTAGAGAAAATAGCATATCTAATGCCTATAGTATCCTGACTGGTTGTAGTTGGGCCTTTGGTCTTTTGCACTATAGCAGGCTCCAGCTGTGGAGGGATCTCACTGTGTTTTGATCCTGCTCTTTCTGGTTGTATTGAACACATGCAGAATCAAAATTAGATACTGTAGTAAGAACTGAAGCATTCAGTGAATTATTTTTTGTTCACAGTGAGTCACTGATTTTCATTTTTTTCCCCCAGATATGGAAAGAAAATGTGTAGCACTTGAGAATTGAAATACTTCAGATGTTCAGATGCTTATGATTAAGAATCCAAAGACTTTTTTTAAATTTACCTTTTGACTCTTCATATCAAAAGACACCAACGATTGTTGGTCTTTTTATCTATAATATCTTGAATATGCCCTTTTTGTAACTGTGCATGAATTTAATAGTACCATCTCAAGTATGTTTGTGAGTTGTGTGTATACTTATGATGTGCCTTGCATCAATTCCTTGCAGACTTGCACTAGCATTTATTATTGTTATTATTATTATACAGTTTTGAAGACTGCTTGTTTGGTTGCCTCTTCTTTTCTAACTATCTTCATTATCTCTACTTTTGCCAGTAAGCCTTCTATAAATTAAACAGTTAATTACAGCTATTGAGTATAGCTGGTATAAAACTTTCTTCGCAAACAAAGGAAAGATAAGTTTTAAAATGTAAGTTTTTGTTTTCTTAATGACAGCGTCTTTTGCAAGACACTGTGAATTTTAAGTCTTTGTTTGAAATAAGTTTCATTAAGCATGACAGAGGGAGGCAAGAAACCTGTTAAAAGTTCTGCCAAAGAATAGGATCTTCTCAAAACAGAGCTAATCTGAAAATTTGGGGGTGAAAAGGAGTCAGGCATCCCATATATGCAATGAGTGTCCCCTCCTTTCTTGAGCTTTTTCTCCTTGTCATGTGTTAGTCCTGTCTCTGGGATGGTACATGGCTGCATAGCTCAATTAATGCTCTATGGCAGGAGGAGGAAAAAAATGTCTCTCTCTTGTCAGGAGCGAAGTTATTTACTTTCAAAAGCTGACAGAATAGCACTGCAGGGGCTTCATTTATTTCCGTTCAGAATGTCATTATTGTGTAATGCAGAGGGACTTCTGCATGCATTGCAGACTTATTCTTATAATCTTTAGTCTGCTGGATGGCTGCGTAAAATGGCACACTGGAAGGTTTCCCAATTCTGACTTTAGCTCATTCACCTTTGCAAAACTGCATTCCAAGTGTTTTAAATATTTGCTGTTAAGATGGTGATAAATTTGTTTGTTGGTGATGCTGATGCTTGATACATTCGAATCATGCTCTGGCCTAGCTGAAAGACTGACTGTATCCTCCCTTACCTTTTTAATGTATGTCGTTTTTCCTGATGGGTAGCATGTTGTTTGAGACTGCTTTTTGAGCATTACTTTCCCTGTCCTACTCTTCAGTTTTTCCAAGTCAGAATATTTCAGTGCAGAATGTTTTATAAAGACTACTTGCTGGTTTATTTCAAAGTTTAAAACAACTATTCAACTTTGTTGTATTGCATGTTCTTCAGAGGCAAGATAAGTAGTTCTGATGTTCCTTATCCAAGTTCAATTTGTGTTGCTGCAAAAAATACAGGAGTGTTCAGAAATTGTAATTCCAAGAGTTTGAGCTCACTTTTTTTCCTGTTAATACCATCTTTTCCACCTTCACTTAGAATACAGCACAGCATGTGTACGAGAAATTTCTTGTTGCTGTGTGGAAAGATTTTTGGTCCACCTAAAGTAAAAATACAGCTCACTTTGGGCCCTCATGCCCAGACATTGCACTTCTTTCTGCCTAATCTTAAAAATAAGTAATGGAATAAATGTTCCAGTGGCTAATTTCTTCATTTGGAGAGGAGTCGCCTCTGTTAAGTCTAACCCCACTCTAAGTAGGTTTTTCAGTTTATTTTTAGTTTAAAACGGTAAACTGAACATTTAAAAATTTCAAAATATGTTCATTAGTCATATATTCTATTTGAATGCAACTTGTCTTTAATTGAAGGGAAATAGATTCTGCTTCTGAATAGACTTGCTTGATTCTTTTCTTCTTTTTTATTCCTTTATTTGCAGACATAAAATCCAATACATTTCTATTGCAGTTGCTGGGCTTGGGGGAGAAAAAAGCGGAGGAAAAGTACAAAGCTATTGGGAAGCGTCAAACACGGAGAATGATGAAGTACATTTCATAGCAGCCAATTCCAACCCCAAAATCCCTGTTGTGCAGGAAGGCTTTCCAGCTCACACAGGAAATTCAGCCATTGCACAGCATAGTATTAATGATTTATACACATTGCACCACTGCTTTTGTTCACTAGCAGAGCCAGGTTGTGTTAGTAAAGGAATTTCAGGGAAAAGGGTCCTGGCATGCTGAGTTGTTTTGCTCAATGCGGTGTGTGCTGCCTTCATAAATCAAAGGAATTTAGTGCTTTACAACCTTTCAGAGCTGTTGAGGGTGGTGTGTTTTTTTTTTTTTAATCTGATTCACCTAGGAATATTTTCATTTCTTTTCTATAAAGAATGAATGAACTACTGGATGAGATCTATCTCAGCTGTTTTAGGGTTGATTGGTTTGCTTCACAGTGGCATTAAACTTCCATTTGTTTTCCATTTGGTATGTATGCATTAGTGTTGTCTATGGAAAGAGGCTAGCGTGGTTTTATTAACATAAAGAGATGCAGATCACATTATATTCTGTCATGTTTCTTAGACATAACTGAATTAAATGTAAAAACAAAATATGTTTGCGTATACAAAGCAATTTCGTATGCTTTATCTAAACCAGAAAATTTAATAATGCTTATTAAAGCATTTATCATTTTAAAATTAAGATAATTTTTTTATTAGCAAAAACTTGCTTTCATGTTCTTTTGCAATAAATCTGTGTTGTGTTAATTTTCAAAGGTGCTTTTTTTAATCTGGAAACTTTGTTTCCTAATAGCAACTGCAGGATTAGGTACTTCATTTTGTATTAATATTCATAATGATTCTTTTCAAATGGTGGATTGATGTTGTTATTACTAAAAAAAATACGTAGCTATGTTTGCTTATATAAATGAAGGTAAAGAAGGATGGTTTTAAAAAAAGCTCTCAGATTCTGATAGAGTATTAAACAATGTTTTGGGACACTCTCCTAGAAAATGTACACTTGGTTTGATACTCGTGGAGTCTAATCTTTACTTTCCATTACTGTTTTACAAAAGGAGAGGAGGTAGAAACTAATTATAGAGAACGTGTTTTGCAGTTCAAGGGAATCTGACTTTCCAGGGGGATCTTAAGACTTTGTATTGCACAGCAGGCGCAGTGGTTTTGGTCTGTTTGGATCATTCAGAGTCATTGATTCATGTAGCTTTTGCTTACAGAAAATGTGACTGCCCTGGCCTGGCTTTGTTATAACGGAAAATATGGTTCCTTCTTAGCTTTATGAAAGTCAACAGCGTAGGAATCAGTACTGCAGAAGTTAAAGTTACTTTCTGCTGAGAGAATTTGGGGTTTTTTTTGTAGTTTTTTTGTGTAGTCTGAAAGCAGATAAATACCTTATTTCATCACAAGTTTAAATATCACAGATTAATATAAGGCAGGGGCCCTGTAAATGAGGTTTATGATTATAGAGTACCATTTTTGTATTTGTTTGTCCTCTGTTATTTGAGTACGTGAGAGTTTCATTGTATGTAATTATGTCTGTGAGGCACAAGACAACAGTCAACATCTGCTCTGTTGTTTCCTTGGTTTACAGATAGCTTTGATGGGTTATTAAACAATATTTTTCAAACAGAAAACAGGGAAACAAGCTGCACCCATATTATGTAATTTTGTAAAGGTACATTATGTAATTAGTTGTCTAGTATTTGCACAATAATCTTTTGTTTTGGTTGAATAAATACTACTCCATTATAAAATGCATGATGATCACAGGCAGTTTTTATTTAATAGTGAATTTCTAGTTTATAATATATGGGCTGAGTTGATTTTTGCCATTACTAAATTGATTTCTCCATCCATTTTATATTGAAATAATACTCTTCAGTTGTGAATGCTAATACAAAAATTAGAAGTGTGTGTGAACTTTCATTTGTTACCCTAAAACAGGTACTGATGAACTCTTACTGAATGGAAAAAAGTATTAACTAACTTGAATTATTTTGGAGTAAAAGCTTACATTGGTGCCAGAGCATCAGTTAGGGAAAGCAGTGTTCAAAATGCTTTCACTCTCACAGATCTTCCTCAGGGCAGAACAACCCTTGGTATTCCCCTCCCAAGAGAAATTGTACTGTACAAGCAGGGAAACAACACTGTGGAACCTGACTCTTAAATGAATGGTTTTCATGTTGGAAGAGTGCTCGTTTCATGATCTGTTTTGGATATTTTTTATTTGGCTTTAGCGTACCTGTCAACTGTTTTTTTTTTTCTTTATATAGCACTGATATCCACTATACCCTTTCTAGATTGGTTTTGGCAGGGGTATCAAACTCACAGCCCACAGGCTGAATCCAGCCCTCCCCCTTGTTTTATCTGGCCCCTGGTTTCTCCCTGTTGGCAGGGCCGAGCTCCTTGTCCCTGCGCCCCTGCCAGCGCTGGGCACGTGTGCAGCGGGTGATGGGCGTCACGGTGCAGGGGAACGGCAGGAGCTGTGAGATTTGACACCCCTGGGTCATGGTAAATCACTGAAAAAGTCTAACTGCACAGCATGTGATTTGTTTTTTGCCTAAAACAAAAAAAAGAGTAGAATAATTTTTTTCCAGACACCGATCACAAGCAAATCCTAAAATTAGACCTTCTGTAGCTTTTATCATTCCGGGAAGTCAGCTGTTAAAGATGTTTGAGGAAGAACTTGAGTTTGTAGTGTATTCATGGCTATTGAGCTGCATCTGTATATCATGTTAGAGCTTTGGGTATCTATAGCTGTTTCTTGTGGCTGTACCTTTCAGGCCTTTGAAATGCTGTTAACGTGATGTAGTTGTTGACGTGCCCAGGTTTTCCATTGAAATGAAGTTGCTCAATATCATTTTAACATGAACTAAACTACCCCTTATATATACATAAAGAACTGAATTAAAAGGAAAAAGAAGTGTATAGTAAGCATAGTTACCTAGAGAAGTATGCATTATTAACTCATGTAGGACTGATGTCCCAGGTGTTCGCTTAAATGACATTTTGCAAAATGACATTCAGTTTTTAGTATAAACTAAAAATATTTCACTGTTTCATGTAACGCTTTGTTAGAAATACTTCCCTCTCAAGTATCCATGTGTATCAGCAGCAAAAGATGTGAATGTAAAGGAGGGATTTCAGATCTGTTCATTCAAGTGTCAGTAAATGCTCCTCAATAGATTTGGAGGATTACACTTGCAGCTTGGACTCTCCACAAACACATGACATCTGGAAACTCAAATGGGAACTTCTAAATACAGTTTTCTAAAAAAATGAAGCAAAGTCAGTGTAATGATGTTTGTAGGGAACTCTGTTTTCAAAATGTTTCCAGAAACCCATGACTGGATAGGGTGGAGGGAATTGTTTTGTTTGAGTATTTTCTATAATATTTGTTGCTGAATGTTTTGGTACTGTGTATTTCTGAGAACTGCTTCTTATAAACAAACATATGTGTTTCTATACACCCAGCAAAACCATGCAGGTGTCTTGAAATGCGTGTGTGGGGATGGGACATTGACAGGCTTTTTTTTGTTCTGGTGTGCAATGCAGAGATGGATTTTAAAGGGAGAGAAAATCAGGGTCAGAATTTCTGCTGGGCTAGATCAGCACAGTTTTCTGACTTCCGCAAAGAATGTATCCTTGGCTTTGCTGTGAAATTAATGCTTTGTGCAGTTCATGTGCTTTTCCCATCATCATAATAATCTTGTATTTTTATGCTTGAGAATAATTTAAGTGCTTGTTTGGAGTAAAATTATACAAGAGGTGTGTGCCCACTTAGAGCAGAAAATGAACTTTGAAACTGTTTTATGGAAGCTCTAAGGGAAGATTAGTTTTGCAGTTTTAGGAAGGAAGCTGGGTTACAGCAGGCAGCATCTGATGTGTGATTGTGGTGGTCACTGGTTATTTGCATAGCTTCACAAGGAATTAGTGCTGTGGAGCACAAAATTGTTCAGTGTTTTGTTTGTATGTTCTTAAAGAGCTAATCAGGGCTGAACAGTAGAGGATAAGAATTCAGGAAATTTCTCTCTTTTACTAGTACCACAAATGGCCAGCTAGATAGGTAGGCAGCAAGCAAGGTGGCTAACTTCTATTGCTTATGCAGTAGTACTAGATTACACAAGCATTTAAGAAAGCAGACTACTAAGGAGACCTGTTGTTAAGAAGAAATTTGAGGGAATGATGAAAACCTTTGAAAATAATTTCTATAAGAATTCACTACGTCCAAGTTGACTCATTAATTATCTCGAAATCTAACAGTTCTGTAGGAGCAGCTATGTAGGGCTTTTCTGTCATTGCAATATCAGAGAGGTGTTCCAGTAATAGCATTTATAATCCAGATGTTAAAAAGCTATGTCTGCGGGAAAAACAGGATATGAACTTCCAGTGCAGTTTTCATGTTTGTTGAGCAACACAAGTCAAAATTTGTAGGGGAATGTTACATTTCTTATTTTCATTTCTTCCTCGTGTTCGTTAACACTCATTTCTAGTGTTTTGCTTTTTTGCTGAACAGTATCATGGGTTACATTTCTTCTGATTAGGGACAGATTGCTGCTGAAAAATTTTGACAAAAGGTGAAATGCTCCTCATTAAAGACTTTGAGTTAAATTTTTCTATCTGATCCTCCTATGTTGCGCTGCAGGAGAATTGGGCACATATCGGGTCTTAGAAGGAGACTACTTATTCTTTATCTTATGTCTTGCAGCAATAAAATCTAACTTGTATCCAACTAATAAGCCTAATATCAGCTAAAGTACTGATTTCAATAAAAATAGAAATAATCCTCTTCTGTTATCCTCCTTCTCTGCACAAATTTACGCCAGTCCTTTGCTGGTATGTTCCAAGGGCACTGACAAAGGTTGATTAAAACCTAAATGAAGGTGAGATTAAAAAGGCTGTCCTTTATTTATTCCCTTCTAATATAAAATGGAATTAACCAAAAGTGAAAAAGTTGATAAGTGGATGACAGGAAAGGCTCTTACTATCTGGCATTGATACAGCAGTGTAATGGTTTTCTGTTCTTCTCTGCTTATTCTACACTGTTCTGCTATTCTGGTGTCATTAGCACAATCCCCATAGATTTACATTGTTCTGAGGAAGTTGTGAGCGAGAAGATCAGAAGTGTTCACCTGAATTTGGTAACCACTGTGGCTGCTAAAGGAAAGTCACCTGTTTGGCAGAATAGTTACTTAGAACTGGAATGTATAATGAATAAGTAGAATCCTGTCTGACAGGATCTTAGGGAGGGAATAAAAAAGATGATGTGATTGTTTAAGGTGAAATCCATTTACTGGACTTCTACGAAGTTTTGTTGACACTTAATCCAGGGAACTTTGCCCTTTCAAAGTAGTTTTTACTAGCTGTTTCCATAATGGTGCTTGCAGGGAGCATCAGAGCAATTTCACTCACGTTGACTTGGCCTCAGTCACCAACCCTCAGACAGAAGAGATCTGACCCGTCTCAGGAAAAGGCAGGTACTCCTATGCTATGTAATCTGTTGGCTGGACAGGCTGTGCACAGCAGCTGCCTGTAAGACATCAGGCTGAGTTTTGGAGTGGTGGCTAAGTTGCTGAACATGGGATTAAGTGCATTAGGAGATACTTAGGAGACTGATTTGACTTCAGACATAAAGTAGCAGTAAAGTTTAAAAAGCTTTCTTATCTTTACGATATTCAGATTTGGAGAAAAACTTCATATCAACTGTGCCTTCTAATGCTTTCATCCAAATCCTGACTGTATTAGATGTTTTAGCTTGTAGTTCTTGGCTAAATTTCAGTACTTAAAAACTATTGCCGATGTCTTGAACGGAGCTGAATTATAGCTTGAATTACATCTAATGCCTTCAAGTCTTGATATTTTATCTCTGGAGAATATGAAACTTGTCACTTCTGAACAGAAATTCCCTCTGATCCCTTTAAAGACCTGTAGGGTCTTTATTATTTTGGGGTTTGAATAGGTTATTTCTCCAAGGCACCCTACTCGCTTAGGTTATCTACCCTATGCTGGTTTCTGCAATCAGACCATTGCACTTGGCATAGCAGGGTGCTTGAATGATGTATTTATACAGGCAGGAGGCATGATTTAATACCATCTCATGATTCAGTATGCAGTCCTATTAATATGAACTTTACTCAGGGGAATGAGTAGCTGTTACTTGTCAGCAAATCTCGTGTGTATGAAGGAGGTGAAGTTGTATTGAAAGATCGTCGCAGTGATAGTCTGTTGTTCCCAAGGGAAGCAAATAAAAACTGTTCTTTGATGAATAATGAATATGCTAATTGAGGTCAAGAAGAAGTCATAGCTTCCTGTAATACAGTAGTCAGAGTAGCCTGACTACAGCAATAAAGAGAAGTCTGTTTGACCAGTTTTGGCGATAAAAATGCGTGGCTATTCATTATCTTCACACAACCAAAGCTTGATAGATGACAGTGACTGGCAGGTGGCTCGTCTGTTCTAGAATATACTGTTATATTCCTCAGATGCTGTTTTATGCATGTTGGTGTCAACAAGAAGACAACCATGAAGTAATACTGAGTGGGACTGGTTGTGTGCTCAAGTATTCAGAAAAATCCAGTGTGGAATGGATGAAGATCCATCATGGCATTGCTTGGGTATGTCAATAGGATTTATTAAGAGTGAATATTTATCAGAAGCCAATGTGCTCCTGATTAGCAAGGAAAGACGTATTTTGTTGCAGCTGATCTGTATTTGCAAATGAGTGTACCCCAAGGGGGAGATTAAAGCCTGCTCCTACTTGTTGGCAAAATACATCCAAAAATACTTATTTCGTGAGCATCTTATCCAGCACACGAAAGAGAAGAATAAATGGATGAGATGAAGGAAGATATGGGAAAGTATGATAGTAATACATGTTTTGTGAGATACATATTAGCTTGACATTTTTAGAAATAAAGATGCTGCCTATCATTTATGCCACTGGAATGTGTATGTTGTTTTCGGTAGTATGGCTATGTAACTGCCTGCCATCAAACAAACCTGAGATCTTGAAAATGTCTGTTACACATTTCATACCAAGTTTTCAAAACTGCCTAACTTCACATAGGTTAGAGGCTTACCTCCAATTTTTAAGAAATGGCAGATGAACTGAGGAGCAGAGTAATGAAAGATATCTGAAGTAGCCTGGAGATACGGAAGCGCTTGGTCTCTGAGAAGCCAATAGTGCAAACACAATTAATTTTATTCCACCCAATAGGAATTATGTAATAAAAGCCAGAATGGAATTCCATAAGTAAAGGAAAATAATGCAGTATTCTTTAAGACATTAAAAATACAGTGAAGAGTGTTACAATACATCTTTGGTGTTGTGGATAAGTAGTAACATTCATGTGTCAAAATCAACTCTTGGTAGTGAAAACAAAAGTATTTTTCTGAGGTTGTGCAGCAAACTTTTTGAGTGATCCAAGAAAACAGGAGACAAACAGAAAAACTCCCCTCACAGATAGAATGTATGGGGCTATGGAGCTCTTCATGGAGGAGCTGCTCTACAAATAGCACACAATGTGTACTGCGTCACTCTTTGTAGCTTTGGAAGATGATTTTCTGTGTGACTTCTTACATAGTCTAATGTTATCCTTCTTCCTAGTTCACTTCCCAGAAATGAAGTTCCTAGATTGATCCATTGATAAGTCAAAAAGCACCTATAGCTGCTCTTTTGTTTGTTTTTTTTTTTCAGTGAGTAGTGGTTCATGGATTGTTCTCTGTTTTTGTACCATGATGTGTATGGATGATAACGTTCCTGTGATGGCCAAAGGGTAGTCCAGCCACAGAGGCATCCCTTAACTCCATTTTTTTAACCTACTTTCTCTCTCTTGCATGCATTTATTGCCCGAATAATTGTATGTGTTTTGTGACTCACTGAAGGGTAAATCACTCATAAATCACTCATCTGCTATCAGGAAACAAATATGTATCACTAGCAAACTAAGCAAGAACTTCAGGTTTCTAAGGATGTAGAAGAGGGCAAGTTATTTATGTAAACGCCTCTGCCTTTGCATGTTCCTGAAAAAGTTAAGCTAAGTAGATCTATCCTTTTCAAGTGTGTGTTCTTTTGTATTATTGTCACAGGTGATCTCCTTGTACCCAACACAGTTGTCTTTAGCTGGGTTTACAGTCTAAGATGGATACAAATGTATAGCTGACTAGCAGAGGAACAGATATTGCTCATCATGCTACTCAGCAGTCAGTTCATACCCCAGTCAGTGTTTCTTTGTGTGGCATTTTGGCACGAGGAGGTTTTATGGGTTGAAAGAGAACATTCATAGTTGTTTATAGGAAGTTCTTACCTGTGATCAGGAAATTATGGGAGAAAACATCAGTGCAATTTTGAGTGTGGTTAGGAGATGGATTGTAATATTCAAGGCAATATAAAGAAGAAATCAATCTTCCAGTTGTTCGCAGTAGGGTAGGAATAGGCTGAAGTGAGCCCTCGAAGGTGATGACAAGCACCGTATGGTTGCTGAGGTAGTAAAAGGATGTGTTGTGGTGCAATGCAAGGAGGGAAAGGAGAAGGGATCTTTCTGGGAGCATTCTGAAAGAAATGCAACATAACCAGACCATTGAGATACTAGAATAAGTGAATCAGTGCAAAGTACTGACTACAAAATAGTAATTTTGGAGTTACTTAAAACAAAGAAAAAGGATTTGCCTTGTACTCAGAGACAAACATTTGCACTTCAAATAACGTAAGACCAATTGGCCTGTAATGTGAAACCCTTGATTTTTCCAGGGCTACAAAATGTTTCCCAAATACGCTTCCTAAGTTTTGGTATGAGGTAATTTCTTTGTGAAGTTCTCGTAGGCAGCATATCTGTAATTATTTATCTTTATTTATCTTCCACCATTGTGTATTTAAAAAAAAGACTAGAAAGCTAAACTTCAGTGGAACTAAAGCGTTGTTGGTTTCTGATTGAAAGAATCAGCTAGGTTCATTTTGACCTGCAGCTAGTTTTTAATTTTCTCCCAAGAGCAAATGTAATTTTCAAATAGAAAAGTTAAATGCATATCCTTTTTACATCCTTGTCCTGTACACTAGTGTAAACTAAGGTCCTTAATAAGCTCAAAAAACTCTGACAGCATCCACCGTAGCTGTATCGGTATGAGATCAGTAGATGACTTCGTATGTGTGATATTTTTCCACTAAAATATCCATGTTGCATTTTAGCTCTGTTGTATAATAGGAGTTGGCTGGGGAATTGATACTTGGCATGAGCAACTCAGCTCCTACATGCACTTCAGGCTTCACTTAGAAAAGTGGAATACAGTAAGCAGCTGAGGACAGGGGTCAAGTCTGGACAGTGCTTCTGGTGCCCTTGAAGAGCCTTTGGTCCCAAGTGTTTTTTGCAGAAAGGTGGAAATAGCCTGTGGAAGAGAACTGTAGCAATTATAAAAGTGGCAACAGTCATGGTTGGGAAGGTGGGGGAACGACTTGCAGGACAGCTTTTTCCGTCAACTGGTATTTCATTTAGTGCCTGGGTATACTGACCTCAGCCAGTGCTAATCAATGGCAGCTCAGCTGCTCTTCTGGAGCACGCATGGTGCTGATCTGGTAATACTTTTTTAATCTAAAATTAATGTGGGTGATGGAAACTAACAGGAGACTTGGGAACTACTTTATCCTCACAGTTCTCTTTACCGGAAAACCACTGAGAAATCTTAGGAAAAATGGAAAGCATCTGGAAAGACAGCCAGAAAATGGGAGACTTGAAGAAGAGCTTAAAGGAATCAAATATGTCATAGCATAAGCTACGAAGAGGGTACCAAAGAGGTACCTGAATTATTTATGCTCTGTGACATAAGAAAGTTAGACCAGTATTGAAGGGAGTAGAAATTATTTGAAGTTCGTTCCTGTTAAGTAGCATTTAGAAGAACTATTGTTTGTGGTATTTTGAACTAGATAAAGGCTTTAAGAAGAATTAATTATTTGGCAGAAAGATGGTCTAAATAGATTACTTCTGTCAGGATCTGATTAGAGCATACATCATTGATTGACTGATGACTGCATTGCAGGGATCTGCCTTTTCCAGGCAACGTGGCTCCAGGGAAGTTGCTAAAGTCTTTTTCACCTTGAAGCGAAGCAAAACTAGTCATTTGCCTGAGGGAATATTTTGGTCATTGTCTAATGCACCATTTAGGTGTTATATTCAGGTGAGGTCAAAACCTTAGCCCTTCTTGCATCATTTTCATTTTTCTTGTTCTGCTTGAGTGTGTCGCTCAGTTTTCAGGCGTACTTCTGGCTTTATTTCTTTTTGTGCATGTGTACTGTACAGCAATTCCCATTTCCTTCCTATTTCAAATGACTTTTAGCAAGCCTGCAGAGAAACCACTATTAGAGCACTCTTGTCAGTGGCTTCAGTTCTGTGCTGAACTATAATATTACAGTATTAGACTGCTGGCCCCAAAATACTTACCTATTTTGTGACCTTCTACTATCTTAGCTTGCTTAACCTATGCTGTTCACTTTTAAAACCTTTCTAGGAGGCAAGTTCATAACAGAACTATTCTGTCAGATTTTGGAAATGTAATTGTTCGGTCAATTTCTGTGTGGAGTAATTATAGTATTTTACATTAATCAGTTCAGGTAATGCATTGTATTATTGGCGTAAAAATAGTCTTTATGTTAAAAAAGTGTGTATTATACAAGCTTCTTAGCTCTGATTCAGGTGTTATCACCTGGGAGTTTCCATTCCAATATGACCAAATTCTCATATTGCTGCTACTTGTTAGAACTGCAGATTCATTTTCATAAGTAATACCTGCCTTTTAGCAAAATTCTGGAGAAATTAAATAAATAAAAGTTACATTTAATTCTATATATATTTTAAATTTTCTTGTTCTTTTTTTTTTTCTAGCTTTTATTTTTAAAATCAGTTATAAGTTTCAGAAGATCCTTGAAATTTCTGTATGGGAAAAAAAAGGGGGGGTTGGAAACAGCAGAATGAAACATGCCCTCCATTAGCATGCTGAAAATGGCTTAGCATGTCACTTTTTTCTAACAGCATTATAATTTTCTAGAATATAATGCAAATGGAAGCAGTATAGTTGTTTAAAATAGATGATCTCCCCTTTTCCACCCACACATAATTTTTTTGCAGGAAGCAAGAATTCTGAAGTAGGCAGGAAGTAAGTACTGTCTCCATCAATGGCTTCAGACAGGTGATTGATGTGCATAGTACTGACCATTCTGGCTTTGTCTTAGCAAAAACATTTAGGCTTATATTAAACCTTTATCACGTTAGAAGTCCTGCTAAAGCAAAACAAAATTATTAGCTTATTTCTACTCTTCCGGCTCTCTCTACGAGTCCTCAGCACTCCTTACGGTCAAATTTAATGTATCCCAGTTACTCTTGCAGAACAGAAGAGACTTTTAATGGTAACTAATGATGAACTGTAAAACTGAAGACAAATTTCCTTTTTGTGTGGCTGGGAGGGAGAAAAAAAACGTGTTGGTGTAAACTGGTAAAGCTGATGTAGTTGCATTGGCATTAAGTTCAGAATTTGGCACGCGGCGGAGATTCAAGTAAAGCTGTGTTGTACTTCTGTGGTTTTGATTCACAGAGGTTTGTGCGAACTTAGGTAGCTGGTGCACACATGGGACATCATCAAAAGACCCAACCAGAAAGTCAGAGCTTGGATTTGGAGTGCCATATGGCCATACATTTAGAAGCATGTTGTTATAGTGAGGCAAGCAAAGCATCCTTTCATTAAAACAGGTAACTACAGTTTATTTTGAAAGTTTATTTTTATGTATTGCAATCTGCACTGTAGTAACTATAAATGCTTTTTAGACATGTGAAATTTTCATTGTTCTTGAATGTTTATACTGCTTGCAAAAGACTGGAAGGGCCCTCCTGTAAGTTCAGAGTTCAAACTGCCACTACTATAGACATCACATAATTGCCTTTTGTAAGCTATCCTTTTTTCCTTACTGTGGATTTAGAAGGCTGTTCTAGACCCTCATCAGCCAACACCAAAATACTATTAAAAAATAACCTCAAATAATGTTTTCAGCCTAAATTTATTGATAATTAGTTTTTCCTTGATTTTTTTAAGCGTGTTAGGTTTGTCCTTAGCTTGAACAGTCTCTTTGTGCTACTGTTTTCTTCCCTGTTCACAGGTAGTTTTGCTTTTTTAGATCCCAGTTACAACATAGTTGCTCCCTTCCCCTGGACAACACAAGAAGGAATTTCTCTACAGCTGTATTAGTTGAATTTGACCTTTTTTATTTAATGTGGATGAAAAGAAGCATATACTATTGGAAGTACCTCTAAGAAATTAATTGAAAAATAAAATCATTAAGAAATACTGATAATTTGCTTTTTCATATCTGCATCACACTAGCAGCTTAAAGTCCTTAAAAAGATGCAATGAGGTCCTGCTTTTCCTCCTCCCCGGTCGAGAACTGATGTTTCTGTTATTAGCAGAAGCATGACCTTACATTTTATATTATTGAGTTTCATCCCATTTCTATTATTGCAGTCAGTAACGTTGAGCAATTCTATATGGCATTCTCATCCTTCTCAGTTGTGACAGTACCTTCCAATTTTATGTCATCAGGAAGTATGATCAACATGTTACCTTGTGCCAAAATAATTAAAGATAATGTTAAGCAAAAACTGCCCCTAAACACATCATGGGAAATCATCCCTTGAACATGTTCTTCCCTGTGCAAATAATCTTGCTCTTTAGGTTTTCTAACATCTTATCGAATACGTACAGGCTGAAACAAAAAAACCCTGACTTAGGTATTTTACAGAGCAATTTAGCAATCCTTATTTATGTCAATTGTCCCATTGGAGTCATTTGAGTAAAGCTTGCAGAATCCATTTTAGAATCTCCATTCCTAGGTGAAAGAAATCTTCTTTCTCTTCAAATGCAGCTCACTTTGATAAAGCAAACAAATAAGTAATAGTTAAATTGGTCATTTTTTTGGCATAAAATACTTTTAAATTGTTGTAATAGCAACTCACTTTTTCATATATACCTTTTGTTTGTATATTTCTACATGAAAATTGATAACTGGTTTTGTATTGGAATTCATGAAAATTTTTTGACAAAACCCATGACGTGTCAACCTAGTGTATGCTTAGTAACTGAACTTCAGGGTTCTGTTCCTCAATAAGAAAAGAGCAAGAAATGTGCTTAATAGCTAAGCATAATCAGATAACCAGTGTGAACAGCATTATCCCAAACAGAAAAGTGAAACGATTCTGTAACAGGAGATGGAACTAGGTAAACATCACTTCATCATGTGGCAATCGCTGTCCTCGTTGGCAGGCTCTCGAAAGAGCATCATTGAGGGTCACAATTCGACATCTAAAGTTAGCAATGGTGTAAGGCTGAGAGTAATGAGGGCCAACATGCAGCTGCTGAGGTAGATCTCTAAATCGTGCAACAGAGCTGCCTTGATACGTGAGAATCAATTACTGAAAACCTTTCACGATGGGTCAAAATGTGACATTAAATAATGGAGTATCACATCAAATCTTGTCTGCAATTAGTTATCTGGAAAAGTAATTATGCAACAAAATCAAATAGCTGAAATTAGTGGTGTGAAGCACCCTGGTTATTCAATGGCTGTAGGAGAGGGTTGTTTCTTTTTTTTCTTTTGACTTGTAATATGAAGTTTTAAGCACCTAGCTATTACTTTATTGAACTCAAAAAACCTTGCTCAATTGTGGTTCTTGTCATTAGTCATAACTGCAATAGAAGATACATTGCACATGAAACAGGTGTTGATGACTAAGTTTGTTTTGTCTAAAGTAAAAATGATTAGCTATGGAAGAGAATGTCTTGCAAGCAGTACATTAAAAAGCAAATCTGTTTTGTTTAGTGGGGGTAAACAGCCTAAATTTCACTCTTTTGTCTCTTATACTGTGTGTGAGTTTAGTTGAAGAACAGATTATATATACTCTAAAGGTAAAATTTGTTCTTTTTAAAAAGCTATGATAAATGTGGTAATGTAAGAAAGGTTAACACTAATAGAAGTAGCTAGCTTGCGTTAGTTAGCTCAAATATTCAAAATAAGCAAGAAAAATATAATGAATCAAACCAGAGTATGTATCCAGTGTAACAGACTTCAGTTTAAACTATCACATGAATATTGTTTAACAGCTTTTAAAAACAGGGAACCAGATATTTATGCAATCGTGATAAGCCTGATTATTTTTAAATGGCTTCTAATAGCAACTGTTGTCATGCATATGCCAGAACCGATAGGAAAATTAATTCTAATCAGTAGATCTGTACAGAATTTGATCTGTATGTGTATAGTACTTAAAAATCTGAACTGAAAAGAGTAGTTGGTTAGTCATGTTACTTAAGCTGGTCCCAAAATAGCACCTTCCTTTTTTGGTAGAGTTAGGTTTGCAGCTGTTGTCTCTATCTGTTGTCTCTGAAGAAAATTTTAACATTAAGAGTTGCTGACGTCAATTTTTTTCTTTTTTTTACAGCTGATGTGGGCTTTGCCCCTGACAGAAGTTATTTGGTTCTAGCTCTGAGTTTGGAAGAAGTTGGTATATAGATTTTCCCCTAACTTTCAATTGATGTGTTTAGCTTTAGTGGGAGTAATACTATCACTTAAACCATGTTGTCGTCTCAAGGAGTTTTGCTACATCCATATGGAGTGCCAATGATTCTGCCGGCAGCACCCTACTTCGCTGGACTTGTTCAGGTAATGCAAGGCCACTTCCAACAAGCAACTTAACTCTAGTGCACTTAGAGTAATAATTGGAATTTTTATGGTTGAGAAAGCAAACACTTTTAATACAGGCAAAAGCTCTCATGTAGTCAGTGAGAAGACAGTAGGAAATCAAAAAGATGGATCACCCTAATCTGTGTATTGACATCTCTCATGGCTGAATAAATGGTGTAGTTGAGCTATATTTGCTTGTATTGATTTGTCTGCTGTTTAACATTCATGCCTTTGCTTCACGAGGTTGACCACAGGGCAGAGGATTTGCTATCCATCCTAGGTTTCTGAGGGAGTCAGCATTCCCACGGCAGGTCATAAGACAAAGTAACTTACCATGATGTGTTTAGGTTAAGTGTTTTAGCACAGCAAATATGACTAGTGTTAAATATGCATTAATTCATATGTTATGCATCACGCTGAATGAAAAGGGGTTTGTGTGTATAGAAATATATCACCTTCACAGAATATTTATGCACATCATATTAAATCTTTTGAGCCCTGACAACGTAAGATCTTGCTTCAGGATGAGAGTTCTGTATTTTAGAAGTTAACTGGCAATTACTAGATTTAGTAGTTGTTCCTGTGTTGTCTGCTTCTGATTTATTTTATTTTTCAGTGATACTACTGAATTTGCTGCTGTCAGATGTAAGATTTTGAACAGATCACGTAGACACTAAGAAAAAAGTATGCTATTGTTTACAGCATTAGAGGGAATTAAGAAAGAATTGAAGTAACACAAGCATTAACAGCATGAAAAAAACAGTGTGTCCTATAAATGGTGGTAGTTAGATATTATGCATTAAGAGGGTGGCAAGAGACACACATGTATTATGGCTTTTCTGTGTCATGCTAGTGATTACTCAAATTTACTGTGGGAGGAGAGGCAAATTTTCATTACACTCTTTTGCTACAACAGTTAGGTGTCCTAGAAGGGCAATCATAGAATGAAACAGCTCTTTTTACATATAGGTCCATTCAGTAATTGGAGACTGTGAATTGTATTCTTCACTTTAGGCTTAATATCAGCTATGTGTGTCTGAAAAAGAAATATAGCAATGCACAGTGACCACTACCAGGTGATGAAAAACTGTATTGTCTTGAACACATCGAGCGGGCCTTCATATCCATTAGAATTTGGGGGTGAAGGTCGGACGCTGGAACTCAGTCAGACCCTGTGCCATCCTGTCCAATAAATAATTACAAGCAAATCGTGCCTTTCACTCTATGCTGATTGATGTTGAAATTGCTTTTGAAAGTTCTCATAAGTTCCTGTTATAGATTAAGTGCCGGTGTAGGAAAAATAACTGCACCCAACTGAAATGGGTGAATGTAATCAGGTTTAATGGACTCGAGAGCTTGTTGGGAATTAAATAACTATTGATTTGTTGGAAAGTTGCTGTCATTACAAAATGCCACTCTGGACGCATTATCCAAGCAGATAGATTAGAGGAAGGCACCCTTTAAAAATTCGGGATCCTTTATTTCAAATCTTTTTCTTCCTTTCCTTAGAAAGATAAATCCAGGCCTGTGCTACTCCATTAGCACAGGTCTAAAATAGTCAAGTAATAAGTATTGTTCTACAAAAAAAATGTATCTTTGCAGATACAGCTGAAAAGTGTTTATATGGCTATTTCTCTGGTGTCTCCTCTTCTCTTCCTCTCCCTAATGTCATACCTTAAAATTGCATTTTGGAAACAAAACAAATGTTTGAGTTATTGTCTTAGTGAGTGAACTAGAATGTCAAATGCTTTAAGCACTTTCTCACTCCAAGCTTTTATCTGCATTTGCAGTGTCTGCAGTCAGCTTATGATACTGGAATGGTTATTGTTTGTCTCTTAGAGTAAACCTAGGTAGAGCATCCAAAATAAATAATGCAAAGGACACTTGACAAGCATATTTATATCATCCTCTTCTAAGCAGAAATTACATAATTTTCAGAATTTTAATGGAAATTTTCTTTAAAAATATGCTTTGATAAGTTTTGTTTTACTGGGTTGCAGGTTGAGAGCCATAACCCCTGAAGCATTTTCAAATACGGGACTGATTTAAGATTTTAGATGCTAGTAAGATTACCATGTATTTATTGCATGGATTTCTACAGAAAGTAGGAGTATTTCTGATTAGGGGTTCCTCGTCATTTCCAATTGGTTTTACACCAAGATTGCATATGAAAACAATAATTGCACAGAGATTTGGGGGACTGTTTTGGGTTTTGTGTTGCATGATTGAGCCAGAAAGGGCTCAGATCTCTGTGGAGAACTGTTAGTCTTTCAGGGCTTCTGCATTTTCAAGCACTGAATTATTATTTTACTTAATATTGTGTTTGTCCAGACTTTTCCTGCCTCCCTTCCTAAATTCATCAGTGAACTCTATCCTACATCCTCCACTTGATTTTGTCACATCCTCTTGTTACAGAGTGCTGGAATGTGTGAAAATTAGGACAAACTGAAAAAAAAAGGGCAGATACTGGAAGAACATTAGATATGAACACCCATAGATAGTTTCCCAATTGCATGTATTACTCTATTAAGATTTGTGTTCCTCTTGCTGAGATCGGATATTTGAGTGAGAAAATGAAAAATGGAATACATATTTCATGGAGAGGGAGAAAGTAGTTGTTCAGAGTTATAGATCTGTTATAATGTATCAAATAATGTTAAATATACCAGCAAACTTAGGTTTATTCTCCAATAAATAAGTATATCTTTAAAGACCCCATTAGAATTATGGTATTATTATTACCTATGTTATCTTAACGTATTTTGAATGAGAAAAAGAAGATATCTTTTCCTCTGCCTTCTTCCTCCTGGGTGAAAATGTAGGAGGAAAAAAAAAAATCACATGAAAGTACAAATGATGCATAAATAGCATTATGCCTCACGTGGGTGGAGAGATGTTTTCTGACTTGGCACAAAAAATGTACTGGGGGCGTCACAGGCTGTCACAGTTACACTGCCACGAGGAGCAAAGCAGGTACTGCAATCCAGCAACCCCATATGCTGTGCAGAGCAAGGTCTACTTTTTATCAAAATTATCATGCTGTGTCTTCTGGCAGGTGAGAGAAGAAAATGCCATAGAGGTTTATGTGGCAATGCAAGACCTTCTTATCCTGCCCTTGGTTCATATTCCAATTGTGTAATTTGATTCCCGTGAATGAGCTCTTGGATGCAGATAAGCAGTGAGGTCAGAAGGGTGTTACATGAGAAAGATCCATCTGCACTGGCCAGAGTGTGGGACCGTTATCCTACTGTCGGGAAACATGCCTCTGTGCTCCTGTGCCATCTTACATGTTCTTAGAATAAACATGAAAACAAAGTTTTATTAATCATTAAAATTGCAAAATGCAGAATAAAAAATCTTTACAGTTTGTATAAGAGAAGTACGTTTTGTAGAATGAGTTAAATATCTCTGCTTCATCTTTCATGGCTTTGAGTGTTTTAGTTATATAAAATCTTTGCAATTGTTCTGGATACTTGGAATGTTAGAATTATGGTAAAATAATTTAAAAACACAACTGCAATGTGTGATATTTTAATGATGGATGCTAAATTATTTATTACAGGGTTGGTTTATGTGGCTCAATTTCCATTTAGAAGAGAAAGAGGAGTTGATATGCATTATTATAAAAATTATTAAAGCTGATATTACTTAATCTTTTCAATAAACTGCTAGAAAATCCTAAATAGAGACAGATTTATTTAGTACAAAATGTGCTGCTTGAAATCTACAGAGTAAAAAGACAAAGTTTTTTTTCTGAATATGGTCAGTATTTTTTAAAGTACGCTTTTATTTTAGCGTAGTGACTGGAAGACTGCTCAGTTTGGAGGATTTAAACTTATGTTCACTGTTGAAGTTTTCAGCCAGCTGAGCTGCACCCTTTTCTTCTGCTTTTATTTTTTTTAATTTATTTGTGTGGTGGCAAGGGTAGGTAGAAAAAAAATTGGGAAATAGGTGGCTGTTAAGTATTTTAACAAATTGGGAATTACTGTACTTTTAAGGGCATGATTATTAAGCTTAAATTATTCTTAAGATATTTGATTAGATATGTGTATCTGATTTTCCATAACTGGTTAACCAGTGTGTTTGCCTGACAACTGGAAAGGTGGTAATCTGGAGGCAGTTACATTTTATTTTAGGGCTAAGTGAGAGAATTGCCTAGAATATGCTGTGAAAAGTAGTGGTGCTGCCTTCTTCACAGTTCCATCTTTACCCATCTGTAAAATCCTTGCTTTAGAGCTGTGTTGGGAAGTGCTAGCAATGAATACATTGAGAATACTTGTAGAGGTTAATGTGTTGGGCTACCTGCAAATATCACTCTTGCTTTTTGGACGTCCAATTTAGGAACATGTTGTAGATACATTGTTGTTTACCTTACATTAAAAAGGCTGTTGTAATTTACTAGTTTTTATTTGAATAATGCATTTTAAATAAAAATGATGAGTGGTTTTAGTTCTTCCTGTGTTGCCTGAAGTGGTGTCTAGTTGTTTTGGTTGTTTTTAGATTACGCTCTAGTGGAATGCAGTGCATAGTTTCTGTTTACGTTGGCTGAATTGCCAATTTGAAATGCAGTGAGTAGGTGATTTGCCTTAGATGCAGATTTATTCTGTCTTGATTGTGTTGTGCCTTTGCAAGTGATAAGGGTCTGCTATTACAAGTACTGTAATCCCAGCACTTTGTGAGTGGAGGGCTAACATGTTTTACTACTGCAGTCATTTTTCACCAGAGTGTGTATTTTGTTTTGTTTTGGGAGAGTATATCTAAAATTTCTTGTCTTAGTCCAAGAGTTGCACAGTTTTTCTCTTTTCTGTATCAAAAGTGCTTTTAATAGGAGATGTAAGATGGTGGCGATAGCGATGGATGTGGTATGCTTTGCTTTGTTTAGAGAAATATTCAGTTTTCAACATTTATACCTCTGAAAATATAAATTCAGGGGTTTTATTTTTTCCTTTTGATACATGAATGAAGCAGTGTAGCCAACGTGTGTTCTGTGAAACCTCTCATTTGCTCATGGGGCTACAAGCAGCTTGAAAATGTTCTGTTATTGCCGTTACAACAGTTTATTTTCTTTTACCTTCCCTTTCTTTCTTGCTAGTAAATGTAGGTATCACACTATACTGAGTGAGTGAATCTACAGAGGGATGGGCAGTGACACAGAATTTCTTTCCCATTGACCAAAAAGATGTTTTTAGTGAGAGGCATGGCCTATCAAAATAGTTGTAGTTCGACTGAGAAACAAGTGGGTATTTTCTCCTCCCATGTGCCTATTTGTCTTTCTAGCCTTTATTTCAGAAATTAAGGGGTAACATAGTTTGAAAGAGTCAGACAATACTACATTGCCTCTTATTCTGTCAGTTCAATCAATGTTTTAATACACACAGAGCTTCTTTCTGAGCTCAGCAAAAAAGCAAGAGATTTCATCTGACGCTCAAAAGGCATGGAGATTTTCCTGTCCCACTTCTGTGTGTAATATCACTATTAGTGAGTTTTAGACATTGCAATGTATAATTATCATCACTAGATTGATTGTTGGGTAACAGACTTCAATAGATTGGTTTAGTACTGCAAGAAACTCAGTAAATCCGGGCCTTTGTGGCTGCAGTTTCAACAGTGGGCTGGGGTTTTTTTAAGTGGAATAAAGAAAAAGGCATTTGAGTTTGTATGAACAGAACAGTTTCTATAGAAAGAGTAACTTTGATTCTGACAGATTCTTTTTATTTGTCCGTGCTCTAAATAAGACAAAACTTTTAAGATTTATATTCTCTGCAAAATATGTTATTTGACTTCCCTAACTAGAAGCCAGGAAGCTGATATGGCTATTTCCAAGGGTATGGAATTTCATCTTTTTTTTTTTTTTTCCTGACTCATGCATAATTACAAGTAATAAAAATTCTGATGGCCATATTATGCCAGGTGATACAACTTTGAAGTTCTGTTGCGTTCAGTAGAATGATACACAACCGATATAAAAATATGCTTGTATATCTAAATACAGCACAATTATTTTTATGGAGTTGGCTAGAATGTTTTGCCTACTCATCCTCTGAAAAGTTATCTTGTGTTATATGAGCTGCAGTTAGAAACCCAGTTAAAATTTGTATTTTGTTTTACTTGGTTTGTTTACTTCCTTGTTCTTTTTAACTAGGCATACAGGTAACTAGTTTCAAAGACCATGTTATGAAAACATATGAAATGCCTATTTCAGCAGGTAATAGGAATTTGATCCAGGTAAATTTTTTTTTTGTCAGAACTTTAACTTGTATTTCATGAGATTCAGATTATTGTGGATTATGGTAAATTCTGATACCCTGGTACCTTCATTCCTCTAGTGGCCAGGAAAAAAGTGGGCTAGATAGCTTGGAGGATGATGTAATCCTCTTTAATTCTTATGGCTTTATTCAATTAATAAAGAGTGCCTATTTTTTTCACCTGTATATTGTTTTATTGTTGATCAAGCTCAGAAGAAAGATGAAGCCTGTTGCCTATGTAGTCAAAAGTCAGAGTGTTTCATGTTCTGCCTTTTAGAATTTTTTCTGAGGCCTTTATATTTAATAAAACAAATTGTGCATCTAAAGGATGTGTTGTTCAGACTCTATCAGAAAGGAGCTTTAAGTAAAAGCAGCTTCTTCTGTATAGGGATAAAACTAAAAATCTCATGAAGCGAACTGATCTCAACTATGCTGTTGTGTTGGTTTGCTTTGGTTTGGTTTTTAATTGTGGAAGCTTAAAAATCTTGTGAGATGATCATTACCCTAGTACTTTTTCATCTTGGAGAGCTAGAAATACATGTCTGTTAGTTATTTGTCCTTACTTTGCTGTACTATTTCAAAAGCACATAATGCCCTCCTGTGTGCTGTTTAGTAAAATTTGAAAAGTAGTGGCTGAGAACATGGAAGGTTGTCTATACGTTGTTCTACTGCGATAAATTTCTGTGACACCTTACTTAATCTGTAACATCTGAATAGCCCATGCAGTAAAATGCATCTCTGGCCATCTTAGACAAATGAACTGCTTCAGCTGTCTTCGTTTTTGCTGGCAGTGATACTACATACAAGCATGTTCCAAACACTTTGAGAACAAATCATGTTGACACTTGAGAGCATGAATGAGTAAAAAGGGAATTTTCAAACATTTTATTAGGTCTTCCACCCTAGATAAGATATTAGAATTATATTAAATATTAGAATTACATTAAATATTAGAATTATATTAAAACATAAGTGAAATTTCCAAAGAGTGATAAGAACAAGTTTAAACAAAGCAACCTTCTCCCATAACACGGGCTTTTTAAAAGATATAACCACGTAGTTGGTCTAAAGCAAGAAAGATGACATTTAGTTGAGCAAAAAAAGGCAACTAGAGGTGAGGGAAAGCAGGTCTTCCTGCATCTGAGAAAGATCTTGTAGATAATAATACAAAATTAATCACTTCTCTTTTCCCTACTAGCCTCAGTGTCCTGCTGACCTTTAATGAGTTAGCAAACTGGAGAAGTCCTTCCTTGCTCCACAGAGAACACTTTGCTCTGTAAGCGTGACTCAGGTGATGAGACTCAGCTGGATGCTGAACTGAGTGCTTAAGATGGGACCTGCTTCAGTCATCTGAAAGGAAGTTTGAAGGTGTAAACCTCCCTGTGCAAAATGACTCCTTATTCTCTAAGTGTTGGATATGTATTTTATGTCTACAGGCCTTTCATTTATTTTTAGGAGAGTGAGTATAGTGCTTGACCAGCTTTTTCCTTTTTTTTCAATTTGTTTCTCTGATGCATTAGGAGGTCTTGTCTGTGCAAAAAGAGATTAGAGGTATTTTTTTAATATTTTGAGAAATACAAAAATGCCTATATTTAAAGAAATAAGCTCACATTTCCGAGATTCTATTTCTCTTTGATTTCAAATTGTTCTAAAATGCATTATTTGAATAAATTTTGTTTAAAAAAATTATTTTACTGACATTTGAGGTACAGAGAGAAAGTAAAACTCTGGAAGTGTATTTCAGTGCCTTGTTAGAATAAAAATATTTTACTTCAGTTGTTACAAAAAAAAATCCAAAAACATAAATACTGTTTAGAGCCATTAAAAGACAGGATGGAAGAGGATGCTCCTAATTGTATAAAACCCCAAAATTACAATTTAAATAAGCTAGGAGTGCAGTTTAACAACAAATTTTATTCTGTAGAGCCTGAACTGTACTTGAAAAGTTTAAATAATTTATATTTTGTTATGCATTTTTAATTACTAATTAGTACCAAGTGTTTTTTTAAATTTGTAGTACCTGGAAGCTGTCTTGTATTGGCAAGCTGTCTATTCAGGTACTAGCTACAGAGCGTGGTTTCACTATTTGGTCTCCATTCCAATGAATGTTACTTTCAGAATTGCAGTCTTTTTTTACCTTGTCCTGAGATAGAACAAGGGGAATCAGCAATCTGCTGTGCTCTGTTGTGACAAGTCATGCAAGAGTCTGTTCTGAGGTGAACACGGAAAAGACAGCACAAGCTTTCCGTTCTCGAAGGGAAATTAGGTGTAATTGGAACAGCCCCCTTCTGCAACACAGGAATAAATTATGCTTTTGATTATTACTTTTTTAAGAATCTTGTGTCTAGACACAAAGCCGTTCCCATATTTTGTTTCTCCTTTTCAACCTTGTAATGTCTAAAACTGGAATAAAGCAAACTTGAAATCTTGAAAGTATAGAAACCTGTCTGTGAAACTCATAAAATTAAAAACTGTGAAACTCCTAAAATAAAAAAATCTAGCTTCCATGTTCTCTTTGTCTTGACTTTTAAGACATAAATATCCATGCAGATTTTTACTACCTATAATTAGGAGGAGTAGTTATAGCTAGTCAGATCCATTAACAGAAGAGGATTTAAGGCTGACTGGAACACAGCAGCTGGTTAGGCCCAGTTCTCCTTAAAAGCCCAGCTAGTTGTAGGCCTATTGTTCTTCCTACTTGATGTTTCCCATTAATTTTTTAAAAATGTGTGCAGTTGCAGAACTGGCTCTACGTAGTTCCACGTTAGTTCATTCAGAATCTTAAATAGAAAATGAAGGAAAGTATTGTATGTAAGGCTTTACTTGTAAATACTTCTAAAGGTTGCCTAAAATTGTTGATGATTCAAAGGATTTTTTCAAATCTAAACATTCTGTGAGAAAAAAGAAAGGATTGATCAGTTTCATCATAGCGTTGGTCAATGTATATTGGGAAACTGCCTTCACTGGCTTCTGTGGTGACTTATTTTGTAGACATAAGTTGTTAAAGTACACTGAGCTTTTTGAACTCCACTGTTACAGGAAATGAAATAAATCCACTGCAGGATTCTCAGAGTACTATTTCTAACTGAATTGACTGAAGTGAGTACATGGTCTTTTTACTGCAGAAATGAATGCTTTGATTTTTATGCCTTCCTCTATGAAGGAACAGTTAAAATCAGGCATAGGGAAACATAACAGATGTTCATACACATTTCCCATCTGAAACTGCCTTCCACTGGCCAAGACGATTGTTAGGCACAATTAAGCCCAGTATATACATCCTGTACCCTAAGCCAAGTCTGCTGAGTATGTTCCCAACAGGGAAGCACAGATTTGGAAAGAAGGCAGTTTATATGAACTTTCATCTGCAGTAGATTTTTAAAACCCATTGTGTGAGAAACATAAGGAGACCTGACTGACAGCTTTGAGTCTGTGCCCCAGTGCACTGCGCTGTAAACTATATCTTTAAAAGAAACTTTCAATCTGTGAGAAAATGTCATATGCATTTCAGGGGTACTAACGCTTGAAACCTGATTTTGGAGTGGCATTTGATATTATGTTGCCAACTGACTGAAAAGTGTGTGATATTATGCCTTGTAATGTTCCACATTCAGTCTAATTGTCACTGTAATCAGCTTTATGATGGCAACTCTTGATGATCACTACAGGGATGTATTTTCCTCTTTTTTGCGTATTATGTCTGAAATGTGAGTTACTTTTTCATTTCAGAGGCATATTGATAGTGAAGGTCTGTAGAACTGCAGACTTTGAAAATCATGTATGACATGTTTATGCAGAGTGTAGTATTTGTAGTTTCCAGTCATATGATAACATCTATTGTTGAAAAAGATGCTGAGAACCAAATACTCTTATATTTTGTGATATGTATTGCATCTGAACACCTTTTGGTCGGCTTTTCTGGAAATGTGTGCCTTTCCGATATCTCAAAAAATTGCAGTGATTGACTATTTTCGTTGTATCAGAATATCATACAGAAACTGTGAAAGTGTGTCGACCTAAAAATGTCAGTGAGTGTTTCATATCAGTTAACGTTTGCCTTTTTTTTTTGGAGGGGGTGGGAGTGAGGGCATAAAAATGCAAGACAGACATTGCTTTTCTGTTGTGGAATGCCTGTATTTTAATAACATAAAAAGCTCTGTGTAAGGTCTATAAAAAGCAATTTTTAGTTGCTGGGCAGTCAGTAAATCTTCTCACTAAAATATTTTAGAATACTCTAAACCTCGTCTGCTATTCTAGTCTTATTCTTCTATAATAAGACACAAATCTGCAAGTTACTGATTTCTTGTATTTCTCTGGCTGTAGTTCTCCAGTGGAATGTCTTTGTTAAATTCCTCTTCAGATGGATGTAATTAGTGTTTAGTATCTTGTGTTATCTTCACTCTTGACAGAAATGGGGATGAGCTTGACCTGTAGTGTCACATGCAGATGATTATATATGGTTACCTGTATTTTGTAAAGGCAAGAAAGTGAGACTCTGTTTTTCTTAAACATATGTTTTGTTCCTGTGAGATGGTATGTCCTAAGTATGTCTTTGTTGATCCTCTGGAGCTCCTGCGCTTCAGAGGAGTACCTAGAACATTGATGGACAGCCTGTGGCCTTTATGTGTGCCTGAAAATGGTTCTGTGCATGTCAGCTCATGTGGTGGCTGTCTGTTTATTTTTGGTTTGGTTTTATATTTTGTCCACTAGAAGCATTGTCTTGCTTAAGTGTCTGTGAAATGTACTTTTTATGTGCTGTTCTGTGGTCATGCTTAGGTCAGTATATTCCTGGTGGAAGATTTCTGACTCCAGATTTATCTTTTACGTTGTTATTGGTTGGTTCTTACAGAACTGCACAAAATAATTTCTTAATAAAAGTCTTCCTCTAGCAGAATAACAGCAAAATGCTGAGAAAGGTATTTTTATTCTCTTGGTTCCAATAAGAAATGGGAGATCAAGAAAAGAAGAGATAGTCCAGTGATTCTTTGGTCTTATTTAGCATTGGAGAGATTATTTCAGAACAATAATAAAGATATAGTGTTGTGCTTCTGAATTGATGGGATGGCATTTTCTGTTTAACATTCTTTGTTAGTTGCATTCACTGTAGAGATTTTCCTCCTGTGCCTTCCAGAAGTTAAGATCAGGTATTTGAAATAGTGAAAAGTAGTTCTGGGTCAGAGCAAGATGACATAATTGTTTATGCTCATATTTCATACTTCCATTCTTTTTTTTCTGAACATAACAAATAACCTGCCCAGTGCTTAATTTTTTGTTACCCTTCTATAAGACTTGTAACATTACAGTTTTTCCCCATGTTTCTCATTTTCTCTCTTCTATGTGCATCTGTTATTTCTCTCACCTTGTTGCTTTAGTAATGCTTTTTCTTTGTGTAAGGTGCAACTACCTGTTATTAGATTGACATAACCTTTGTTTTGCATGTTATTAATTAAAATTATCTTCTTAGAACTGAAAAATCGTGCTATTGCAAAAAAAATATGATGTGGCATCCACAACATAAAAATAGATTGTGAGTTAGGAATCAGACACCTTCAGAGGCAGATCCAAGATACACTCTTAGGGAGCACAGTATGCTAGCAGCCACTTAAAGTATTTCTCAAGACTGATGCCTGTTAGATTCTGAGGTGACTCTCAGATGTACTAAGATAGCATCCATTTAGCCACTAGCTCCCTAACCTAATGATTAAAACTAAAGGGTTACTTTATATATTGTGTAGGGATACTATTGCATTGTTAGTATTTGTTACGTTTACCACTTTGATCTCCTTAAGCACTGTGTTTCCTTGGAGGAAAGGATGAAAATTGTTAATTTAGGTAAAACTTATTATTGTTTATCGTTTTTTGTTGTTTTTTTTTTTTTTTAATAGCAGTTATGGTTTGAGAATAAGATCAAGCAGTTTGTATTATTTACATACCATGCTTTTTTGGAAAAGAAGTAGTGTACATGCTTTGTGCCTTTATTTAGTAGTTAGCTATTGTTCTCTAACAGGACAGGTTACTTGGAATATATATTACCTACTGCAGCAACAGAAAAATCAAACTCAACGTGTAATGATTCTTTTTCTTCCTCTGTCTCAGGACTGAATATTCTTGCTAAAAATTGATTCCATTTTCTTTGATGACAACTATTTCTCTAATGTAACAAAACCTATTTTTTTTCGTTGTCATCTGGTTTTTGTTTTGTTTTCAGAATCAGAAAGTGAATGTGTACATTTATATAAGAAGGGTTTCTTGCTGTAAAGTGGGATTTCCAATTCATAGATTCAAAGATACTCAGACCAGGAAGGATCACTATGGTAATTCAGCCTGTCCTCTTGAATATACATGCTACAGAATTTTTCTCAGAGACTGGCTTAAACTAGACCTTTTGGAAGATATTTAATCTTGCTTTAAACATCCAAGTAATTTTGATTCCATCAGATTCACTGATACCCTACTGAACTGTTTGAATGTTTAATTACCCTTGCATTTAGGGTATTGCAAGGCTCTATTTATCTTTATTTCAGCTTCTAGCCACTGTTCCTGCTGGGTTTTTTGTCTGTAAGATTGAAAATGCAAAATACCCATAAACAAATGAGGACGCTCTTGAAGTATACCACCTCCTAGAAGAGATGTATATCACAGACATGGAGAAAAATAAGGAAGGAAGGCACCTTGTGGGATCATGTAATCTACTTCTCTGCCTGAAGGCAAAATCAACTTTGGCTGTGTCATTCCTGACAGATGTTTGTCGAGCCTGTTCTTAAGATCTTGAACGACGGGAACTCTCTAACCTCTCCAGGCATTTTACACTTGCACTAGAGATGATTTTTTTCCCCAATGTCTGAGTTAAAGTCTTTCATTTTGTAGTTTAACCTCCCACTGTTCTTGTATGCATAGTGGGCATAGAAATTGCATTTTTCCATCCTTTGCATAGTGGCCCCTCAGCTACTCAAAGACAGTAATGTCAGCCTCAGCCTTCTCATCTTGTAGTACTACAATCCTCATTCCTTCAGTCTTTCCTTCTAGACTTTTCCTGAGCCTGCAACAGTTGTGAGGCATTATAGGCAAGATTTGTAGATCCACAGAATTATTTAGGTATCTAATTTCCTCTTTTTGAGGAGTACATAATATATGAAGGATAACTTACCTTAGGAGAGTAGAAGGTAATAAAATTCTGCTAGAAGATACAGATGTACAGTAGGGAGGAGAGGTGAGAGTTGACACTAAGTCGTGAGACACAGAGCGCTGTGAAGGATGAGTTTATTTTGCTGTTATTAAAAATTTCATTTCAGGATAATCCCTCTGAGGTTTAACACATTATTTTAAAAAAGCTTCCTAGAGCAGCAGTAAACAAGACACAGTACAGTAGGTTCAAACAATTCATAAATGTTTGGATTTTTTTTAAGCATCCCATTTATTGAGTCTATTTCTGATACAGCACTGAAAGAAGCAGCAATCATGTTGCCGATGTGTTTGCGAAGAGTGACATTTGTAAAGTAAACCATTTAAATAATCATCACTGAAGCCTTGTCTGCGGTTTTTGGCTGTCAAATTTTGTGAAGTAAGGGGAAAATAATTTAAAGCACAGGCTAGCTCTTTACTGGTGTTTGCATATCCATTCTTCATCAGCACCTCCACTAAGGCTTACTTCTGTGTGGCGGTAGGAGTTCCATGGCTTTGTCAAAGCATGTAGTCTGTGCCTCTAAATGTCCAAAGAACAGGAGCACCTCATCCTTCCATCTGCATATGTTTATTTACATTAGTGTCACAATGCTCCAATCCCTGTTACTATAGAAATGCATGAAGAAACCTCCTTTTACCGAATGGCACTTCTATTAGCATAGCACCTCTTTAGGTACTGCAGTGAATAGGAGTGGCTTTTTGTACTGGTACAACGTGAGATTACTTTCTCTAACACCCACATGGACATCACTGTGGAAATGACAGTAAAAAAAGCCATAGGCCATTCAGATACATGAAAACCTCAACACAGTGGGTAATGGCAGTGCTGTGTGTTATTGGTAGGGATAACTGATCACATTAATGGCAAAACAGTAAACAAAATGCACTTAAGCTACCATTGAGTTACTTTGCCCCTGATAATCATCGCTATGTTTTAGAGAATTATTAACACAAATGTGGGTTATCTTTTTTTTTTTAAGTTTTTAAAGATAAGTGACAAAACATGATGTATGAATACACAGTGCTGTTCAGGTCTTCTAAAGCCACAGCGCTGCAAATTCACTTGTTACAAATTGTAACGTTCTCTCTCTTATGAGGAGAGACTCTGTGAGCTCTGATCTGGAAAAGAGAAGACTGAGAGGGGATCTCATCCATGTTTTTCAATACCTAAAGTCTGAAAAGAGGATGGGGCCAGACTGTTTCAGGGATGCCCAGTTGACAGGATAGGGGACAGAGGACCCAAACTGGAGCACAAGAAGTTTGACTTGAACATGAGGAAAAACTTTTTTATTGTGCAAGTGATGGAGCACTGGAACAGACTGACAAGAGTGGCTATGGAGTCTCCTTCTCTGGAGACATTCAAGCGCCTCCTGGAACCATTCCTGTGCAACCTGCTCTGGATGAACCTACTTTAGCAGGAGGGTTGGACTGGATGAGCTCCACAGGACCCTTCCAACCTCTACTATTGGTAATTCTGTAATAAATTCATGTTTCATCAGAAAAGGCGTTTTGGCATGTGTTTAGGAACGTTCCTGTTCAAGTTACAGCAAAGCACATGAAGTGCTTTCCTGAATTAGGATCCTAGTACTTTAGTAAATGTAGTCCCATTTTCTCAAGTTTTCCCCTAGTGTTAGTATTGATGATAGGATCTGAAATTCTGAGGCATGGATCAAGAATAGTCTGTGATCAGGGAAAGACAGATAAATGGTCATGGAAAACCAGAAAGATTAAGAAACACAGAGAAGTAAAGTGAAATAAATGAGCCTCAGCAAAGTGGGATTTATTTGCTAGTTTTGATTTGTATCACTTTGTATAACGTGACTAAAAAAGCCCACATGTACTACATTTCAGCTTTAAGGAATCTTCTTGCCCTGAAATGCTATTTTTCCTTAGTTATTCACAGGCATGATAATGTGTTGAGGTGTGCACAGCAGAAATAAACCCAGTTGGAAAATCAGGGCTTAGTGAGTGAGGGAAGTGCGGTGGAACCTCACAGCCCTTCTTGAGGGCCAACACATGAGCATTGCCAAGTCTTGTTCTTGTAGAAATTCCTATGTAACATCAGAGAAGAATGAGAGCTTTCTTCCCTCTTGCTAACCAGTACTGGTAAGAGCTTGTGAGGGGTCAAAATGTGATAAATGTATAAAGATGAAGTCCTGCCTTTATGACTCACTCCCAAACACAAAATACAGATAACAGAGCATCTTTTAAAGAAATGTTTATGGAATTTATAAACAGTTTTCCATTTATACCATAAAAGAACAGAGAGGAATATAGTAAGATTATGATTTCTTCTGCTTAAGCTTCATAATGATAAACAAAATGTTAATAAATTAAAGCTACCCTATTATCAGTATAGTTTTTATTCAGTTGCTTTTTTTCACTGTGATTTACCATTCTCCCCTCTCCTCCGGTTTATGCATCAATGCCTGAATAAATAGGAAGTGATCCTTATAATGTTGACAAAATCATGAGTGTAAGGCTGGAAACTCCTTTTAGTTTGCTTAGTACTATATTTTATATTTTGTCTCATGTAAACATCTAAGGGTGCATGACTATTTAATTATATGTGAAATGTTTCTGTCTGGAGCGTGTGAGGACCACGGATAGCCTAACACGGGTCATGTAGTTTCATTTCATGAAACTTGTCACAGCTGATTTCATCCTTTCAGGGACAGATTTTTAGGTAGTAGCATACATTATAAAAATACCTCTACACTGGTGTTCTTTGGGAAATTTGTACAAAGGACTTGTGTATAGTTTTAAATTCTGTGTGCTTGTTGGAAAGCAGCACTTTTTTTTAAGGTTTTATCTAGATTATGAGTTATTTTGTATGTTTGTTAAATATAAATATCATCAGAAACCAGAAAAAACAGATTAAATATAATAAATACTTCAGACTCAAAGATTGTACTGAAATTTTCAACAAGGTAGAGTTTAAAATGTTTTTAGCAAAGATTTGCTCTGTGCTTAGAAATTATCAGTTCTCTTTATGTAGGCAAACTCTTTTTTTTTGCTTGCTGTGTTTATTATTGCCAGGATGTGCTTAAATCACACTCTGTACTCAGTGAAGCTTGGATGAAGAGTGTCAGTCAATAGTTGCAAAGCTGTCAAGCACTTTTCCCCAAGTTGAATTTAGACAGGCACCTCAAGAAGAAATTAATGAAATCTTGTTTCACAGCACATGTGTAGCCATTTTTAATGAACATATAGTGATCTAAAGTACTTTCTGTGCAATTGCATATTTTCTGGATTACACCAGCCTTTGCACGATGAGGGGAACTGCAGTTTACAGGGTTTTTGTTGCTCACATTCATTTTTAGGTTGGTGATATGTGAATTTACTTGCTTATTTATTATACCAGTGATAGATTATTCTCGCTTCTACTTAAATGTGACAGGCTGCACAGTGCTAAACCCTGCTAAAATGGTGCGAAGACCCAATTACAGAAACTACAAAGGCATGCAAGAGTAAGCAAAGAAAAAAACATATAAAAGGATTAAAGATCAAAAATAGAATGATTCCAGCAAAACTGCATTAGGAGACATCAGGCAGGAAGATGTGAAAGAATTAGAGTATGAAGAACAAAGCTTTATAAAGCTTCTGAAAACTGAGAAACATTTTAAATTTTTTTTCTGTTAACTCTATTAAAATAATTTATTGGAAAAGTACATATTTTTCACTGTTGTTTTCTTGGTACATTCTGTTTCTGGAGTTTCAGTTTTGTCTGCAGAGTAGTGGTAGCTACCTTTAGTCAAAGATTTAAAAAGTAAATTGGATCTTTAATTTTAAATGAAATGCTATCTGAGACTTAGGAAGAGTTGCAGGGTGGATTTATCCTAATGCATGCTTACCCATGTTAAGCATGCCAGCCCTTTTTTCCTTCTGTGGCTTTAAACACTTCCTTTCCAAGCTAATCCTTTCATGGCACAGTAGACATGGTTTGGTACAGTGTCTAGAACACTGACAAAATTGTGGTTTAATCAAGAATGAAAAAGGCATTTGACCCTTGTTTTCTTCATCATGACTATTGCGTAGAATTCATTTTCTTTGCACAGGGAACTGGGAGAGTGGGAAAAATGAAAAATAGTCCTTCCAGGAATAAGAGTTAGTTCATAGTGGCTCCCCCGCGTTCCTTGAAAGAACTAGACAAGTACAGACTTTTGCAGTTATTGCTAAAAGGGTTTCTGTATTTCCCAAAAACAGGCTTTCTGCTGAAGTCAAGAGAACCACTTTAAATACTAACAGGGGTCCCAATCACAATAGCTCCTGAACACCTTTTAACATCACACTGATAATTGTAAGAGGGCTTTCTTTAAGTAAAATCTTTGAAATACTCCAGAACCTTTGTATAAAGCAGTACTTGCTGTGTATTTTTGGTCAGCATGGAACCACGTTTTCCTGTAGCAGTTCATCTGAATTTATTATTCAGGTTTTTCTTTACATCTCCTGGACCCTACTGTAGGTATCAGTTTGGGAATGGATGACAAGTGTCGTGGAAGCGTTGACTTACTGATTGAGGTAGTGTGTAGAGAGTCCCTGGCTCTTCTCTGGGGTTGCTCTCCATGTAGCTATTGCAGTCTGGTTGAAGCCTGGGAGGGATGCGAAGCAAGACAGATGGTTTCCCACAGACTTCCCCTCTAGCTCTTTCATCTTTCATCTAACTATTAATTCATCTGTTTGGATGGATACATTCACGCATGGAACCAAGATGAATAATAATGAGATTTTTAATAACTCCCTACATTTGCATTCCTTGTAACTCTTTACATGGTTCTAGCTGATTAAAATGAATCATTTACATAATTAACATATGGTTATAGTGTTGGCTTTAATATGCTGATTATCTCAGTACTTTTGTCTAGAGTCAATTGGATTCAAACTGTAACAATTGTTTGAAGTGAGAATAGTTTATTCCTGTGAGGGTTGGTGAATATTTGCCATGGGGCCTGATTAGAAATAGCACAACTGTCCAAGAAATTCTTTAATGTAAAGCATGATTTAAAAAAAAATAATTAAAAAAATGTCTGTTACATCTGCTGTGTTTAGGTCAGGCTCTACAAATAGCTTTCTATGGCTGGGGACACTTCTACCATTAGTTCTTTAGTGAGATACAAATAAAGTGTCAAGCATAGTATTAAGAATGAATCAAGAAAACCAATACAGATCTGTTTATTAATTGTTAAATAATTTTTTCTTTGAATCAGAGTTAGAAATAATAATAATATTTTTTAAAAAATCTGTTAAGATAGAATTACATTTTTTTTTTACAAAATGTGTTTCACTATTTTTTAATTCACTGAATTGTCCTACTTGTAAGATTAAAAGAGAAATAGTTTTCATATTTGTTATTTTGCTTGTTTCCCCTCACATTTATGTGTAGCAAGTAACACTGAGGCAATCGAACTGGTAGAATATTTTTCCAACCTTGGTATCACCCTTGATGTTGTGCTGAGCTTCCTAATACAGAGGCTGCTTGAAAACAGAAAAGAATTGTCAGTTTCTGTGGTTAGGTAACTAACACTTGTGTCAATGAATGCTTTTTGAATGTTCATGAATATTTGAAGCAAATTTGTGTTAATTGCACTACCGTTGTCCACAATTAGTCTGTGGTAGACATGATTAATTGTAAATAGCCCTGACATTTACGCATAAAAGTCTTGAGGTCAAACAGAAATGGAGAAAAATGGTTGCTGCAGCATTGGCAGATGGAATGCTAATGCATTTTGACTCGTACTGAGAATAATGATATTTTTACATCAATGGCAAATAATTGTCTTAGAATCATGGAATATTCTTCTTTCCTCCTTTGCTTTCCTTTCTTTGTTTAAGTTTCTTCCCTCCCAACCCAGGATGCCACAGTCACTAGTTATTTTTACAGTGTGGTCTTTAATTGGCTTGAATATTTCTTTGACAAATGCTTTACTGGAAACCTACACCAAATTGCTCTTTGGGAAAGGCCTGATCGATTTGCTTCTCTGAGGAGAAGTGTAATGGAAAAAAACCTTCTGATGATGATTCTACATACATTTTGAAGGAAGTCACTTGAATCTGTGCTGGTATATATCCTATCAATAAATGAGCTTCCTGTGTTCCTAGAACACAGGCTTTAATAACATTTTAACACACTTCTCATGTTGAATAGTAAATAATTCAGCAGATAGAATCTCAGTGTTTCAATTTCTATCTTAATAATTAACATAGTGTCATTACCAGCCTATGAGCGTGTCTCATAACTGTTTGGATCCTTTCCCACCACTGGAAACACCACTGACACTTGAACCAGTGCACGGCAGTGCTCCCAGTGGGTGGAAATGTAGGTCTCCAGGATTCTTCACAAATTGCTGGTCCTAAGCCCCAGACCTTTCAAAAATCAAGAGACTCTAATGGATCTTTTTTAGAAAGCAGCCTGGTTGATTCAGTGAACGTAGCATCACATAAACCTAAGGCTGGCTGTGTACACATGGTGTACAACAGTCAAAGTAAACGTGTCTTGCATTTTAATAAGTTTCAGGTTGTCGTGCTTTTCTGATGTAGTATCCATGGAAGATAGACTAAACCTTCTAATACCATTTGTAAATTTTTATTTGTTTATGTAAAAGTTTGCTGCAAGATATGGGTTTCTATATTGCTAAATAGTTCCCATTTGAAGTGCAAGGAAATTAGATTTTCTGTGTGTTCTCGGACAAAACATTTTTAACAACCTGTTTAAAAAGTTTGTTTTTCTTTTTTTAGCTCTCTGCAACAGAACAAGTTTGTTTTGGTTTTTTTTTACTTACATTTTTTTGCCACTTGGCCATTTGCAATTGCTTTTCAGCACATCTTCATCAGTTAGAGGAAGTAGTCTGGAAATGTGTGATGACATTGGATGAATGTTTGTAGGATGTCAGTTTGAAGTTAACTAGTGGTGCTCCTCAACTTGCTAATCTTACAAAATGACAGTGTCTAGAAAACAGTGTTAAGCGTTCCCTGGAATCACCTAGACTTTCTAATGCTTTTGGTCAAAAATTATATGTTGATTGTTAATGATGGTCTCTAAAAGAAATGTTGAATGTTGTGTCTTTGCTAAATAATCTGGGACACAGTGTTCTGTGGAAATCCCAGGACAGGCAATATTTCTTAGGTAGTGGCTCAGCCTGCTGATTTTTTGCTGTAACATACTTGCATCAGACCAAAACCACATAGCAAATGTTTGCACATGGTAGGGCCCTATGTAATTCTTCCATAGTTGTGTTACTAATTTTTATAACAAACCAAAAATCTATTTTTAATCATAAAAATGAGATTTACCAGTTTTACTCTGTTTTAGAATCTACAAAAAGTAACCTAAATGAGAGAAATCAGTTGTATATGTAACCCAAAGGATATGGTTATCTAGAAAGGTTAAATTAAGTAAAATACTGTGTTCTTTGAGTACATTTTAATTTCTCGGTGACATTTGGTTACGTGGCTTCCTTTTCAGGTATAGTGCTTTTTCAAAGCAGAATATATTGTACTAATCTCCAGCTCTCCTGTAATAAATGCTGGACTGTGGACAGGAGATGGCCAAAAGAGAGTGCCTGGGCAAACCTTAATCTTTAATAAGGTGCAGAACTAGTCTATAACTGTCAAGGAATGACAGAAGAGCAATGCTTTCAGCTTGCCTGCTCAGAATAGAAAATGGTGTCCTCTGACAGGCAAGAAAGGCTACTTTTTTCTTTATTGGGTTTGGACTTATTATGCCTGTGTTATTTAGTTATTTGACATTTGTGAGTTGTTGGGGCAAAAGGAAGTCCAGTTATTAATGTGAAAACAAAATGTAAAATGGATTTTTATGCTGAACTTACATTGAAACCTCCTACTCTTACACTTCGAAACAAAGCCATACCTGATGCTAAATGGATGCTGTTTGTAATTTAGAAATACAAAGCATTTTTGTATTAAAAAGAAGCGGCTGTTGGAGTTAAAAACAAGCAGACAATATTTTCCAGCTTCAAGTAGATGAAGAAACAATGCAAAAGTTGGGTGTTTTAATTCTTTGAACTACTATTTGCTTTAGAGAGCTCTTGATAATAGCTTTTTCTGTGCTTTCTGAAGTGTTTTTCCAGGCTGAAGCTGGAAATGTGACCCTTGTCTGTAAGTCTGTGGCCAGCTGTGGTTGGGTGCCACCAGTCAGTTGTTGGTCTGGGAGCGTGCAAAGGGCTTGTGAGTAACTCTTGTATCAGACCTGTGACAGATTCAGCTTCTGCTGCCGAGGGTACGTGATTTGGATGCCTTCCATAGTTCAGAGCATCCTGGGCCATGAAGCAGTGAATGCTGCCATCTTTTTGCAACAGTTTTATAACAAACTAGATATTTCCAAAGCTTGAAGAGACTTGGGGTAAATATTTTCCTCCCTTGTTTTATAATGCAATCATCAAGATGTTTGCGTACAAAAATGTGGCATTTGATTTGCAGGGATACTGGAGACTTCATAAGATGTGTATTTTTTTTTGGAAGATTTAGGTTTGTTTTTAGATAGTGTAGTGAAACTAAGGTTATTTAGAAGTTTTTTGTATTATGGCTCCAAAATTTTGAATTGGCAAAGATCACTATGGACTTGCATATTAGTAAATTTAGACAGAATATTTGTCTAGAGATGTGAGACTACGCGTGTACATTCTTCAAATATATAGCAAATGTGGGACAGGTATGCTAGCAGATAGTGTAGTGCCAAATTGCAATGTCAGACTTCTCCAAAATCTTACAAAACAACAAAAAAAAATCCTTATTTCTTCATTTGTTTTGAGTACTTAGCTATGTATATAAGATCATTTCATAGGAGTTAAAAGTTCTTTAACCTTAAAATAATGTTGCTTCAAATGTTGTAGCTTAGTCTTTCTAAAGATAAAGTCACAATCGCTAGTGGTGGTGATTTGTGGTGTTTGGGTGATGAACCTTTCTTTCCAGGTTTTAACCTCTAAAAAGATCTGCTAAAGTGTGAGGTAGACCCTTTGTAGGGATGATGAACCAATGGAAAAAACCCCACTGATTTCCTCTAGACTGATTATTTGTATGTTGATTTTTCAGGTAAATAGAACTTTTGTCTGATTTTTCTAAATTCTCTCTTTATGTAGTCTCAGATGTGCATATGTGTGGTCAGAAACATGCTGAGCAAAGTACTGAACAAAACAGAGCTTGTGTAAAACTGCAAACAGTTTTACTTCTGCAGAATACCCTACTCCTTTATAGTGTTTCTTTTAAAGCGGTCACACTCTGAATGTGTAGCTGTCTGAGATTTTGTTTTTAAAGCAGTCTTTGCATTCATTCTTAGATCTGCAGATTCTCATCCTACATAAATTTCCAGGAAAACTCATACAGGAAAGGACAGGATCTCACAAGTGTCAGATGTTCAGAGCACGTACACCTGTGGTCTGGCACTGGTATCACGAAATGATACAAATGTAGGATGCGTTTTAGTGCTTTGAAATTCAGAGTCAGCCTTGTTCTGCAAGAATGACTTGTGAGACTATATGAAATGAAAGCAATTTGCAATAATTCTAGTAAAAAGTGAGTAATAGGTACTGTTAAGATGAGAGATTTCTGTATCCTAGGCAAAAAATCACCAGTGCCACTGACTGAAAAGTAACGTTGATGCTCAATTGCACTTTACTGGGAAATACTGCGCTAGGAGAAAAGGGAGGAACATACAACTTCTCTACTTCTGAGTCACCTTAAGCTTTAGCTTTTCTTCTTTTTGTAGTCTTAAATTGCAAATGATAGTTTCAAGTTTGAAAGAAAAGGCAGATACTGAACAGATCTTTCCAAGCAAGAAGTTTTTGAGGAAACTTCCAGATGACTTTTTTTTTTGCTGTTTTTTTTGTCTTGAAACTTAAACCGTTTGTTTTCTGTGAGACAAGTATTATGCAGATGTGGTCGGTTTATTCTCTGAAGAGTGATTTTGGACATATTGTTGTGTATGTAGTTGTCAGTGGACTTTTTGTCTGATCTCATCATCATATTATTCAGTTAAGGTCATAGCAATTTAAGTGTGGCACTGTGCCATTACAGACAGATGGGCATAGGCAGACAGCCAAGAATGCATGTTAAGGGCAGAAGATTTTCAGCAGCCTTGTTTAAAGGTGTCTCTGACCACATGTAGCATGGCTACACATACCTGATCTGTTTCTTTTGCTCACTTTTGCAGCACTATAAAGGCAATTTTTTTGTCTTAGAAGTCTAGGATGCACCTCAGATAAAACTCTGCAAAGGTCCCTTGGCTTTTCTCGTACGACGCTGGTAGTCTCAAAAAAAATTCCAGAGCTCAGCAAAGAAGTGGGTCAGTTGAGTTTAGTCAATTTACACAAGAAGGTTATTTAAATAAAAATAAATAAAATTGATTAAAAAAAAAGTTTTCCTCAAGGTTATTACAAACTAAATATAGCACATTAAACTGTTGTTTTGTTTGTTTGTTTTTAATATGGAAATTAGGGAATCATAGAATCGTTTGGTTGAAAAATTCCTATGAGATCAAGTCCAACTGTGCCTGTCCACTACATAGAATCATAGAATCATTTGGTTGCAAAAGATTTATTGGCCAGTGATTTCTTGTCCTGAATAGGTGTTAGCAATTCTTAACCCAGCCTTAGTTAAAGTCTATTTTTTCACCCTTGTTTAATGATTACAGCAGGTTGCTTTAAGTGAAACAGTTTAATACTGTGTAGCATGAGATAATTTAACAGTATATAAGGAATGTTTGTGTTTGGTCTGAACGAATTGCTGGTTAGCTCTGTTTAGTTGAGCAGCCAGACATGGCTTACATTTGAAAATGCAGTTATTAGTCACAGGCATTGAAAGTTTGGTAACAACTGCTTTTGTCATTTAGACATTCTGAAGCATTATGGCTTTATTTGAAAGTCAGTAATTTGTATCATGTTACATTTGTAAAGAAAAGTAATTTAAAGTAATATCTGAAGGTGGGACTGCATTGTGGGATTTGCCTATGGCTAAAACCATGCAAGTACCCTAACAATTCCAGATCTAGCTTTTAGATGTCTGTGTGCTGACTATAAAGCCTTATCAAAAAACCCCTCTAATCTAAGTGACAAAAATTTTTTTTATATGTTACTGCCTTAGCTGTGACTTCTCTTTCTATAGAGGCATCTAAATAACAGTACAGATGCTTTTTTCCCTTGGACTCATTCTCTTATTGGAGTTTGATTCATCCTCAGTCATACTGGCTTGAAAACTGTAGTTAAACAACAGAGTAGAGCCATGCGATTGACTGTACAGTAGAAAGCATGAACTGTGCCTGAAGAAAAGCTTTTAAAGTAATTGTATTACTTCATCTTAGATACAGAAGTTTTATTGCCCAGAGAACTACTCATTTTGTTGAGTCAATTCCTCTATCACTTTGTATCACTTCTCAGGATTTGAATCTTTTAATACAGTAAAAGTTAAGGGTAGAAGAAAAAATTGTATTTGAAACTTCTGGGTTTTTATTTAAGGGCCTTGGTGATACTATGGCATATCTTATATTACACTGAATTTCATTGTACAATTCATTTCTTAGAAAATTGAGTTCTTTGAGCAATTCTGTTTTAATGGTTATTAAAAAAAGTTGAATCAGTTCCTTTCATAATCTTGAAAGAAAGGTTATAAATATAGAATAAATTCCAGATAAGAGATGTGATTTAAGTGTTGTTCAACTTTTTTTTCCATAAAATGCATTGGCTACACAAGGGGGTACTGTAATTATCAAGTTTGGCCTTCAGCCTGTAATACCGCTATGGAGTCCATCTGTTTTGTTCCAGCAGTCACACTGTATATATTAAGCTTTTTTTATCAGTTGAGTGCTGCAGATGAGGAAATGAGCAAATGCTTAACGTGTATTTCTTCGTGTCTGTGTTGTGTGTAAATTTATGGACAAAGAATGAACCCTTCATTGAAGTTTGGTGTGTTCATATCGTTATTATTTTTATTATAATAAAATAGATATAAATAAATATATATAACTGGTAAAAAGACAAGAGTGTATTTTCATTATATGTGATTCCTGTTACAGCTTAAATAAATTGAAGAAATCAGTGTTTTGTTAGTGTTGTAGCACAACCCACTTTCATATGTGTTCCTATAATTAGACATCTTGTGGTCTAATGTCTATCAGTTTAGGTTCTTGAAGCCAAAGCACGTCATTGTCACAAATGGAGGTGTCATAATGGAGTGTTACACTGAAACTACTGTTACACTGTATTGAATATATTCCATACAGGAATATCACACAGTTGTATCAGCATGGATAGTATTTTGCCTGTGATTTACTGCCAGGATTTGTGGTTGGAAACACACCCTCCCTCCCCCCATCAAACTAAAAAACAAAACCGAAACTGAAACAAACTGTACTTTTGTTAGGTACAGTTAAGAAGTGGTCTTTGTTTGCATGAGCATGATCCCCCCACTTGAGTTTTACCATCATTACATCTCCTTCTCATTATGAGATTATATTACATGGGATAATACTGGATTTGTTACTCAACCAAAAGGCTATTTGGAGTGCAGAAACTTGTTATTTTTCCCATAATTCACTGATAAACTCCACTAATGTCTTCAAGGTCATCACATCTTCATTGTGCCTCTGAGTCCTAAATTTTTGTGTTCAATTTCCTGAGGGTTAAAATTGTTCTCCCTACACAGACAAAATGTTGGAGTTGATGAGCTATCTAAGATAGGTTATGAAGGTGATCTGTTTTAAGAAGCTGAATTTATTATTCTTGGGAAAGGGAAGCATACTTGTTCTCCAACGGGTGAGTGCAAGTGCTGTGAGTGCATGCAGAGCTTGATAAGCTTGTAAGAATTTTCCCCAAAATTTAGGGTTTTTTCTTTTCATTAAAAGAAATGTTGAAAGGAATTTTGTAACTGTCAGGTGAATACTTGATGCAGTTCAGCCTCTGGATTTTTTGCAAAGATTTGTTGTATTCTGACTTTTTAAATATGTTGTTCCATTCTCCTCTTAACTCTTGCTTTGGGAGGAATTTCAGCCTTGCTTTCCCTTCTGTCACAAAACAAAAGTTCAGTTGGTTCTGGCATCATAAAATATACAAACCCAGTGGGGTCTTGGAGACAGAGATGTGAGAATCTCACTTGAATATTGGAGCCTTAAATGAATGGTGAAATTCTGCCCCTTAGTTGGTGGTCAGTACTCGAGAGGGGAATGGAGCAGTAGCAGTAGCTGTAGTTCTAGGGCTGTATTTGATTTGTAATGACTGCTAGCCATGCTGATACCTCACACTTTTAATAGACAGAAGATAAGCCTCTCCATAGGTCACTTTTTCTGGCCACCTCTGTGTCACTGTGTTCTCAGGGTTGGTTATTTTTATACTACATGTATATCCCTGTGTAGCTTCACGAGGAAAAGGAGGCATTTCCTTTTTTTCTTTTCTTTCTTTTTCTTCTTTGCTTTATTGTCTATCCCCCTTTCTCATATAGGTAACAAGTAAAGCTGTATTGAGTTAGTGCTCCTAGTGGCACCTGGGCGCTGGTGTTACCTCTAGAATTGTAACGTATGGGCCAAAACTGTATCACACCCTCTCTAACGGGTATCTGTAAAGGAAATTTCTAGTAATGTCAGTGTTTTTGCTATGAATACCCAAAGCCCAGTTTTCCTTTGGAAGGGGAGGAATGAGATGAGGCAAATAAGTGCCTATAAGCGTATGTTCACCAAAACCGTAAGTGTCAGTATGGTCTTCTGCGTAGTCTGCAGTATCAGGCAAGCCATACAGTAACCAGTCAATTATAATTCTTAGAAATGAGGCAAAAAGCTTTTTCTATGCTCGCTGCTCATGTTTAAGAATCTTTTAGCTTCATAGCCAGTTCTCAGAAGAACTTACTACTTAGTTAATATATTTGACCTAATGACCGAATGTGGCAACTTTATGAATTATGTATCAGTCTCGAGTACCAAACTGTGTGCTTTGGTTTTATTAAATCATCCCTGATTTGATTATCTTCATTATATGATGCAGCAAGTTCATTTCTTTTGAATTTATTGTTTGGACTTTACAATTAAAAGATGCAAATTAAATTGTGTAGTTCCCCTCCTGTCTTAATTATGATATTGATGAGTAATGTACTGAGTTTTACAATTCCAAATACTGTTATGATGTAGCTTCTTTATAATCCAACAGTAGAAGATCAGTGTAACACTTCTCATTATGATTTTCCGGGCCCTGTGTTATGTGTTCAGAAGAAGTATAATTCCTGACTCAATGACATGAGCAGCAGTAGTGATGAGGTGTTTTTATATATTTCAACTTGCCAAACAGTAATACTGATTGTTTTCTAAGACGTATAAATCACAATGCTGCCCACTTTCCTAGTAGGATTATGACAGCTCACTTAATGTAATAACATTCTGATATTTTAAAAAGCATTTGGCACTTCTGTTCCGAAGCAAGTATGGGTTTTAGTTTTCAGAATCATCTGGGAGGTATCTTAGGTTAGTGAGCTGCAAGTAGGAAACACAGACAAATGCATGGAGACTGAAGACTTTGTATGACACTTGTGTTTTGTGCCACTCAGAGCTCAGTGGTCTATGTTATTGTTCAGTCCAAGCCATCAATGTAAGCACTCAACTGAACCCAAGTACAAGCTGTGTGATTTCGTTCTCATAATTATTATGCATTCCTGGCTAAAGTGCTATGTGTAAATCTGTATGGCTCGAAGATATAAAAAGCAGGAGAGCTCAATCTTTTTGGTGACTGACTTGGTGTATTTCAATTTAGGAACTGTTTTAAGCTTGTGTATGGAGTCATCCGAACTCTGCAATCCAGAATGCTAAATAGCTCCCACATATGCAACAATACTGTTCCAAAAAAAGCAAAATTAAATGATAGACAGCATGTGTTGTTATACTAACGCCTGAGGCTTTTCAGTATGCTACAGCAGAGGGTTTCCCCTTTCTGAGTGTTTATTTAAAGTAAAATTAAAATGGGTCCATTTGTAACTTCTTTATTGTATTAGCTGAAAAATTACCACAATTTATTTTTTTTTTTGTGTATATGTTCAGTTGTTAGAGGGGGTTAATTTCTTGGGCCTTTAGAAACTAGCTTTAATACATTCATATTGCTTGATAGGCATAATATCTCCATTCTGAGAGAAAATTCCAATTTTGAAAAAGATGGATGAAATATTTTCTTTCTATTCCTTGTTAAATATGTTCCATGCAGCTGTCTTCAGAAATATGCAATTACCATTAAGTAGTTTTCTGGCTGTGAAATGATACTTACTCTATCAAAGGATACTTAAGCGTTATTTTTCTTATTTTTATGAGAATAAAATTAGATCCTGACCTTCTGATGGGTATGTTTGATACAACAGTAAATATTGTTGGGGAAGGCATTCCTCTTAATTTTGAGTCAGTCTGGTGAAAGCAATGATTTAGGACAACAATATAGGATTTTCTAAGTAACAAAGTCGTTGCTGAATAGAGACAAAATTCATTACAAACTCATAAATTAGGGAGGATAAACCAGGAATGGGCTTCTTCAATTTGAGTAGTTGTAATTTCATTTGAATATATGGCGTTGCACCAGTGTAAATTAAATCTATATATTCAAGATTACATTCCGGAATACTTAAGGTTTTTCTATTTTCTTCTTATTTGTCATAGATGTATTCTTGCATGAAGAAGATAAGTTTTACGCTTCATGTATTATTTTCTATTATGCAGGCTAAAATATTACAATTCCTTCTTCCAAAAAAAAACAATATGTCTGAATGAGAACTAATTACCTCTTTTTTTATTCCAACTGACAAAAGCTAATATATCACACTTAGCCACTATAAGAACTCCATTTCAGTAAACTAATTAAACTAATCCTATCTCTACTCATTATTCTCAGTTCTGCTAAATATTTTAACAGCATAGATTTATTTCATTACATAAATTATATCATACTTAAAGAAAACAGTTTGCATAATGGCGTATTTGGATTCCCAAGAGTTTATTTGGGGTTTTTGAATTCAGACTTCAAGTTTCAGTTGAAATAATATTATTTGCCTTATTTAGAGTGGTAATTCTTCTTAATTTTTGCTAATTATCTAGAATGATGTATAGCTTTAATTAAATGTAAGTGCTTTGCATTCTTGTTAACATATATTAAACAGTGACAGTTCTTCTGTATGTAGATAATATAATGGTAGAAAGTTATGGTATTTCCTACAGTTTACAACCTGTAATTTCATAACACAATGGCTAATTAATTTATCAACCATGGGGTAAAAAACAGCTGATTTTTGATTGTTAGGGATTGTAAAATTAAAATATCATGTGCTTACTAGACTTTTCTTAAGCTACATAATTAAAATGAAAATGTATACATGACTTTTCTACTGAAATTATAAAACCAGAATACCTTGAATGCTAAGAATTTAACAGCAGAGTTGCTGAGAAGCTGTAAAGGAATAATGTAGAAGAACCACTTCAGACTAAATTGCTTTCTACTTATAGACGTGTAATGCAATTAAATCAAGAAGCTCTAAACCTCCTAAATCTTGTAAGTTTAGTTTAGGTATTTGTACTTACGATATCTGCTTCAGAGCTTCCCAAAATTATAAAACAAAGACATGACAGATAATAATAATAAATCAGAATTAATTTACAGTATGTAATTCATGTAAGTTGTATAGGGGATTCATAATTTTACTGATTTTGATAAACCACGTATCACAGATGTAATGGTGTTCTCCTTTTAGTGCCAGTGTTTGTATTACCTGGATTTTGTTTAATTTCTGTCACTGTTACTAGATATCCAAGTGCTAACACTGGTGAATCATGAGGTTTTTGGGAAATTCGCACAGAAAGGGAATTAATTGTGGTTGGTTCTAGCTGAGGATCCTGCATGCTTTTTGAAAGAATGAAAGACTGACAACTGACAGACAAATTGTAAATTGTTTTATCCTAAGTGCTGTGGGTTACGGTCCCTTAGCTCAAAACATGTCATGGAAGCTATTGCACTATTACGCTTGCCAAGTCCAATCTGCCAACTCGAATTAATAAAGCTGTAATTCATCTTCCAAGTATCAAGAAAGCATCAAGACAGACTTTTCAATGACACTACCATGCTTTGCACCTTAGTTTCTTCTTGAAAGCAACAGCAAGAATTGCTATCATATTTTCCTCATCAATAACCAAAGCCTTTCATTCCTGTGCTAAGTGTACATAGATATACTGTGGTTTTGGTAATTTATCAAGAATTTGCCCCTAACTAGTTACAAAACACCATGGTAATTTTATTTATGTAATCCTTTTCAGTTCCTTTTCTGACATATACCAAAAAGTAAATCAATGTGCAAATTTTTTAAAATTTGAATTTCCTTTTCTTCTTCTAATTTACAAAGATATTATCTAGGAACGAGTTTCAGATGTGAATTACAGAGTCTAGCATGTTGATATAATCTGGTTATATTTATATTTAAAATGTTAAATATATTGCAAATACATTTCTGAATTTATTAGGAAGAAGAAAGAAAATAGAGCACATGACATAATTTCTTTTATCTTTCTTTAATATGTCACCGTCCTTGACATTCTGGAGGATGTCAAGCAAAATTTTGAAGAACAAAGGTAACTGCTTTGAATAATAGTTTTTAATAACTTGATCCAAAATACAACATAAGCCATTCACTGTTAGAAACTAGGGTGAAATGACTAACTTTTCTCATGAAGAATATCTAGATTTCGGTGGTATTTAAAAAAAGTTAACAGAGGTTTAGAAGTAGTTCAAAACTAATAAGGAAATACTGTATTTTAGTTTCTCCAAACAGTAACAGAATGCAGTTGCAACGGTGTTTAATAAGGAAGAAGTTTTAGGTTATAGTGCTTTTCACCTTCTTCGTGCTTCTTCAGGTCTGAGCTCCATCAGTTGTGACTGGAAATTGGTAGTGCTGATGCACTCAGTGACCTCTGTGTAGTGAGCTTACTCTTCACGCAAAAGGTCTTGGCGACTGGCAACTAAAGAGCTGACATAGCACAAATCAATCTTCTAGTGTGGCAGGACGCCCAAAAGACTGGGACTGGAGGCCAAACTGTGGACTTTCGTGGGGGGTGTTCTGGCCTGGTCAGGCTTAGGAACTTACTAATGTGTATGAAAAAGGCTGTGACATGCTGGAGCTGTAAGTGTTTGGAAAGTGCTTCTGAAAACATCTAGAAATTGTCCTGTGGTTTTCGGTGCTTACCAGGTTTGCTGGATGTTAATATGAGTTTGTTTTGTTCAGGCAAACTCCTGAGCAGAGCTGAGAAAAGCAACATTAAGGCTGCCGCTGTTGAAAATAGATCAGAAAGGAAGGGATGCAGAATTGGCTAAAAATGAGGCTGTAGAGGTTGGATTGAAAAATGCATAAGTAACCTTGGAGCTGGTAAGTGCTTGGATCATCAGTGAAAAGTTTAGTTTTCAAGAAGGTCTGGAATTCTCCTAAAGGATCTGGCAAGTAAATGGCCACAAGTTGTGTCAGGAGAGATTTAGACTTGACTTTAGAAAAAATTTCTTCACTGAGAGAGTGGTCAGGCACTGGCAGAGGCTGCCCAGGTTGAGTTGCTCTCTCTGGAGGTGTTTAAAAGCCTGGTGGATGAGTTTCTTAGGGACATGGTTTAGTAAGGGGACAGGGACGACTGGACTCTGATCTCAGAGGTCTTTTCCAACCAGATGATTCTATAATTCTAAGTAACACATAAAAAAATGCCAGACAAACCGACCACACTGTATGGTGTATGATGGATAAAGGGTTGTGAGAATATCAACCCTTGCCATCATGAAGCAACCTGTTTTATCAACGTAAGATGTAAGCAGAGAAAAAGGGAATTTCTACTGTGAAATATTTGATATTTGTCTCCTGAGTGTCTTTATTTACTGCTTATGTGTTTTTCTCAGTGTCTTTTGTATTATGGATCCGCATTGCGCAGCATTAGTGATCGTTATCAGTAAAATAAATGCCAGACTTCAGTTGCCAGATATGATAATACCTAATAAAATTAGTTGTACTCTTCACAGTATGCTGTGCCTGCGTAAAATATGAAGCATGCACATAATCAGTATGCTTGCCTGGCTTTTGGCAGCAAGCTATGTATTTTACTTGATGGATGTGTGGAATTACTTACATTGTTCATAGATCTTTATATTTTATAAGTCATCTATGAGGTTATGTAGTACCTTTTAGATGGTAAGTTTATCTGATGGTCTTTAAAATTTAAAATCTACTTTTAAAATTACTTGAGGTACTTTGTACTTTGTCTATTTATGCAGAACTTATCTATATCATTTTTACATTAAGATATATCTGTGTGTTAATATGCTGTAAAATATACGTAACTTATGGTTATAGAATTTTTTTACACTAAGCTTGTCTAGTGATACTCCCTTTTATTTTCTGTTTGCATTAATAATGGAGTGTCATCCTATAAAACATGTCTGCAAATGAAGAGTCGTTTAGGAAAAGACAAAAATAAGATTTTTACTTATGTTTTTTTTTTTTCCAGGGATGACTTAAGTATTTAACAATAAGTCTTTACTTATCTCTTTCACCATTTACAGTAACTTGCATGTTTATAGTACTTATATTAATTGACACATTAGGAACACCAGTTATACAGTTTCTTGTACTTCCTTCTTGAATAATGCAGTAGGCTAAATTTGTTTGAAATGTTGGTAAACGAAATATATTTGTGGATTGTGTTGCTCATATATTAGATATATTTAATGATAAATTCATGACGAATACCTTATTGGTTAAAATATCTATGGGTAATGTAAGTATTTTATGGAACTGCCAGAAACGTAAAACCGTTAAGGTGATAAAAAACACTTTGAATTTTTTGAAAGAGTTGCAAGACCACAAATTTCATGTCAATTTAGTCTCCAGTTCTAATAGTATAGTATTTTGAGAAGGGACGTTTCAGCTCATCTGAAGTTACTCCTCTTGAGGACATTGGCCTCAAGTGCTAAATATGCCAATTCTATCTTTTGCTAGGCAAAGAAGATGATGACAGTATATTCCCATGCACTCACAGCAGCAATTTCATATATTTGATGAGCTCACATTTACAAGACATCACCATATCCTGTAGTATACAGCCAGGTGGACCAGGCATAACATAGTCCATAGTGAGTAAATAGTCCTGCATTATATTAATCTGTATATCCATTATTTTCTAGAACTGTAATGACTGGCTGTTGATGTTGGGGTGGGAGTATAGAATTAGGTAATCTTTCTGATTTGGTTATTCCAAGAAAATGCTTTATTTTTGTCATTTACTTATACTGTCATATGTTTTGACCATTTCTTCCTGAGTTGGCTACCTGTCAAAGATGCCAGTACTATAATGTGTCTTGTAGCCTGTTGTGTAATGGCAGGAAGTCTAAAGAAATTTGAGTATATTCATTAAAAAATATTTTGTGTATAATTACTGCTGGTCATGACAATAAAAAGAGAATATTTGGAAAGAAAAGTGAACACATAGCTCTCCAGACATCACTATGAGTATGGGTAAACACTACAAAGAACATACGTAAACTGTTTAAGCAGTTTTTTACATGCTCTAATCACAGAAACTCTTATTAAAATGACAGATGTTTATTGTTGTGTTTATTTCTTGTTACTAGTGTAATAGTTAAAGAATTATTGTTAAAATATTTTGAAAAGGCCTAATCTTAGTGATAAAACCTGTCTGTAACAAATGTGTGTGTGTTTAAAAGCTGTTTGTTTTGCATGAACAGGCCATACAGCTTAATTTTAAGCCAGTGGTTTTGTGCTGGACCCCACGTTACCTGTATTTGCTGGGTTTGCAGCTAAGGTGTTATTGTTAAATACTATAATAGCTCTAAAATATGAAAGCTAATATTCCAAACTCAAACACACAGCTAGTTCAAAGTCTAATGAAGTATAGAAGACTTACAAGAGCATGTCATGTCTTCAGTTAACCAGAAGATGCAGTTGGAACATGACAGGTGGACACAAAATGGAATAGATAAGATCTGGTAGGGTGAGGGGAAAGGAGAATGATCACCTAAGAAAAGAGGCAGGCCTGTTTAGACAAGCAAAGAAAACGTCTGAGAAGAGGGTATCATTACTAGCTATGAGTACTGTGTAGGGAGAGGGACATGAAGAGTGTTTGAGATAAAAGGCACAAAGATAAAGAGGTATGTGCTGTCCGTAATAATTTATGGAGAGACATAAAAGAACCTTTAAATAGTCACATCAGGGAGTTACTGAAACAGGATTCCAGTTTGAGCATGGGCCAGTGGAGGTCAAACAGTCACCAAATTTTAAGACAGTATTTCTTTGGTTTCTTAACAAAAATTACATCATGTGTCTTCCTAGCAGGTGATTGGACTCACTCAGGAGTTATCTTCCAGATATGCTTTCTTTCCAAGAAAAAACAAAGTCACAGATGCTCTGGCTTTTTCACCTGCCAAAATCCCTGCAGCTGATAGGATTAACCTGCTAAATTTGTCCATGAGTGATAGGAAATCTGTTTTTTCTCATACACATTTAGTAATTCACACATTAACTACTATATTTGGTGATAGTGCTGCTTTTCCTAAAGCTTGTCTTTTATACATAGGAGCAAGGAAAATTTCTTACTTAGAAATTTATGATATTTGGACAAACAGTTGCTCCCACAGAGAGCATATTTGGCTTCAGAGAGTCTTCAGGGGCACACCAGTCTGTTCTGTGATGCTGATTGTAAGTTCTGGGGTTCTATGTAAATTTAAATAGGCCATCTTATTATGTGATAAAGGAATTATGGTTTGTATCAGTATAAAAGAAAATGAAGTGTAGACAGTATCAAGTTTCCTTATTTCAGGGGAAGGTTAATTGGAAATGCAGCTCACACACTGTGTGATGAGGTGGAAAAAAAATAACAGAAGTGACCACAGTCAATGCATGCAGTACACATGCTTACCATTTTTCCATTTTCTTAAGCATTTATGGACAACTGAACTGACACAGTGTGCAGCAAATGGATAGTTTCCACCTCTTTCTGTGCATGCTGTCGAATTCACATATTTTTAAAAATACTAAGTGTGGAGAAGGAAAAATTACGTGTTTTGAAAGTGTACTAAATGTCAAATATAGTAACTACAGTGTGGCTGAAACCATAGTTCTGGTACTTGCAGAACCAACTACTTAATTACATTTTTCACTTGTAAAGTTTTACTTGTAATTTACTGTTCTAAAGCACGTATTTGTGCAAAATTTACTTTCAGAATTAAAACTTCAGTGAAGGGATACCTCAATCCTTCTTTTGTCAGTCAAGTTAAATTTTTATAGCTGTGTTTTCACATTTAATGCATTCATCATTAGATTAATACTATTCTCAAAGTTTAATGGTAGCCCAGTACCTGTTCTAAAAATCAAACAACTTGAGGCCAGCTAGGACTTACGGTTCCGTGTCTGTCAGCATGGTCATTACTGCCATGAGGAATATGTTAGGATAAAATCCACCTGCGCTCAGTGGGACCACATCTAGTGATATCCCTTCACAGAAGCCTTTTTTGTGGTTTTAAATAAGGTTCTGGTGAGCAAGAACTCCAGGACTTAACCTTGTGTAAATGTATATTCATATCCTTGTGAGTATTATTTTCATGGTCCCTGAAGTTATATGCCAGATCCTCTCCCAAATTCATTTTATAGTCATATATATATTTATTTTATATAGGTATCTGTATAACTGTTGTCGTTCCAGCTGCATTAGCTTACACCTTCTTATATATTCTCTTTATATTTTTATTGAGAATTGTCCCTAAACCAAAAAAAATTTGTCCTTTCATTTTTAGTGTAGATAGAAGTGTTTTTATTCCACCTATTTTATCAGATTGAAGCTTTTCATGGCACTCTTAAATAATTGTTATATTTTCCCACCTTTCCTGTTTGAACACTTATTCGTGTTAAGCTAAGTAAGCATTTTAACTGTCACCTAAGCCACTAAATGTATTGTCAGTGTATAACTTGACAATTCATATGAACAGAAAGTATTCTCCATCTTTTCATTATTATATCTAGATATATGCTTATTATAAAAGTGAGGACTCATCTGCATGTATGCAGGGATTGATATATATCTAGACATAAAACCAAAAGGTTGAAATACAGGGAGGACAATATATAGGAATTAATATTTGCTCTTTTTGTGGTCTTTTCAAATTAAGAAAATATACTGGTATTTTGGGTGATTCTGTGGTGTCAACTCATTTCAACTACTGTAAAGATACCATTAAAGAGAAAAATTAATTTAAAAAATGCAACAAATTTCTATGAATGACATCACAAACTTTGGAAGGGAAGGAAAGGTTATAAAAAGAAAAAAGTGTAGCAAAAGCAGTTTGACCTGAGCTGCTTATCTTAGCTGAATGTTACACACTTGGACAAGAAATAGTCTTGAGTGTTCTGCTCTTTTAACAGCTTCCTGCAGCTGATCAGTCCCAGTTATTTCTGGAGGATCGCTCTGCCTCTCGCATTCTTTTGGTGTTGCCTTTTGAACTGTTGTGTGAAGGTGTTCCTTCTGCAGAAAATATTTGAATCTCAGAGGCAGCTGTAGTCTAATGATCAGTGAAATAATCCCTGCTTCTGCATTTTTACCAACATTTAACTGAATGCTATTGGGTTCCCAGATAAATATGTGTAAAATAGTTGTTACTTCATCTCTGATCACAACCTTTTGATTAATCTTGACTTTCACTTGGGCAGTCACAAAGAATTTGCTACATGGTACAGCAGCCAAGTAAGGATTTAAGAATTTGATTGTTAAGCTCAGTTAAAGTATAAATTCAGGTTTTAATAAAGGTCTTTTTTTTTTTTAAACAACAATCTCTGTAATATCATGGATTTTTTTAAGTAATACATTCCCTAGTAAAAAAAGGCTGCTTACCCCATTCAGTTTTTTTATAACCAACATAAGACACATAGAAGAAGAATAAAGCAACCTCTTACAACACAGGAGAAAACTGAACTTTTAGCCCTATAAAGCTGGATCAGATTTCTGGACTGACAGAGGAGTATGAGAAATGCTAAGATGGCCTTGCAGCTCTTGAGCTGGGAAAGAGGTCAGTGAAATGCAAGTTGCTGAAAGATCAAGTTTGATATTATACAACAGATAACGTGTTGGATGCCTTCAGAGTATAAGTGTAACTGTAACATGTGTTACAACTTAATTTTTAAACTGATTTATGACATGCTTAGGGATATGATTGAGCAGTGGACAGGTACGGCTGGACTTGATGATCTCAAAGGTCTTTTCTAAACAAATGATTCAATGATTTAGTTGTGATTGGAAAGTAAGAATGTGAGATGGGATTGAAAAGAATCTCGGAAAGAAATGCACAGTTAATTTCAGATCCTTTAGAACTCCATTAAGACGTAACATTGTGAAAGGTCTGAATGCAGGATTGCAAAATGACTGTACCTCTTTCTCTTACCTAGTTAGCATTGTTGTATGAGTAGAAATCAGCTGTGTGTTTTCTGAGCACTCCATTGTCTGTCAGGCTGAAGCAAGATTTGCTATCAATCGGATAATTTATAATTTCCATTACATAAAAAACCCCTAGTCCTTTGCAGTCAGTGGTTCTGTCCGTTTCACTTCACAGAAGGCCTCTTGCCACTGGACCCTTTAGTGTTTTTTGAAATTTCTTTAAAGGTGGAGATCAAATCCGCAGTGCTGTAATCCTGGAATATCTGTTTTATTTTGTGGTGCTTAAAACCATTGGCACCTTTTCACTAACTCATTCACTTACACTTATGGAAATCTCGCAGGGTTAATGCAAGTTCAACATTTGTGTGTGTAATGTGGATATCAAGCTGAATGAACTCAGTGGTGTGTATCACTGACTGTGGACAATACATATGTGCCAGTTGACATGAACATTGGATTGTCTTTCCAGTTAATTCTGAAGGATTATTTTGATTTTGATTTATTTCCTGCTATTAATATTTTCATCTAGTGCATCTTGCACTTCCAATCACAGCTTTTTTTACCAGTGACATCTGAAATCCAGTTTCATTTTTTTATAATATTGACACTGAATTTAAAGTATTAGCTATAAATTCTTGCACTTTTATAAATTGTGGTGTCCAATTAAAGAATCAGATATTAGAGAACTCAAGAATGTAACTAAAGTTCTAATTACTTCTGTAATCCTTTTAAACTGTGCAAAATAGATTGCTAATTACAAAAAAAGTTAATGCAGAGAAAATAGAGTACAGGAAGATGTTTTACTGCTTTCCCTGAAGTATTCAGGCAACCTTGTTCTGTAACAATGTGAACAAATAATGTTGGGCTAAGAAGATCATTCAACATCAAGCAAAATTCAGTATTTGTCCTTTGCCATAGAGATGTCCAAGTATGTAACAGCTACTCTAGATAGGACTTCCACAAACCGATTTGATCAGTATGATATGTAGATAAAACCCTACTATGTTTTTCTGGAGATACAAGTGATCAGGTAGTTACATAGTAAGATGATAATCAAAGCCATTTTTGCAAAGCACATGCCTGAAAATATGATTTTCTCAACCAAATCAATTCTGTTATTAATAGAGGTTTTCAGATATACATATACTCATTGGAGTATTACAAAGAACTGCAGTTATAAACCAAAGCTATTTATTGATCAGAACTGATTTTTTTTCCCCTTGAGTCTTTGCCCAATCAGTAAAGTAAAAGTGCTGACTGCCACACACTGCTGATTGCAGATTTTTTTGACAGCAAAGACCTGAGTCTCCCCTAATCCCTGTAGCTGCATTGTACAAATTACAAAGCTTATGTGACAGACCTGTTCTGTATTCCAAGAACTGCGACGTACCTGTCATCAGATAGAAGCAAGAATGCACAAGTCATCACTTCACTTTGGAAGCAGAACAGATGAGTGAAATTATTTCTTACTACTAACTAATTCCTCTTTTAGTGGAGATAAGCTGCTTTGTTCAGCTGTAAATGAAACATTAGGGTATTAGCTGTCAAGCCAGAAGTATTGGAGAAGCTAAGATTTTATCAGCAGTAGTAATATTTTGGGCAATAAATTGTTTTGTTGGGCAGAATACTAATCTCCAGAGATACAAAGAAACAAAGCTCATTAAGGTAAATGCTTAAAGCATACACACACACGCAAAAATCAAAGACAAAGGCTTATTACCTTTGTTTTGAGATAGATAAAACATTTGCACTTTTTCATTCTCTGTATAGCATTGAAGAATTATGTGGTACTGTTGTTATAAAGATGCATTTGTAGACTCATGGAATGCTTTCTGAATATATCCAAGGGACAAATGCATTTCTGAAATATCAATAAAGGGCTGCAGTAAGTGATGGCTTTTTGGAAATTGTTTTGTTTCCCTCTGGGTAAAATTAGGTATCTTCACATTAACCTACACTTAGTATTCATCCCATTAATGGACTAGCATTATTAAATGAATGTTTGAAATAAAGAAGACTTAATGGCTGAGTTATGAATGTTCTTACCAAGTATATATACCTGAATTAAATTAATAAGGGTTTGTAATGTAAAGCAGTAAGATGATAAGTTAAGGACTGCAGCCTAAAGAAAAATGTATCTGGAATGTGATGAAGAAATTAAAGCTTTGTAAACCAAGGATGGAGATAAACTTGCTATCAGAAACAATTAAATAGGCAGTAAGTAAAACAAGATGAACTGATCTCTCTGTGTGAGCAAAAAAGCCAGAGTACAGCTTGCAAGTAGCCAGAGGCAGATACTGTTTTCCATCATTACTTGTTTGAAGTAGCACTTTGGAAAACTGTAAAATAGTTTAATACGTAATACAAAGACCAAAAACATGTGGCTGAAAAATTGCACAGATTATTCTTTTAACAGCTGACAGAAATGTCTTCATAATTTCCTCTGTGCAACATCTGGTACTTTGACAAGAGAGCACAGTCCATCCTTGAAGTTACAAAAGAGTTAAAAAAATGATGCTTTGGAAAGAGTCAAGGAAAAATGAATAAGTAGAAGAAAGCCAACCAAAACATTGGTTATTATTAATGGATTTCAGAAGATACAAAACCACAGACACCTTTTGGAGCGAAATCCTACTTGGATAACAACAAAAAGTATTGAAGTCTGCTGATTGTGTTTTAACAAAGACACAATGTTGTTCAAACACTGCTGTCAGTCAGTGGATCATTGCTCAATGATGGGCAAATCTTTTCTGATCTTCAACTTTGTTTTACTTGTCTATTAAACAGATTATAATATTGGCCCAACAGTATAATCTGCTTGATTTTATGGACGTGAGTACAGTAACAATTAGTTTTGTTTATTATCACAGTATCACAGTATCACAAGGTTGGAAAGGACCTCTGAGATCATCAAGTCCAACCTATAACCCAACACTAACACCAACACTAACACCAACCATCATCTAAACCATGGCACTCAGTGCCTCATCCAGTCTCCCCTTAAACACCTCCAGGGTCGGTGACTCCACCCCCTCCCTGGGCAGCCCATTCCAATGACCAATCACCCTTTCAGTGAAGAATTTTTTCCTCACATCAAGTCTAAACTTTCCCTGACGAAGCTTAAGTCCATGCCCTCTGGTTCTGCCACTGGTCACCTGAGAGAAGAGACCAACCCCTGCCCGACTACAACTTCCTTTTAGGTAGTTGTAGAGAGCAATGAGGTCTCCCCTGAGCCTCCTCTTCTCCAGACTAAACAGCCCCAATTCCCTCAGTCGCTCCTCGTAGGGCTTGTGCTCCAGCCCCTTCACCATCTTCGTTGCCTTCCTCTGAACACATTCCAGTATCCTGACATCTTTCCCATACTGGGGGGCCCAGAACTGGACACAATATTCAAGGTGAGGCCTGACCAGTGCCGAGTACAGGGGGACAATAACTCCTCTGGTCCTGCTGGCCACACTATTCCTGATGCAGGCCAGGATGCCATTGGCCTTCTTGGCCACCTGGGCACACTGCTGGCTCATGTTGAGCTTCCTGTCCACCAGCACTCCCAGGTCCTTTTCTGCCTGACTCCTCTCCAGCCACTCTGTCCCCAGTCTGTAGCTCTGCATGGGATTGTTGTGTCCAAAATGAAGTACCCGACATTTGGACTTATTAAACATCATCCCATTAGAATCGGCCCAGCTCTCCAATCTGTCCAGGTCCCTCTGTAGGGCCATCCTACCCTCTAACAGATCAACTATTAATGAAGTTATAATTTCTTCATTTGGTGTAGTTGTGCTCATCTGAGGGAAAAAAGTATTAAAGTTTCGTGAGAAAGGATTCAGTAATACTTTATTATAACATGTTAGGTTAAGTTGTTAGCTATAAAGGGTATTTTAGGTATTTTATATCCAACCCCCCCAAAATGTAAAAGAATATAAACTTGATTTTAAAATTCAGATTTAATCTGAAGAATTCACATTTTAAGGATAGGAATCTGTTGTGTGCTGGCCTGTTCCTTGTTCAGTCCTAGTTTCACTGTAGTGACCTGGAACATCAGGAACCTTTAGGCTGCTGCTTTGCTCCAAATACCACATCAAATCAAATGCAGTTTAGCTTTATTTTGGTATTTACTGTAGTGCTGCTTTCTAATCTGGAAATAGTGCCGGGTCAGAATTCTTGTACAGTTGCTGAAGTTGCATAGAAACACAAGAAGTGTAAAGGTAAACTCAGAAGTCCTAATTATGAGGACTTCTGGCTTTTAGTGTCTTTACGCTTTACTGTTTTTTCCTTATCTTTGGGGAAATCTGACTTCTTAGATGTCTCAGCAGTTGGATGTCTGATTTTAGACACAGAGGATTCATTTTAAGAGACAATGCATGCTTCAGAAAAAAACAACCAATTTGCTGAAATTTAATTTTTGAAAATGTTGAATTCAACTTTTTTCCTTATTTGTCAAATAGCATTGATAGAGGGAATGAACTGTGTAAGAGGAACATATCATTGCTGACTTTATTAAAATAAAATTGGAATCTTTTGCATTGTGGACTCATCCCTAGAGTACTCTCAGTCACAATTATACATGAGCTGAATTTCATCTCATTAGAAGAAAAAATATTCCCCAATTTTTCAATTATCATGATCAGCAAATGAACAAGGGCTTGACTATCATCTTCTAAAATGCAAGGATTAGCTTCTAAGTGACACTATAACACTACATTGAATTTGTCAAAGCTGAGCTGTGGTATACAAGTCAACAGAATTCATGGAACAGCAGCTTCAAGATTCGTTCACATCAGGGATCAAGTCCAGTCGTTTATATTAATTGGCCAAGTTGATGTTTCTTAATTTTATAACTGGTTTTCCTAAGCAGCTTGCTTTCAGAGTTATATACCAGTATTGAAAAGGCCTATTGTGAAGATGAGTTTATAAAGCTATCATTAAGAAGCCAAGAAATCATGTGTTTAATTACTTAAGGTAGTTTAGGCAATTAATGTATTTAGGATTTCAGTTAGTGTTATATTTAGGTGTTTTATATTTACATGAGACACTGGCACAGATTGCCTGGGGAGGTTCTGGATGCCCCATCCGTGGATGTGGTCAAGGGTGGGTTGGATGGGGTCTCGAACAGCCTGATATAGTGGGAGGTGTCCCAGCCCATGGCAGGGGGCTTGGAACTGGATGGGCTTTGAGGTCACTTCCAACCCAAACCATTCTATGATTCCACGATTAACAAAAATATAATAAACAAATATCTGTGTATGAATAACTATATATAGGGGAAACAATCGTGTAGGCTGAACAGAAGCCCTGAGCTGCTGCGGTTGAGTGGATGTAGACCGGATGATAAGGCAGATGTGCAGACATCTAGAAAATACGTGAGAATTTCCTCACTGCTTATCATTGAGATGGAAACTGTTTTTCTGTAAGCGTAGGCTATGGGAACCATAGATTTGTTTTTGCAGTGAAATAACTGTTTCACAGCTGCTTAACTGAATTAATTTTTGAGGTGAAATCATAAAGGCTAGCACAGTACACCTACACTGGGCTACAGACCTTGTCCTTTACTTTGGTGTGAACTGGAGGACAGAAATTCCAAGTCCAAATCCATCGATTAAGAAGATTCCTTCCTGGATTACTTCGTATTCAACAGTATTTCTAGAGTCACAGAACACTTTTTTGAATGTAATTAAAAACAATAGTAGAAATTTGCTATGTCCTAGATTAATCTTGTGTGTTCCCAACATTGTAGTAATTGTATCCAGGATGCTTTTTAGGGCTGTAGCAGTTGAAGAGGACTTGGATGAAGAAGTGGGCACTAGTAGCATATGAAATACACATTTCAACCTGAACCTGAAACATATTCCTGGTTCTGAAACATGAGGTGAAAAGGACTACTCTAATTTTTAACTGGCATTCTAAAACTATTTTAATCCTGCTTTTTTTCTTGTTTCAAAGTATGAATGTAGGTTTAAATACCCACTTCTTTTGGAATAATGATTAACGATTACCAAGATATTCAAAGATCTTAATTGTTCTATGTGTTTAGAAGTGGCTTTTTTTTATCTGACATCTGATTAAGCTTTGATTATGTTACTGCCATGAAACAAAACCAAAAAATATCAGTTGAAATATTTTCTTTGTTCTTTTCTACCTTTGGAGCTTATGGAGCAGCTTGAAAGTGGCTAGAGCTCTGAAAAAACCCCGAAGTTTGTGTTTCTTGTTAAAGCAAAGGTGGGGAGTTTTCTATGAATATCAAGTTCCAGAATCTCTGAATTTTGACAGCAAATATATAGGGTATGGTTTGATGATCCAGGAAGTCTGGCTTTTAGGATTTTCAGTACTGCATGAGAAATGCCATGCTAACAGGGTACAAGATGCTGATCTGATAGAAACTTCAACAGGCTTGCTTTGTGCTGACAAGTCTAACCCAAATCATGCATTCTTTTACTGTGTCACTCTAACTTTATGCAAGATCAGGTATTTCTGATTTCTCCCAGCTTCCATAAAGCCAGCACAACCTGCCTCTGAACCATGTGTCCTAGTTTATTGGGTAGAAGTAGGACTGTACCTAATTTGCCAAGATTTGCACTGCAGGTAATCCAACAATGTACAGATCTGGTAGCAGTGAATCATAACAGCCTAAGAGACAGGAAACTTAGGAGGATGCATTTTTTTTGCCAGCATTTTAAACTGGCATGAGCGAGCAGCACTGTTGTAAGAGCAGCAGCAGTGGCTCTGCCAGCTTGCCTGGCAGTACCTGCTCTCCTGGGCTGGGAGAGGTGGCAGCAGAGCAATCTCACAGAGAACTGGGTCAGGGACTGGCTGAACGTGGTCCAGCATCCTATGGCATGGGCTGCCAATAATGTTACTGTAAAATCCCAGTGCTGTTGGTTCTTTAATGAAGTGATACACAGAGAACACAAAAACCCCCTATTGACCACTTGTCAAGCTCTACTGTATACGATTAAAGAAAGATACATATTTTGGACCTTTGTGAAATGAGGCACAGAAACTTAAGAAACCAAATGTATCTTCAAAAATATTTTTACTGGCAAGAAACCAGTATCTTAAAATTGTAATTTCTGAAACTGTGCTGATTTTTGACATAGATCAGAATTTATCAGTTAAAACTCGTGTGAGTAGAGTGCAGAGTTTGGCACTTGAGTGTGCTGGACATGGTTGCACTACGAGGCTAGAATTTTCTGTTTAGCACATCAGTGCAATTGTCTTTTGATCGAGCAGTAAGAAAGGGAGGGATAAAAGTTAGTAAAATTATAAACCTAAGCTGACAGAAAACTCCTTGAAGTGGTAGGAACTTTTATAGTAAGTCTACAAAATAGTCAATCAATGCTTTATACTGTTTCATAAAATTGCTTACTGCAAAATTTCCTGATAAAGTGTCAAGTGTTATATACACACTCACCTCCATATTTTCATTTATATAATGTTTCTTTTTAACGTCAACCCTTTGCCTGAGTTTATATCTCAAGGCAGCAATGATAACTGAAGAAAAAAAGTAATGATATTTAGTGAAGAAATTGTACTTTGATTGCTGCTGGGACCAGGTATTGCAGATTGTTCTTGGATCTTGCACATCTGATCTCTACAGTATAACCCACTGGCATACTTTAAGTGTCAAACTTGAATTTTTCAAGTCCATTTGCATCCTTTGCATGATTTTCATTTCAGTGAAAATCTTATCATCTTTCCTGTGTCAGTCTTTTTATTGTTTGCGCTATAGTTTAGAGACCGAACTTTGCTAGCCAGGAATGAAAATAAAGGAGGGGTAGTACTGAAAAATCCTGATGTTTTTCTGTTCATATGGCTTCTGGATAAATCCTTGAATTACTGTATAGAAGATACTTGAAATTTTACAGTCTTTGCTGACAGGAAAACTAGGAGAATCTATCAGCGGTGCACAGTGGATGGGCCACATTCCTCAAATAATCCAGTCAATTAAAAATTGATTTTTGTTCTAGGCAGCATGGTGGTAATGTAGTGGGAAGACAGTGTATGCATTACCAACAGAGCTCACATCAGTTAAGTGATATTTAGGTGATCTTCTGTCATGGGAGAAAGCAGTGCAGTTGATGATCTTTGCTACTGAAGAAGCTAAATTGAAGTGTCAGATACCAGAATTGCATTTTATTTCTAATATGTTGGCCTGCCAGCCTGGGAGAAGCTATGTGAAGTTCGTGAATACAAAGGGACAAAAGTGCTAAATCTAGCAGAAACCAAATGGTTTGGGGAAGATTAAACTATAACATGACTTTTAGAGCCTTCAAGTAAATGCATTTAAAGAAATTGAATCTTGAACTCCAGTTGCTTGACCTTTTGTCTACTACCTTTCTCCCTTTTCCTGATAGCAGATCTAAAGTAAACGAAAGATATGCATGCTCTAAATTGCACAAATCTTGTTTATTAGAAGAAAAAGAAGTTTTAATGCCACTGAAAATTTAGGAAAAAACCTTTTATTAACATAGTTGAACTGAAACAAAAACAGCCTAAAACTGTCCATGTAAATATTTCTTTACATCAGATGTGGGAGATTCTGAGTTACAGAATGTAAAGAGGTTTCATTTTCTAATATTGGGAACATGTGGAAAAGCTCACTCCTACAGGCTGGGTTGTATCCTCAGCACACACTGTGAGCCTGGGCAGTGCGTGTTTTGGAGAGACGCGGTACCAGTTCACAAAGCTGAGACTGGGCTGGTCTTGTCCTGATTCATTAAAGCATTTAATGTTAATGATAGATTTGCAAATTTTCCAACACAATAGAAAACACGCAAAAAGTTTTATCCCAGGTTCTTAGTAATGGCAGGATGCTGAGGTCACACCTACTTCTGGTTCTGAGACGTCACAGTCAAACACCAAAGGTTTAATTTATTTTTTTTTAACAGGATGCAGGTTTTCCCCTTCATTTTCTGTCAAATGAAGATGCAGGATGTTCTGGTGTACCTGTGCTTCACGTAAAGGGTGGCTGCATTTCAGTGATGGGTTAAATGATCCATATATACCTTTCTTCAGACCCCTCAGAAGTTTTATGAGATTGTTTCTTTATGTCTGTAAAGTACTTGATTGTCTCTGGTGAATGGCACTGGAGGAAATATAAATGGTCCTGTTGTTTAAAGTTTAAATCCTAATTTTAAATGGATTTTGTTACATCTGCACTTGCCAGAAAACTCTGTGTCATAGTAGTATTTTAGTAACTTTTTGAAATACATCTCACATCTTGGATTAGCTTTCAGCATACAGTATTATCTATTTGTAAAATAAATATATATAAAAGATAGACTGGAATGATGAACCATGGCCAGCAAGATATTTCCATGTGGCTAAAAAGTATGTCATGCTGTATTTCTGAACATGACTTGACAATAATGCTTGACATCTCAAAGCCAAATTTCCAAGGGGATGGTGCATTTATAAATGTAAGAATCCAAAATTGTTTTCAATGGAAGAGATTGGTACAAAAAAAGTGAATATTTGTTGTCAATACAATTATTTGTTAACATCATATTTTGTTTTAACTCAAATTTTAACAACTTGAAAATTTTCTGTAAAAGGTGGTCTCACCTGTCAGTAGTTTTCTTCGTTAATTTATTCCTAGGCTGTACAAAGAGAAAATAAATCACAAATGCTTGTTAAAGGTTATTACAGGAGTAAAATTCTGCTGGGTTTTAGTGCTTTGGTAGTGAAAAAATAAAGACAAAAGAAAAACAAAGATGTTTCTCGGCCTCAGAACTCTTCAGCATGATTTGAATGCAAGTGGCTAACTGTACATTAGACTCCCTTCTGTTGATTACATTATTTCAAATGAGACTAATTTGACAGCCACCAGCTCATATTATGCTAAATGCTTCCTATAGTGTTACTTTGAGGAAACTTCCTTCCCCCCTCGTCTCCCATATGAATACTTTTTGGTAGGACATGATAATTTTAGAGCCTCTGCACTGCAAGCAGATAATATCTAATTATCTCCTAATTCGCAGTTTAGTTTGAATGATTGCTTTCTGTTAATGATTAAATTGAAAAGGTTTTACTAGTCATTAGCAGAGGCAAGTACAAAATGTGGTCAGATACTTTCTCTAAAATGTCTTTAAAAACATGTGTGTCTTTTAATTGTATTTTTTGAGGTTGAGATGTCAGTTTTACTTGATCTGTTACTGTGAGTGACAGTTAATTTATTGTAAATATGAAATATTTTTTTTTCTGCTTGTATTAAATGGGTGGCTTTTTTATTCTGCTTACTGTTTTATTTTCACTGTAACAGTGCAAAACAAGCTGACTACTCAAGACTGAAGCTAGATATCGTAGTTATAATATAGAATTTGATATTACAAAAATACCCATTGATATTTTGTAAAAAAAAAACCAAACAAGAAACGGTCTGTTTTCATCTTAACGTGAAGTTTGTGATTTGCAAATCGTTTAAGAAGTAACTATTGAAAATAATAAAGTCGTAGTGACTTTTCTTTTACATTATTATTGTAGTTTTATCCAAATTCCACCAGGTGCTGCCAAAGAACATACAGCTAAAGCAAAGTTTACAGCTGAAGTGGAAGTTGCTTAGAACACGTGTGCATGCTTTCATCAAACCTTTTTTCAGTAGCAGGGGTATCTTCCCTACAAATTCCAGAGCATAGCTCTCTGTTTTACCTAAGCACTAGGAATAAAACAATTTGATACAGAGTGACACCATTTATGGATATCATTTTAAAAATGCACTTTTGATTATGACACGAGGGTAATCATTACCAGCCTATACGTGAATAATATACTTTCAACAAGTAGTTATAGACTTTTATAAACATTCCACTATGTTGCTGTGTTAATTTTGGGTGATGGGGTATTTTTAATTAATACTCTTTAGTGTGTTTGGTGATTTGATTTTGGTTTGGATTTTTTTTTCATTCCAATAAGCAAAGTTCCTATAGATACTTTATTCTTACAGCGGTAAAGATGTTTCTTTCCTTTGTTTGCTTTTTGTCTTGCTGAGTCAGGAGTTTTGTGTATCATAAGTCAGTTCTGTTTCAGGTTTTGTCTCATTCTGGGAAGAAAATGTGCTTCCAAAAGCCAAGGTTTGCTTGAGGGTAATAAGAGCCCCAAACTTGTGACTGATCACAACAGTGCAGTGCAAAATGCTCAGACAAACAGCACTCGTAGCAGCAGGAATCGATTCAGAGACTTGGCGCAGAGCAGTTTCTGTTCTGCCTCCCTGGTGAGTTCAGCCATTGTGCTTATGACATAAAAAGCAATGTGCATTTTAATTGCTGTACTTATTTTTGAACTGTTGCTCAAGTATTGGTATGGTTTGAGTTGAAAAGGCTGGATCATGGACAATGCGGTATCGGTTGCCAGTGAAGGTATAATCAGCGTCTGCTGGTGTTGGTGATGCAAAAAAACCTCTATTAACCACTGCACTGGGCAAGGAACTTTAAGGATTAGCCTCGTAGCAGGTAATCACTAATCACTACAATGGTAGCATTGCATTCTATAAAGGCTGTGTTGTTTTCTTTTGTGCTTTATTTAATTAAAGCCTGGAGTTTTATTGGCGTGCACAAATGGTTTATATTTGAATGTTTATTCAATGTTCAATAGTAAAAATGAAACAAAAAGATTCTTTAGGGTAGTCTGGCATAATCAGTGTGGGTTGCTAAGAGAAGTGTGGTTAAGGAAAAAGGAAGGAAAAAATTGAAACGTAGCAGTTACTCTAAGCACAAACATATTCAGAAATTTAACTGTAGCTAAGTCTGCACAAAGAAACTCCTTCCTTGTAAGAAATCCATGGCAGTGACTTCACCTGGTGATATTTAATTAATTAATTAACGAGCATTATGTTTTCCTTTGGGATAGGATCTTTCTTGTTGTGTCTCCCTCTTTCCACCGAAGTGTCAACTAATTATTTGAAAATAGGTTATTTTAATTACTTTAGTTTTCAAAAAATGTGAGTACTTTGTTTCTTTTCATAACTACATGTGTCTAATAGCTAGCTCATTATTACGGTAGCTTTCCTGGGTTCCTGTTTTATCGCCATCCTGATGTACTTGACAGAGAAGGGAGGAAAGGAAAAAGAAGAAACGTAAATTATCCTACCGATGTAAGATTGGATCGGCGTTTAAGCTGGTAGCTGTAATACAGATGCTGTGATCAGGTGCTCAGAGCCAAAATACTCAGTTCTTGTGCTATTCTAATCAAAGGTACTGAAGATTGCGAGCAGTTCTCTGATGTGGTCTTATCAGTTTGAGTATAATGTAAATCCTGTTACAGCAGCTTTCTCCGATCTGCCTGTAGCTTTGTTCTGAACCTTTCAGTAACAGTTCACTGAAGCGGAAAGAGCCCTGTGAATTGATATTATAAACCTGCATGGTTGCTTTATTCATTGTTGAAGCAACAGAATATAACAGAAATATTTATTTTAGTGGATTGAGGATACTTTTTTTTTTTCTATCAGCTTGAGCAGGGGAAAAATGTTCTAAATGCAAAAGAGGAAAAGCTAATACTATAATCATATCCATAGCCATTTGGAGCACAATCCCATTGAAAGATAATGCAGAATACTATATGTTTAATTTATTTTACACATTCAGAGAGACTGTTAAAATCCCAAAGTGTTGTTATTTCCTGCTGATGTAGGAAAAAAGATCATGTGACACTATTATAATCAGAAAATAATAGTCATGTGAAATAAAAACTTCTCGTCATGCACTTAGTCTTTGCAGATATCTGTATTTTTCTAAGCACCACCTACCTGCTGTCTTTGGGACTGAGATGAACCTTAGCAATCCAAAATTCTACTGTATTCACTTTCTTGCTAGTGGGCTTTCCTTACTGAAGTTCAAGAGCGTGAAATTTCTCTTTAGTCTCACTGCTTTGATATGGTATTTGCCTAATAATCAAACAAATTAAAGTGTGTAAAAAAATTGATAAAACTGCAATATCTTAATTTTAAGAGGCTGAAATATTAAATTGAGTTCTTTGTAATAATGCTGTGGTGCCATGTTGACCTTTATTCTTGAAAATCAGATTTTATGTTGTGCATTTTCTTATTAGAAATTACAATTTCCAGAATTTGAAAGAAGGTATGTGCTGTTTGAACTTGTAAAGTGTCAGGTAATCGAAACATTCTGGCTTTATACTTTAAAGATTTTCTGGAGAGATTTAATTGACATTTGTGAGTTGTCTAGATATGGAAGCCCAACTTTATTTGTTGAAATTTTTATATGTTGTCAACAAGTTCTGCTACTTAAGACACATTTTATCTTGTGTAGGGATTGGAATATTTACAAAGTTAGTTCCATTGCTAAAAGTCTTTCAAATGGAAAATCTCTTTAAGGAGAGTTATTTAAGATAGAAATATTTTTGTACACCGCTCTTAAAATTTCATGTTCAGTTTTTAGAAGATCTGTAATCAGAAAGTTAGGGTAGTAAATAGCTGATTTTTTAAATGTTAAATTTATTAAACACCTAACAAAAAAAACATACTAAACTCTTAATTACGGAAAAACTTAATCTCATCACCTCTATCACCTCTTCATTAAACTTCCTGGGTATAAGAATGACTTTTATGGAGAAGTAGCATATTTAACTTCCATATTTTATATTTGTCTTTCAATTAAATTTCATGTAGTATTCCATGTAAAGACAGACTTTGTTTTGGATGTGTCTGATGACATAAGCATATTAAAAAAAGAAAGAAAAAAAGTATTATCCAATGCACAGTCCTGCATCCAGACGTACATTGGGGGCGTCCTGTTTGTGTTTGGAGAAGTGAAGGGTAGAGCTTCTGTAACTCAGAGGGGAGCAGGATGTGCTGCACAGTCCTGTCTCAGAACCTGCAAAATAAAGCAATGCTCTGGAAGAGCTGAATTGCAAACAAAGAGAAATGGATGGTTTTACTGAAATGATGAGAATTGTGTGTCCTCACTGCTTCTTTATGTGTAGTGTAAGGTCTTTCCACAAAGCAGCACAAATCAGAAAGGCCTAGGGTGGATACAAAACAATGTCTGAGAAGTTTTAGTATCTGATATAAAAGATGTAAGTGCCTGTTGGGATGAAAAGTGAAAAGGTGTTTTGGTTGGCTTTGTTTTTTTATTTTTTTTTTTGGCCAGGTAGAATAGTAAGAAAGGAAAAAAGTAATAAACAAGCCACAAACCCATGGTTAATTTCATCTATTTAAACAATTTTATTGTGGTAGGAAGGCTGCTGATATTCCATATGCAGCCATTCCTCTCTTTACATATCAAATAGCTGTATGAACTTTCATAGGATGAGTAGTGTTGTTAATCCTTGGCAAAGGTCCCAGAGGTTTCAGTGAGAGTCTCTGGAACAGTGGCAGTGTAGATTTAGACTGGGTAGCACACACAGTGAACTGTGAAACTCAGATGGTTATTAATTGCTCCATTCTCACTTTAAATTGCAACTAAATAAGCCTGACAGTTGTAAATGCAGTAAAATGTCAACAGGAATAAATACACTTAATTTTGCAGAATACAAAATTTTGGTATGCACCCACACCTCTCATCAATCAGGTGTTCTGTGCGTTAACCACAAGACACTTACGTCTGTAGATTATGAGAACATACCTGTTTGTGTTAGCAAGATGAATGTTTAACTAATTTAGTAGTCAGGTTTTCTATCTGTGATCACAGTAAACATTTGCATTGATTAGAAGGAAAAACAAGGGCTGTTTGCAAGGGCAGAAAGTTAAGTTGCCTCAAGTTCATTTTTTTGTTTCTTATATTTACATGTTTCTTATTATTATGCTTTTTTCTTCCGAAATAAATTTTAGGCATTTCTGAGAGAACTATGGAAAAATAAGGTGTATACATAGTGCTATGTTTTAAATTTTTGTATCTTTGTCTTCTGAAGTTTGTGGAATTTCTTGCAGATCTGTTTTTATTTTAAATCTTCACTCTGAAACAGTTCCTCTCATTTTGTACTCTATAGAGCTGTAATATTTGTCCAAAGATGAGCTGTGTTCAGTGTTTTGTTAACTGAAATGGGAAGTGACAGACTGACTGAAAGAAAATCTCCGTGCCAATGAAACAGATATTACTTCTTTCTAACGGATTACTGTATGAGTGGACACTGAAGACTCTGAGATTGCAGATGCACTGGGGTTTCATATTGATCCATGTTAGACTAATTTGATCAGAAGAGAGACTTCTGTATCATGTTATTTTCTCTGTAGTATTTGATTGAGATGGTCAAGCTTTGAGAATATTGTGCTGGAAAAGGAGGGATTGAAGAGACATTGAAAAAAATAATACCGATTTGTTAGATATGTTTTGTTTGCATTGATTTTCCCTATGGATGTATGTCTTTTGATGGCAGCTATCTTCAACATAATAGCATAATAGATAACACTCTGCCACATAATTTTGTATTTTTATTGCTTCTTTTTACTGATATTTGTAGAATAATTTAATCATTGAGGTTGATCAGTACCTGTGCACTCAGTAAAGATGTTTTTCTTTATTGCATTTGGAATGAGTTTTTTTGGCAAAATATGAGAAAGCCATAGATATCATGCAAGAATATGAAGTTGAATAATGTCTGAAGAACTGCAGAGGAGATTCTGCAACATGGACATGAGAAAGTATAAATTATAATCCAGTCTTGCAGAAGTAGGTGTCGAGGCACAGGGAACACTCGATCCAACAGAAGACAGCCTACTGTCTGCCTTTTAGTTCAGGTTTATCAGACTGTGACTTAGCAGATCAGAGTCAGTGGTGATTGTGCTGGTTTGAGGAGTCCCTGCCCTTAGTGGTTTCCTTCCATGCTACAAAAAAGAGACAGGTAAGGGCTTATAAAAAGTACTGGGAAATGATCATGATTTCAGTTTGTACTTTGTCGCATTTGTTTTGGAAAAAATGGGAGCCTTTAAAAAGCAACACGTGATTAATTCAAAGCCTCCTATGGTAGGGAGAAGGAATGTTATGCTACTTTTATCTGCATCTGCTGTTCTGCAGGTTCTTCACTGTCTTATTGTCTGAGACAAGGAACGTTATCAACTAATTGACATTTATCTCTCCCAGTCTTTCTACAAGCTTGAATAAGGAGGTGTGCCCTGCTCTCCCTTTCTTTACTCATAACAAGAGCATGCATTTTATATAGGATGTGGAGCTTGGCTAAAATGAAAGAAGTCCAGTGGGATATTTCTTGCTGATCTTTACTTGTTTAAAGGAAACAGATGATCTGAAAATTATGTTTTCTAAAAGCTTAATATTAAGAAATGGCAAAATACTAGCTCACTATCATTCCCTGGCTAATGTTATCCTGCTTTTGTTACTGAACTTAATACTGGATGTCTTCTCTCTAGTTGAATAAAAATTAGACCAAAAGCTTCCATTTTGTATGAACTGAAGAAAAGATTAATCGTATAATAAAGTGATATAAGCTTTAGTGAGAAGGAAAGGGTAGTTATCATGTAGTGTCATCACATCATTTGCAGAGCAGTTATTAGTTTTATTTTTGCTTGCAATTATAGCTTAGGACAGGGAAAATGTTGTGTATTGCTTGCCATTTTTTTCTGACTCGTGAAACAGCACATTTTCTCAAGAGTGCATTTGTTAGTCTCTGTCATATTTATGTTAAAGATATAAGAGGATCCTACTGCACCATCAATTGCTTTTCATTAGCCTAGTCTTTGTTTGCAAAGGTCATCACCTTGCCCGTGAATTAAATTTGGGAAAGAGTGTTTTCTTTAGAAGTGAAATTTAGCCTGGATTAAAAGGCAGTGCTGTTTGAGAAAGTTAGTATAAAGTGTTCCTGAGCACCCTTTTAACTCTTACATAAAGTTAATTCAGCACCTTTGTGTGGACAGATTGTGTTCTCTCCTGTCAGAGTTGGAGTTGCTTTTGTTTTGTTTCACATTTGAATAATACATTTGATTACCATGGCAAATGTTGCAGTGTATGCATGCCTGACTGTAGTGCCTAATTAACTGATGATAACAAGGCAGGATTGCCCTCTTCTCTTTTCATAAGCAATCATATACATGACAGTTCTTTTATCTTTCTTCAAAATTGACTTGCTCTCCTGACCCTTAAGCAGCTCCTGTTTTGTGTGTTTACCTCTGATGTCTTTGCAAGACTGTTAATTTTCTGTGGCATATCCTATCTGGTTGTAATTAACACATCGAACAGCGAAGAAATAGTTCTGCTTGCAGATGCCTAATGGAGGAATGCTTTCTTCCAGTAATTATACAGCTTCATTTTACTGCTTTGCATTGACCTACAAGGATTATTATTATTTTTTTTAATATATCTACAGTGGTTTATTCCTATTTAGGTAGGGAAAACACACTAAAAAAATTAGGTCAATTTGCTACGCTTTGCCTACACATATAAAATAAACTTAGAAAGAGTCAATGGTAAGTTTAGGAAAGGTTTGCTTTACACAAAGTTAAATTGGAGGTAAACAGTGCTCTCTTCTTGCACATATTTAATCCTGAAGTCGAAGGCCTGTTCTTATAATTAGAAACTTCAAGAAGCACTTGACCTATTTTAAGGAAGCATTAAAGTCACTTGTATGTAAAGCAAATATTTTCCAGCATTGTATCTTATAAAAACTGAACTTACATTTCAAATAAATGAGACTAGCATATCTATTTATCGTTTTATAGCTAGGCTGAGATTAAAGCCATAATGAATACAAGTTCAAAGAGAGGAAGGTATAAGAGAAAAGGCTGGTAGTTACAGCAATAAAAACAGGGGCAAAAAGAACAGCTTTTCTGAAGGACTCAGGCTGGAATAATAATGATAGAATTGTCTAAATCGATATATCTCTTGTCAGCCTCACGTCTGATGTTTGAATCAGTCAGGCCTTTTCTGCAAGAGCTTTCCTCAGGAATATTGAATTATTTATTATTTGTATCTTTTTTCCTTCCCTTTCTGATTATTTTTTTCTTCTTTTTTTTCCCTCTGACTTAGTAAAATTTGTTTTTTATGCTGCCAGGTTCAATGTTGTCTGCTGTTTGATAAATAGCAGTAATTGGGTATATAGCAGAAGTCGTGTAAAAACATATGACTTCAATTACATCTAGAACAATTTTTTCTTTATATTGATCTTTTTTTTCTCTATAAGATCTGCTCTTCATAGCCTCCAGTGCTGAGTTTTTGAAGAATTACTCTATGTCCATATGTTGGCATGCACTTTTGAACCCATGCATCTTTTTTTTTTTTTAAAAAGGAATGCTGTCTCGAATCAGTTCTGCCTGAGCAGTAAGTGAAAAATTAGAGTCATTCAAATAGTGAAATATTCATATTGTATTCTAGTCAGATGAGGGATTGCATGGCTTTAAAATTACAATGCCTACTTACAATCCCTGTTTCTCTTGTTGAGATAATGAAATTGAGGGTACTGCCTAATTAATGAAAGCATCTTTCATTAACAATTATAATCCAGATAAAATTAAAATCTGTGTTTTGAAAGTCACTTCCATGCAATACGGCTTTGTTCATTTAAATCTATAGCTATACACCATAGTGTAATATTGTCCATGGTGCCAATAGAAATCTGCTGTCTGG